>OU974083.1:11774874-12314874 GCA_918843875.1 Diadumene lineata | reverse complement strand
CCTTTAAGGGAAATATGAATATTGATAGGCTGGAGGACTTGCTGTGTAGTGAACAGAGGAACAAAGTAAGGATTGTGATGTTGACGATTACCAACAATGCACTGGGTGAGTAAACACAATATTGCGATTCAAAATAATGTCATTTACAGCAAAAACCGTTTGAGCGTTTAATGTAAACGTTTGGATCATTTGTTTGGACGTTTTTTTACTCAATTAAATGTGGTGTTTCCAAGGAGATCAGACATTGTTTTACTCGTAAACCAATGAAAAGTCTCTTGTGATGGCTCCGCCCCTAGAAATGTTTGACATCCCACATAACAACGGAAGATTTAAATTGTCTAAAGAAACCATCAAAATGTTCTCATCAAACGCTCAAACGGTTTTTGCTGTATTACCGCGTTTGCAAAATAATATTACAAATAACACTGATTAAAAAACTTTAAAATGCATACAATATGTATAGAGTGACATGCATATATTGCCATCTAATGTGCAGTGGTTTGTCGCTGGAAACTGACCGTTGCTACTGTGTCACACTATAAGAGTATTTTTTGTAAGAATATGAAACTTATTTAGCTTAGGAATGCGCGAAAATTGCCTGTAAAAAGTTATCCTTCGCACAGTGGTGGCTTCATATCCATATTTTGTAATAGCTCACCTTCAACTCTTTTTGGTGTTTTTCTTGGGTTTTCAAACCTTAATTCGTCCAAACCTTACAGGAAGGGTAGTGAAAACACTACTTAACAGGACGCCATCCTGTATATGTTCTAAATGCATTATGGGAGCCAGCTGATACTGAAAAACACAGGGTTCCCGCACGAAAGACAACTTTGATGTGTAGTACAAATTAGAAATTTCTGATGATATTTGTGTTTTAATTTTCTGTGGATTGGCAGCATGTTATGTACAAGCATCTCTTCAACTTATCAAAATCCATTCTTTTCAATAAACTCAGGTGGCTCCGCAGTTAGCATGGAAAACATCAAAGCCATCTCAAAAATCTGCCGTCGTTACCAGGTCCCTTTATTTTTCGATGCCTGTCGGTTCGCAGAGAACGCGTGGTTCATCAAGACTAAAGAGCCTGGGTATCAGCATTTAACACCCAAACAGATATCCCAGGAAATGTTTTCCTATGGCGATGGTTGTACTATGTCAGCTAAGAAAAATGGCCTGACCAACATAGGTGGATTCTTAGCTATGAACAATGACGAGGTAGCAGAAAAGTAAGTAATGTCGAAAGACCGTTGGTGTGGTAGTGTGTGGGACCGGTCGAACGTAGCCTGGATATCTAGCGCGCTGTCGGATATGCCGCGGAGAAACTGCTGTTGTTGATCTGTTTTTAATAAGTTAATAGTTTGATAATTCCGCCAAGATTAGCGTTAGCTACTTGCAGGTTTATACATATATATTGTAAATAATAATCAAACTGAATAAACTTCAACAATTGTTTCGATGTACATATGGAACCAAATAAGGGAAAATTGTTTATTTGAGGCCCGATTAGCTTCATTTGCGCATCATTATCATCAATATCCTAAATGGAAATTTATAAATTCCGAGTGTAAACGATCGGGGATGCTCCTCGAATCTTTTAGGGGTAAGAATCTGCGAGTTAAGGGTTTAAAAATATGAAATTTGCCAAATTCTCACTTTTTGGTATCTTTTAGGGATGAAAAATTTGTGAAGCCACGCCCTTTTGAATAACGTCCGGTATCTTTTGGGGGTCATCATCATCATGGACGGGCGGCTAAATGCCAACATGGAAGTAAAAGAGCTATTTTCACAAAAATTCCGACGAGCATCCCCGATCGTTTATACCCGGAGTTCTCCCCGGGGGGGTTCACGAGGGAAGTTTGCCATTTGGCCTTCTATATTGATGCTAATGCTTTTTTAAAAGCGCGACGACGGTGTTGAATGTCACCACGATTAATAAGTCTTAATGTTTCTATGTTTTACAGGTGTCGTACAGAGCTCGTCATCTCAGAAGGTTTCGTGACGTATGGAGGGTTAGCAGGTAGAGATCTTGAAGCAATGGCTGTTGGTTTGCAAGAAATACTACAAGAACCCTACCTAGAATATCAGATTGAATTCGTGAAACATCTAGCTGACATGCTCAAGGAAGCTGGGGTACCAGTACTTACTCCTCCAGGAGGGCACGCTGTAAGTCTGGGTACTAGTTTATTAACAAATGTGCTGAGAATACGTCCTATATTCATAGAGTTGTACATATCTCCGTAGCGGCGCAATAGTAAAGCGTCTGACTCCAAATCAAAAGGCTGCGTGTTCGAGTTACGTTGGGCCGGGGTCATATTGTTTTTTGTCTATTATGATTAGTTTCTTTCTTGTTGCTGTTCTACAACTTTAATTAATTCTCATGTAAATTTTACGACTTTTTGATCTCTTGTATGTGACGTCAAAGCAGCTCCATCAGGAGAACAAAACAAAAGATCGACCCTTTGTATTTTACAGGTATACATTGATGCCGAAGCGATGTTACCTCACATACCAAGACCACGATTCCCAGCTTGGGCTCTCAACTGTGCAATGTACTTAGAAGGGGGGATACGAGGGGGAGAACTTGGGGGAGTCATGTACGGTGGGATGTCCAAGGAGGAACGCATGCCAAAGGGGTGCACTGATGACCACCATATCGATGATGAACCTGAGCTGCTACGCCTGGCCATACCAAGGAGAGTCTACACTGAATCACATATGAGGTGGGGTATCATGAATAAAATTGGTTGGTTGGATTGTTAGATGGTTGGTTGGTTGGTTGGTTGGTTGGTTAGTTGGTTGGTTGGTTGGATTGTTAGATGGTTGGTTGGTTGGTTGGTTGGTTGGTTGGTTGGTTGGTTGGTGGGTTGGTTGGATTGTTAGATGGTTGGTTGGTTGGTTGGTTGGTTTGTTAGTTGGTTGGTTGCATATCAAACTCATTGTCACAAAAGCCCCTTTGAAGTCACCAGTGTCACGCTCCACTTCAGACTGCATATAAACACCGTATAAATTCCATAAAATTTTCAGCATATTGCCGTTTTACTCAAAACCCTCTGAAATAACAACATTTTTACCACGGTGATCAAATATTACACTATTATAGCTGTCATATTGTATAGTTTTCAAGCCATTACGGCAAACTTTTCGTGGGGCAATTTAGATTTGCAAACAGAGGACTTTTAGTGCTTTTACAAGAGAAATTGACCTCTGTGACCCAGTTGCGTTACGAAACGTCACTTTACACCCTAATACGCATGCTCAGGTCCATTTTTACCGCAAAAATCGAATTCTACATAAAATTTCCTGTATTTTGACATATAAATTGTCTATTTTTCGACAAAATTCGATGGGGCAAATAGCAAGAGAAGATGGAGTTCTTTGCCATCTTTCTTGTGTCGGTGTAGGCAATAGCAGAGGACTTTGTAGCCGGCAATGGCGATTCTTCGCAGTCAAATCGCAAAATTCCAATGTTTACATGCAGTATCAACAAGTAACATCTATAACTTACTTATAATAACTTTTTGTGCTATAACTAATGTCCAAATAAGCTTCGACAGAATTGATATTGATAGTTTGAGCAAATATTCCACAATATGGGGTATAAGTTTGATATGGTTGGTTGGTTGGTTTGTTGGTTGGTTGGTTGGTTGGTTGGTTGGTTGGTTGGTTGGTTGGTTTGTTAGTTGGTTGGTTGGTTGGTTGATAGGTTGGTTGGTTGGTTGGTTGGTTAGTTGGTTGGTTGGTTAGTTGGTTGGTTGGTGGTTAGTTGGTTAGCTGGTTGGTTGATAAGTTGGTTGATAGGTTGATTGATTGGTGGGTTGGTTGGTCGGTTGATCGGTTGATCGTTTGGTTGATCGATAGAGGTAAAAACTAGTAAAAAATACTAGGCAGTGCTGCGTCATTGTTTCTAACGATAATATAACGATAAGTTGTACACCATAGAGTGTTTCGAGAAAACTGGCGTTTCGGACGTTAGTCCTTCGTCGGTGTTACTCCGACGAAGGACTAACGTCCGAAACGTCAGTTTTCTCGAATCACTTTACGGTGTACAACTTATCGTTGTATTTGGTTGATCGATAAACTGATTTATTTGATTCAGCAAATGATTCATTTATTTACTCGCTTATTTATTTCGATTCATTATTTTTAGCTCGTGCTTTCATTCCTTTATTCATGTTTATTCATTCATTCATTCATTCATTCATTCATTCATTCATTCATTCATTCATTTATTCATTTATTCATTCATTCATTCAATCGTATTTCAGATATGTGGCAAAAGTTCTTGGAAACATTGCTAAGAACAGTACTCAAATCCCAGGCTTCGAGATTGTATGGGCAGCGCATGCTCTACGTCACTTCACTGCTCGCATGGCACCAGTCTCTTTAGAACAGCTGGACGCCCCTGCCGAAAATGGTACCCTAGACGAAGAGCACAACTGTGCCAATGGGTCCTATGATAACGATAGAAACTCCGATGCAAATTCGTCGCCCGACATGATCATTCCAAGAAAAAGAGGAGCATCTATTGTGACCTATGATTAGGTTCTTGAGTATCATATTTGTTTTGTTTTGATGTTTGTGTGTTCTAATAGATAAGATTGAAATTTGATGATATATGTACCTGGAGTATTATCCACTTTCGCAATAGCAATAATACCTTCTGTGTTTTGAGGGGTTGGTTTTGTGATGTAAATAAAAAATCAATTGTTACTCAAATACAATAAGCCTGAAGCGTGATGACGTTTTATCCCCGTCTCTAGACCAAAATCCTTTTCACAATGCTTTTGTTCACTCGTAATGACTATTGTTCCTGTATTCTCGAGGGAATAAAAACTTTGAATATGAAAGAATTTAAAAAAAAAGTCTTATGGTATAGAAACGGCCGGGGGTAGTTAGCATTGCTGAAATCAGAGGACAGAATTATAGTCTATATATAATATAATTCCATCCATCACAAAATATAAAAGGACATTTTTCAGAAAGTTTTATTTCCATAACGAGCTATGTCATGCTCATGAGGTCGAAAAAAATGCTAATACTCTGCAAAAAAAAACAATGCACGTGGGAATGTACACGTACTGATGGACAACTATAAAACTGAGAAAACATAAGAGTGCAAACAACTAATCCGTGAAACTTTAGTAACACTAAATAGTGCTATTTTATGCAAATTCTATTGTTTTCTTTTTCGTTCGTTCAAGAGTTCTTTTCCTTACATTATTCTTCAACTTTTGTTCTTTCTTATGACAGTTCTAATAAGATTTGTAAAAGTACTTTACGATCTCTGCATTTTGGGATAATATCCACTTTTGGCTCTTTAGTAGTATATATTTGGCTTCTTTTTCAATGATGTTATCTTGTAGTTGTTTATTTAGGTTTCTCGAGGTTACGTGGTTCTGCACTTGGATTTTTAGTTGTTTACTACAGTTTCCTAGGAAGTCTAATACTATGTTAACCTGTATTACTTCGTCTCTGTATTTTTTTGTGTGTGTGTTTTTGTGTGTGTGTTTCTGTCTTCTATCTTTCCCATACCGCAGACTGTGCCTTCGAGTAGTAGCCATTCCTTTTCCTGAAGTCATGGACGGCGATATCAATTTTGTTTGCGCCATTTTCGAGTGGTTTTGGAAGGTAGAATTCTGTATTCCACATTATTTTAGCTCGGTCATTCTCTACGTCTTCTGCCGTTGGCAGTCTTTGCTCATACCATGGTTTGAAGTGGTCGTTTTCAAAGTCATACAAGTAGAGTAGGTAGTGATAGAATAGTCTTAACATCTTATCATGTCGTGATGTGTACAGACTTTGCGCGATCGCCGAGCATTCACACATTTTTAGTCGGGCTAGGCTGCCCGACTTTAGTTCTACCTTTTCTTCAATCTATCAATCTATCAATCTATCAATCTATCTATCTATCTATCTATCTATCTATCTATCTATCTATCTATCTATCTATCTATCTATCTATCTATCTATCTATCTATCTATCTATCTATCTATCTATCTATCTATCTATCTATCTATCTATCTATCTATCTATCTATCTATCTATCTATCTATCTATCTATCTATCTATCTATCTATCTATCTATCTATCTATCTATCTATCTATCTATCTATCTATCTATCTATCTATCTATCTATCTATCTATCTATCTATCTATCTATCTATCTATCTATCTATCTATCTATCTATCTATCTATCTATCTATCTATCTATCTATCTATCTATCTATCTATCTATCTATCTATCTATCTATCTATCTATCTATCTATCTATCTATCTATCTATCTATCTATCTATCTATCTATCTATCTATCTATCTATCTATCTATCTATCTATCTATCTATCTATCTATCTATCTATCTATCTATCTATCTATCTATCTATCTATCTATCTATCTATCTATCTATCTATCTATCTATCTATCTATCTATCTATCTATCTATCTATCTATCTATCTATCTATCTATCTATCTATCTATCTATCTATCTATCTATCTATCTATCTATCTATCTATCTATCTATCTATCTATCTATCTATCTATCTATCTATCTATCTATCTATCTATCTATCTATCTATCTATCTATCTATCTATCTATCTATCTATCTATCTATCTATCTATCTATCTATCTATCTATCTATCTATCTATCTATCTATCTATCTATCTATCTATCTATCTATCTATCTATCTATCTATCTATCTATCTATCTATCTATCTATCTATCTATCTATCTATCTATCTATCTATCTATCTATCTATCTATCTATCTATCTATCTATCTATCTATCTATCTATCTATCTATCTATCTATCTATCTATCTATCTATCTATCTATCTATCTATCTATCTATCTATCTATCTATCTATCTATCTATCTATCTATCTATCTATCTATCTATCTATCTATCTATCTATCTATCTATCTATCTATCTATCTATCTATCTATCTATCTATCTATCTATCTATCTATCTATCTATCTATCTATCTATCTATCTATCTATCTATCTATCTATCTATCTATCTATCTATCTATCTATCTATCTATCTATCTATCTATCTATCTATCTATCTATCTATCTATCTATCTATCTATCTATCTATCTATCTATCTATCTATCTATCTATCTATCTATCTATCTATCTATCTATCTATCTATCTATCTATCTATCTATCTATCTATCTATCTATCTATCTATCTATCTATCTATCTATCTATCTATCTATCTATCTATCTATCTATCTATCTATCTATCTATCTATCTATCTATCTATCTATCTATCTATCTATCTATCTATCTATCTATCTATCTATCTATCTATCTATCTATCTATCTATCTATCTATCTATCTATCTATCTATCTATCTATCTATCTATCTATCTATCTATCTATCTATCTATCTATCTATCTATCTATCTATCTATCTATCTATCTATCTATCTATCACATTTCATACGATGAACTTTTTCGTGACAGAAAACATCTGAACCGTCGTGGTTTTATTTTGTTCATGAAAAATCTCAAGAGTGCCCTCTATGGAACTCAGAAGAAAATGCGTGAAATTAGTTCACGGTCCTTTCAGCAACAACGGCAACAACAACCACAACGAACATATGCCAATGTAATTTCAACATGTACACCACGCTTTGAAACAAGCCCAAGAACTGGTCCGCCTATGCAAATCATCAACCAGCAACAACGGCAACAACGGCAACAACAACAACCGCAACGGACATATGCCAATGTAGTCTCCACATATGCACCACGCTTTGAAACAAGCCCAAGAACTGGTCCGCCTATGCAAATCACCAACCAGCAGTCAGGTTTGACACTTCACTTAAAGAACCTAATCGAACAATTACACTCTTTAGTTACTTTTAATTAGTTTTTTTTTTTTTTTTTTTTTTTTTTTTTTTTTTTTTAATCTCTCTCTTATTCATTTTTCTTTAATTTCCTGTTAATTAGATTTCTCAGCTCTCCCCTTTCGTTTTCATAAATGTCTCTTTACATTCCAATTCCAATGAAAAGTTGTTTTTTTTTTTTTTCTCTATATATATATACTGATATATATATATATTTACTAAGTGCCACAAATCCCATATAGATCTTTTCTCTAAGTTTCTTTCTTTAATATATATTCATAGATTTTTTTTTCATTTTATTTTATTTATTAATTTTTTTTTTTTTTTTTTTGTGCGTGTGTGTGTATTCTTTCATTTTCAAATTTGATATTATCATGTCAAATTTTTGTAATAATCGTATATCGTTTTGTACATGGAATATCAATGGATTATACAACAAAACAGTAGGTGATAAAACAAAAAGTGATGATTTTCTAAACATAATTAGTAAACATGATTTTATTACAATTACAGAAACATGGACTGATGATGTCCCAAATGTACCGGGCTATCTTAAAACTTTTATAGCTCCTATGAAAATTAGAAAACGCAATATTTCGAAAACATATGGAAGAAAATCAGGTGGTATATGTATTTATTACAAAAATGAGTATAAAAATCATTTTGAAGTCATCAGTTCATCTAACAATTCAATTTGGTGTAAAATTTCAAAAAAGGCTTTAAAAACAAAAAAGGACTTGTATTTGTGTTCGGTCTATATTCCACCAGATAACTCATCTTACTTTAATTCACAAATTTTTGAATCACTTGAGAATGAAATAGATTTGTTCTTAAGAACAGGAAATGATATGATTTTATTAGGTGATTTCAATGCAAGAACAGGTAAAAGTAAGGATTCTGTTAGTAGTGATGGTAATAACTATATTGCAAATGACCAAAGTGATCTAGCACCTAAACTTTTGTCTCGACAGTCTTTTGATTCTGTTTGTAATTCACATGGTGATAACCTACTTAACTTATGTAAAACCTTTGATTTAACAATTCTAAATGGAAGAGTTAAAGGTGATTCCCTCGGACAAATTACTTATCATGGTGCAAAAGGCGTTAGTACTGTCGATTATATCATAACAAATCAACAATTTTTTCCAAACATTAATTACTTTATTGTTAATCAACCTACGCCTTTATCTGATCATAGTCCGATTTCTGCCTGGACTCATTTAACTAAAAGCCATCTAACTTTAAATGATTCTTCAAATAATCTGAACAAACTACAGAGCTTACCTTTTCAATTTCATTGGTCATTCGATTCTGCTGAGAACTTTAAAAATGCCATGGCTTCACCAACAGTTGTCAAGGCAATAGATAACTTTTTACAAAAACAGTATCTGCCGGTTTCAGCGTCTACTATTAATGATGCGATAAAAGATATCCAATCAATTTACATCAATGCATCAAAATTATCTTTGAAACTAAAAAAACCTAAATCGAAAAGGAAAATAAATTCTTTTTGTAATAAAAAATGGTTTGACAGTGATTGTAAACAAACTAGAAATGAATTAAGAAAATTATCAAACTTAAAACACGCAAAACCTTTAGATTTATCTACACGACAATCATATCACATAAAACTGAAACAATTCAAAAAACTTCTTAAGACAAAAAAGCGATCCTTTCATGATGAAGTACTTACACAAATTGAAAATAACAAAGATACTTCAATGTTTTGGAAACTTTTAAATTCTGCAGATGAAACTATAAAGGAAGAAGAATTACCTCCAATTCACGAAGATAAATGGATTGATCATTTCCAATCATTACATCAGAAATGTGAAGATGTACAAAAAATGACAGATAAACTAAAACAGTTAGAAGAGGATAATCGTAATGATAATAATGATAATATATTGAATGAACAAATTTCCGAAGAGGAAATTTTAACTTGTGCAAAGTTGTTAAAAAACAACAAAGCTGCTTTTAATGATAAGATTAGAAACGAAATGATTCGACACAGTATTGAATTCTTGCTACCAGTTTATTCGAAACTTTTTAATTTGATCCTTGACTCGGGGATTTATCCAGACACCTGGTGTGTAGGTTCAATAACCCCCATCTTTAAAAGCGGAGATCGCAATGATCCCAACAACTATAGAGGCATATGTGTTTCAAGTTGTTTAGGAAAATTTTTTACACTAATAATGAATAAACGTTTATTAAATTTTGCAGCAAAGAATGACTTACTTCACAAATCTCAAATAGGTTTTTTACCTAATCATAGGACAACGGATCATATTTTTACACTCAGGACAATTATTGATAAATACGTAAAAAATGCGAGGAATGGTAAAATATATGCATGTTTCATTGACTTTAAAAAAGCATTTGACTCCATATGGCATGTTGGTTTATTTGTTCAATCATTAAAAAATAATATAAATGGAAAATTCTATCAATTGATACAAAATATATACTCTAAAAGTTCTTGTTTTATTAAATTAGGTCAAAAAAGAACAAAAACGTTTGATTACAACCGCGGAGTACGACAAGGATGTATTATCAGTCCATTTTTATTTAATCTTTACTTAAATGAACTACCAAAATTGCTTGATACAACACCTCATAATGATCCAATATTTTTACCAAATGGTTCAAAATTATCTTCCTTGCTATATGCGGATGATTTGGTTTTATTATCGCATTCGCGTAAAGGTTTACAAAACAATTTAAATGTCATCTCCAAATTCTGCAAGGAATGGAAAATGATTGTAAATGAGAAAAAATCCAAAACAATGATTTTTTCTAACAAAAAAGTTACACAACAACCGTTCATTTTGAATTCAAAAACTCTTGATTCAGTAAATGAATTCACATATCTTGGTGTTAAAATGAGCTCAACAGGTAATTTTAATCCTCATTTGAAACAAATAAAAGAAAAGGCTTTACACGCTTTTTTCAAAATAACGCGAAAAATTGATTTCAAAAAACTAAGACCATCGCAAGCCAATAAGATTTTTGACTCCTTTGTTTCTCCAATTTTAACTTATTCTAGTGAAATTTGGAGTCTATATTCAAATCAAAATTTTGAAAAATGGGACAAAACTGAAGTAGAAAAATGCCATTTACGTTTTTGTAGATATTTCTTGGGGGTAAGCAATAAGGCCTCCAATGTTGCATGTAGAGGTGAACTCGGGAGATTTCCCTTGAAAATTTTCATCGATAAATTATCTATTAAGTTTTTAAATCATTTAATTTGCTTATCTGATGATACATTTGCAAAACAGTCGCTGTTGATGTCTTTTTCCTTATTCAAGAGAAAGAAAAAATGTTATTTCTCAAACTTAAAACAAATGCTAGATCGTGTTGATTCATCAATCTGGCCAGTTTCAATAGAACGTGTAATTGATAATGACACCTTAATGAATCTCGAATCATCAATGAAAAATAACTATTTTCAAGTTTGGAAAAACGTTTTAAAAAACTCTTCTAAGCTTTCTTTTTATAGCACATTCAAAGAATTTTATGAACAAGAACCTTATCTAAATGTATTAAGAAATTTTGAACAAAGGCGACTTTTTACAAAATTTAGAATAAGCAATCACCAACTAGCAATTGAGACGGGTAGATATTATAATATCCCAAGGGATGATAGACTGTGTTCACTTTGCAAAACAAACATGATTGAAACCGAACAACATCTCATCCTTCACTGTCCAACTTATTCTAACTTTCGTTCTGAATTCCAGTCCAAACTAAAAGAAAAGATTGATTTCTCTACAGACTATGTTCAGACTTTGACAAAATCTACAGATGAGTCTGTTTTAATGTATTTTTCAATTTTCATCTGGAAATGTTTTCAGTTCCGAAAACAAAAACTCACAAAGTAATATAATCCATTACATATTCCATTGCGCATTTAAAAAATTCATTAACCTTATATTATTCATAAATATAACACATATATTTCAACATATAATACATATGATTCTTTTAGATCATTGAACAAATGATTCAATTTAAATCAAGTTTATTTGATTGATAATTCTATAGTAGTTTTAAACATTTAAGTATTTTAAATCATTGAACAAGTGATTTATTTCAATGATATATATATATATATATATTTATACTATATAAACATTTTCATATCTTTTTATCAAAACTTTATGTCTATTTTTATCAAAACTTTATGTCTATTACTAGATAATTTGACTGTATTAATTAATTTAAATCAATGACAATGTGATAATATGATTAGTACCAATTGTACAAAATAGTTATACATCTATACATTTATAGTGATACATTTAGTTATTCATTTAGTTATAGTTATAGTTATACATTTATACATTTATTCACTTAAACTAGCTTTGACAATGTCTGTAAAATATTGAGATCATGTCAATAAAGCCTATTCACTATCTATCTATCTATCTATCTATCTATCTATCTATCTATCTATCTATCTATCTATCTATCTATCTATCTATCTATCTGTCTATCTATCTGTCTGTCTGTCTGTCTGTCTGTCTGTCTGTCTGTCTGTCTGTCTGTCTGTCTGTCTGTCTGTCTGTCTGTCTGTCTGTCTGTCTGTCTGTCTGTCTGTCTGTCTGTCTGTCTGTCTGTCTGTCTGTCTGTCTGTCTGTCTGTCTGTCTGTCTGTCTGTCTGTCTGTCTGTCTGTCTGTCTGTCTGTCTGTCTGTCTGTCTGTCTATCTGTCTGTCTGTCTGTCTGTCTGTCTGTCTGTCTGTCTGTCTGTCTGTCTGTCTGTCTGTCTGTCTGTCTGTCTGTCTGTCTGTCTGTCTGTCTGTCTGTCTGTCTGTCTGTCTGTCTGTCTGTCTGTCTGTCTGTCTGTCTGTCTGTCTGTCTGTCTGTCTGTCTGTCTGTCTGTCTGTCTGTCTGTCTGTCTGTCTGTCTGTCTGTCTGTCTGTCTGTCTGTCTGTCTGTCTGTCTGTCTGTCTGTCTGTCTGTCTGTCTGTCTGTCTGTCTGTCTGTCTGTCTGTCTGTCTGTCTGTCTGTCTGTCTGTCTGTCTGTCTGTCTGTCTGTCTGTCTGTCTGTCTGTCTGTCTGTCTGTCTGTCTGTCTGTCTGTCTGTCTGTCTGTCTGTCTGTCTGTCTGTCTGTCTGTCTGTCTGTCTGTCTGTCTGTCTGTCTGTCTGTCTGTCTGTCTGTCTGTCTGTCTGTCTGTCTGTCTGTCTGTCTGTCTGTCTGTCTGTCTGTCTGTCTGTCTGTCTGTCTGTCTGTCTGTCTGTCTGTCTGTCTGTCTGTCTGTCTGTCTGTCTGTCTGTCTGTCTGTCTGTCTGTCTGTCTGTCTGTCTGTCTGTCTGTCTGTCTGTCTGTCTGTCTGTCTGTCTGTCTGTCTGTCTGTCTGTCTGTCTGTCTGTCTGTCTGTCTGTCTGTCTGTCTGTCTGTCTGTCTGTCTGTCTGTCTGTCTGTCTGTCTGTCTGTCTGTCTGTCTGTCTGTCTGTCTGTCTGTCTGTCTGTCTGTCTGTCTGTCTGTCTGTCTGTCTGTCTGTCTGTCTGTCTGTCTGTCTGTCTGTCTATCTATCTATCTATCTATCTATCTATCTATCTATCTATCTGGCAACGTCGTGTATAGTCCCCCAGAATGCTTTGGGAAGTCGACCACAGGGAACCCAAATAAAGCTTTTATAAACCATGTCACGTTGCCTAGTCACACTAGTCATGCTAAAACGAGTAACTAGGTCACACCTGATCGTTGATGATCTATGCAAAAATATCACAAAGGACAATACAAATGACAGTGACAAAACGAACTATACTGAAGTGAAGTCCTCACAAGATGTGGAAAGTAGCAAGGTATCATGTGATGAGATCAAGGTCGAACTGAGACAAGAAATGACCTCGAAGACGTCCGCCATATTGGAAAAAAGCAACCTACGGTATTATGTAAGTCATGAAGACACCAAAATAACAAACTTTTTTCTTTTATTTACTTGTCTTTTACTTATTGTAAGCTCATTTAGCCTATTGAATGGAAATATTTTCCTAATACTGTTAAATAAAAAGGCGATTTTATTTAGCCTGTTTGTAGTCGCTAGTCTTATCTTGCTCGGGTTTGTATATGTAAGAATACAGGAGTCGTTGAACAATTTGTTTATGTGGTTAGAAAAGAATTGTAATTTGTTTGAAAAAGCTGTACAACTGTCTGTTGATGTAAATACAATTAATAAAAGTTATATGTCAAAACAATGTCTGAGGTCTCGATATGCAAAGTTTTTTGCTTCTGAATATGCAGTAGAATGACTGTGTTATAAACAAAGCACGCGTGCTGTACTTCAACGTGATCGAGAACCAAGCAGAATACCAATTAAACAACTTACACGTATAATGAATAAAAGCAGGAATTTCGCAATTTTTTCTTCGCCTGCTAGCCCGACTTCACGCTATATTAGCGTCTAGTTTTATTAGTTCCCCACTCCCCAAAAATTTTTTGATTCCGCCCCTGACACAGCTAGTTTAATATCTGTTGATCACCATTGTTCTTACTGTAGTTAGAATAGTTAACTGATTTAACCCAAAACCTAGCAGTTAACCGAGAAATTGAAAAATTTGTAGTTAACTTAGATTTATATAAACGTTTTAAGAATTTTTGCATTTTCTGTCCAACTAAGGTAGAAATTTTATTTTTAAAATTTTTATTTAGTAGTTAATTGATATTTCGGTGCCCCAATTAGGACCCTCATAAATGACTGAAAGTTCACCTGAATCAATCCGTGAAGGAATGAATGGATGAATGAATGAATGAATGAATGAATGAATGAATGAATGAATGGATAGATGAATGAATGAATGAATGGATAGATGAATGAATGAATGAATGAATGAATGAATGAATGAATGAATGAATGAATGAATGAATGAATGAATGAATGAATGAATGAATGAATGAATGAATGAATGAAGGAAGGAAGGAAGGAAGGAAGGAATGAAGGAATGATGAATGAATGAATGAATGAATGAATGAATCAATCAATCAATCAATCAATCAATTATAATGATTAAAGAAATAACAGTTGTTTCCCCCCTCTTTTAATGATGCAGGTAATTGAATAAGTTGGTATATCAGAATTTTTGTGTAGACGAAAACATTGCTTAAAAATGCACACTGAATTTACAAACTCCTGAAGACGAGAGAACCTTTACATATTGGCAAACGATAACCTCAGATGGGACTATCTGATCATATCCGATAACATTCAGTCGTCAGTTAGTATATATTCTTACATATGTAATATGCGTTGCCATACCAACGTACAGGTACGATTACACCAATGTGCTAGTTAGTGACATCTTTACAAGTCGATATAATAGTGTACTTTTTGTTCACTCCAATTATTGTACAATACAATAAAGACCTGTAACTCGAGGTGAGTAGTTATATTATTAAGGTTTGTTTTCTAAAAAGGTATAAGAACGCAGTTAGTGCTACTGCAGATGGAGTGCAAAAAGAAATGATTATTTTATAATCGTCTTATCGTCAACGCGGTTTTGAAAAAGCAGCCTTACCTAACCCTAACCCTGGACATACAACAAATGAATAATTTAAATATATGTTATGCACGCAGAAGTTATATTAGCCGATGTAATTCGCACAATGTAAATGAGGTTATGTTATGTGAGGAGAAGTCACAATAGATCGTCGTCATTGATGAATGTTGGGGTGTGCAAAATTTAGAGAACAATTCGTAAAAATAACGCGAAAAGAACTATGTTTTGTTAAATAAAAATAATGGGTTTCCTTTGTTGCTCATAACAGTGATTTTTCGTGATTGGGAAAAAAACATAAATAAAGATAAATAAATATAAAATATGATATAAAAAATATCAAAAAGACGCAAAAATAGGCTCGTCCCTTGAACATATATGTTTTAAGGATTTTTGACTTTTCATACATAATTATTCACGTTGGATTCGTCATCTTTGATTATTTAAACAGTATTTGACAAATTTGCCTCAAATATATCTGCAATAATTGGTGTTCTCGACCGAGACAATACAAAAGCAAATAATTTAAATACGATCATATTCTTTCTTTTTTAATTGCCGCTGTTGGTTGGGGATGGTTGCAGCTCACTTGCCCGTTGCCGTAGTAATTTACGCACACACTGACAACTGAATTGAGCAATGTCAAATTGCATTTGCAAGCGCTTGTGTTGTTATGTGTCTAGGGAGCGACCTTTCGTGCAAGACCAACACAGTATATCGAGCTTTCTTGAGATACACGCTACCATGAAGCTGCTGGTAATTGTGCTACTTTTACTGAGCCTGGAATATACAAGTAAGTGTATGGTCATTAATCTCCACTTTGTTTGAAACATTCATTATTCATTCTTTAATTTCGTTCATTTATTTATCCATTCATTCATTCATCCATCTAGCCATCAATTCATTCATTTACTCATTCATTCATTCATTCATTCATTCATTCATTCATTCATTCATTCATTCATTCATTCATTCATTCATTCATTCATTCATTCATTTCGTTTATTTATTTATTTATCCATTTATTCATCCATCCATCCAGCCATTCATTCATTCATTCATTCATTCATTCATTCATTCATTCACTCATTCACTCATTCACTCATTCATTCATTCATTCATTCATTCATTCATTCATTCATTCATTCATCCATCCATCCATCCATTCATTCATTCATTCATTCACTCATTCATTCATCCATTTGCTCGTCGTTTGTTCATTGATTCACTTGTATTGCTGTTCGCTCCTTTGCTCGCGTGTTTGTTTATTGAGCTCATTTATTCATGTATCCACCTATCCCTTCAGCTCAGATCATTTCAGGAGCACCTCAAAGTCACGTGACATGCAGCCGTAATTACGACAAAATTGGTTGCTATAAAGACAAGACAAAGCCTTTACCAGTGCAATTAATAACTGACCGTGATATCCACAGCCCTAACTTTAGTGGTACACTTATTGACTGGCAAAACTGGGCAGCCTATATACACGGGTAAATATAAAAAACCGGTCTGGCTCACTCCATATAAACAGCCCCTTAGTAACTATTGGTCATTATCACACAACCAGAACATTACCATTACCATTTCTTTAATTTGTCTGGATATAGTGTTATGGTTGAGTGCTAGTGACAAATCGTTACTAAATAGCTACTGTTTGTTAGTATTTAGCTAGTTTGTTTTATTTCATATTTTCCCTGCGTTTGCTCTATAAAGTTTGTTATTTTACTGTGTGTACCCCTCAGGAATCCAGTAGGGGGACGTAGGGGTTTACGGTTCTGACGTCCCTTTTTTGTGCGGTCCCGTGTTGAGCGGGGCTGAAAAATTGCAATATTGCGATGATTCCAAACCTTGCGATACACGAATCACTCCATGCATTTTACAGCTAGGTACCGTGTATCAGCTCCAGGCTCGATAGATGTAAGAAATATATAAACCAACAAAATGTAAAACTTGAAACAAATTACATAGTTTCGAAGCGAACAGCTCGGCCCTCTTTATTTTCTCACCCAGAGGTCCTTCTTTATAACTGAAATGACTAATTCAATTGCCCTAATTTACTATGACGTGATTGTTTGTTTACGTGGAGGATAGAATCGCCAAATCCGACAGAAAATTAGACAGAATTTGTTCCTAGTGAAACAGTAATTTAATCTAACATGGCCTGGTTTTCAGATATAATATGTGTTAATAAGTGTTTGATAATCAGCGCGTTTGGGGGCTATTTCTCTTCTTTTCTCCAGATATTAATATGCTTTTTAGAACAAATTTTCGTTGACTATGATCCTTTGCGTCTAAACAACTGATTGTTTTGATGTGACATCATGTCAGTTTTTTTCGTATTTGTCCGAACAATGCTTGTTTTTTCTCGTGTCTCTCAGGCTAACATGTCGCTGTGCTGCTAAAGCAAAAAAACTCAACTATAAAGTGTTTGGACTCCAGAACTTTGGCGAATGCTGGAGTGGTCCTGGGGCCGAGAAGAATTACTCACGTGATAGTGCCTCGACTGAGTGTTATACACACCCATGTGATGTGAACAAACCACAGGAGTGTGTTGGGCTGCCAGGGTCGAATTATATCTATCGAGTTAAAGGTAAAATATCCAATTCTGACGTTTGGAATTTTTTTTCTTTGTCGAAAGAAGTCCAATTTTATTTTATGTTGGGTTTCCTGTGATGCTAGGGGAACTATCCCTCAATCCCTCACCTACATGACAGCATAGTTGTTTCTTCCGTTGCAAAGGCAGATCCAAGGAGGGGGGGGGGGGGGGGGCAAAGGGGAACTGGTGGCCCCACTTTGTATAACTAAAAAGACATGTCTGTTTTGTTTTAGATGAACCCTGTGAATCTGGACCATGTAAAAATGGCGGTGTATGTAAGACAGGAAGCCCACATGGATTTTTCTGTAACTGTCCATCAAACTTTGCAGGCTCAGTTTGTGAAAACGGTAACGTTAAATATCCTTACTCAAACCCAGTTGAAACTAAACCAGAATGTGGTCTCTCTCAAGACCACACAATTCAAACAGATGATAACAATACACACCAACAGTCTTCGGCTCAAGACTGCACAGTCAATGTGTTGATCACAATACATCCACATCACCCACACCCAAGATTCAATGCGGTCAAACAACAGAAACTCACACTGTTCAAAAATCTTTCTCAATAAGACCAGAAATACGGCAGAGGTTTCGTACGACCTTACAACCCAGAGATCACACAATGACAACGTCACATTCATGCATACTTACAGGTAACCTCTATCACAGGCGTTCTTAGTATCGTCACGCAATCTTCGTGGGTAGACAAACGATTGCGTGACGACACTGAGAATGCCTGTACGTGTTAAAGGCTAGCTTACTGGAGGCTGGGATGGGAATCATTTCTTCTCATTGTTTGTTGTGTGTTTGCATTGTCCAGATGTGAATGAGTGCCTCGCCCATCCTTGCAAGAACAATGGTGTATGTAAAAACACTTTTGGAGGATTTGAATGTCAATGTCAACCTGGATACCAAGGAAAGTTCTGTGAAAAATGTAAGCACGTGTTTAAATGACCATAACTGCAAATGTTTTTTTTGTTTTTCAAATTAATGGCATTTTATATAAATTAGACAAAGACGATTATTCGTAATATGATGATTGATACAAATATACTTTTTGGCGTTGATGGATTTTGAAGCTAGTAAGGACTAACTTCCTTGAAACGCATCAGCTCTTTGTCATGATATGTACCGTCAGTCTGATGCACCTTGTCATGATATGTACCGTCAGTCTGATGCACCTTGTCATGATATGTACCGTCAGTCTGATGCACCTTGTCATGATATGTACCGTCAGTCTGATGCACCTTGTCATGATATGTACCGTCAGTCTGATGCACCTTGTCATGATATGTACCGTCAGTCTGATTTTATGTCTACAGCGTGTATTACTAGTGTAGTGGACCTGTGTGTGGTGGTCGATGGCTCTGGTAGCGTTGGTAACGATAATTACATGGCTATCAAGAGACACTTGGTAATCTATGAAATACACAGTATATATAGTCTATCATCAATATCGTTATGCGAAACATGATCGCAATCGTCTTCATAACCACTACTACCACCACAATCAACATCAGCACTGCCACCACCACCACCACCAAAACCACCATCATCATCATCACCAACATCATCATCAACACTGACACCATAACCATAACCACCACCACAATCACCATCACCACTGCCACCACCGTACCACCACCATCATCATCATTACCACTACCATCATCATCACCAGCCTTGTTAGATCTCTTTCATTTCACTCTGTTGGGGACAGGTCGGGAAAAGCCCTAGGATTCCGGGCCTATCTCACAGGTAGAGAAACGCCCTGGTAAGACTGATAACGTGGTTTTATTATCATGCTTTCTTTCAGCTTCTCCTGGCAGAGCAGCTCCAAGTCTCCCCAAGCGGCGCCCACATAGCCATGATTTATTACAGCCAAACACCTCACTTCCAGATCAAGTTTACCGATGCCCACCTCCAATATGACGTCATGTTCAAGCTATCCATTCTTCGCCTTCCATTCCCAGACGGGGAGACTAGAAATGACCTCGCTCTTAAGCTAGCAAGTGACAAGGTTTTTACTCCTGGGGGAGGGGACAGGAGTTCTGTTCCTAATGTAATGTTGTTGTTTACTGACGGCGAGCATGGGAAGGGAACTGGGTCGATGAAAGAAGTGCTGAAGTCATTAAAGGTATAATATTACCGCCGAATCATCGTATAGTCGATTTGTATTATGGCGCCATCAGTACTTCTACTACCAGCATCCTTTGCGAATTCTCTTTTATATCCAAATACTTAATCCCTTCGGAGTTTAACAGAGTATTTGTGCTAATTTCCCTACAACAACAGTCAGCATGACATTCAGTTAGCTGTAGTATATGACGTCATAATGCAAATTGGCTATTGACAAGTTTATACAAGTGAGATAAATTGCCTATGTGCCTTTACGGGCTCATTTCCAGGATAGTTTGTTTCACTCATTTATCGTACTCGCTATTTGATTTCATCTGTGATTAAAGTGTTGGCATCTTTTAGAACCGTGGTGTGCGCATAATCGCAGTTGGTATCGACAAGTCCGCTGACCGCAAAGCATTGGAAGAAATCACTGGGAACAAACATAACGTGTTTATCGAGGAGGATGTTGAGAAAATACCCATATCTACCTTAGCCAAAGCCATTGAAAGCTCTTGCTGACTAATCAGGAATTAGGTAGCAGCTCAGTAGAATTGTTAGTTGTTTCAAGCATCTTCGAGCATTTTACGGGGTTCTTGTGTAGTTATTTGGAAATTCTTACCGCAAGACGTTTGTTCACATTGTTGAAACAATACTCGTGCAATTGCCAGAATGCAGATCCAAAAATGTTGAACCCGAAATTGCTGTTGGGTTGCATTGAGAACCACCGAAGAGCTTCAATATTGTTTAGGGAGGGGGTGGGGGTTGGACGAGATAGAGAGGGGGTGGTTGGAGAACGTACAAGAAGGGATGATAATGTTTCGTGGTTTGTCCCATATTATTTTGTCCGGGATTGTAGTGGTTTGTTTTAGCCATGTTAAGGAACTTCTAACATTTGCATGTATCGGATCTGCATATCTCTTTCCGTAACTTTGATGTAACACACTGATTGAATGATTGCTGAAAAGAATACCATTGATAAGAATTTGTCATGGGAGGACAGGGTGGGGTAGAATTACAGTGAAGTCCAATCTTGCAAACTGTTAAGAGGAAATGAAAATTAAAAGTGCTCGCTATTTTACGTGCATTTTTTTTGTTGTTGTTGTTACTGTCAGGTGGCCAATAGTATGATCAGCCTTTAAAATCAACCAATTGAAACAATTAAACAAATAATCAAACAATCAATTAATCAATTAATAATTGAAAATAATAAAGACTGACAGACGGACAGTTAGACAATGAAATGTGATAATCTTTTTATTTGTAGATAAATATACAACCATCAATTTTACATGCTATTTATAAAAATATATAAATGCTAATCTAAAAATATAACACAATATATCGTCATCCTTCACTTAAATATTTTGTAATTATCCTAATATAATACATAATAATACGCTTTATTAATTTTTCACTTGTATATCATAAATTACAGTTAATGATAGAAGATTTACAGTTATGGACATAGATTTTTCTAGATATTTTATAATCATTATTAAATTTTATCTTCATACGTTTATACAAGCATAAAAATATTATTATAATCAATATTATATATTCAATCAATTTGTTTTGCGCGTTTTCATGTTCGTAGGCAGAAATTCATTTTTCATTGTACAAGTTAGACAGTTAGAAAAGCGAGTTGGGGTAAATACAGGCAAAGCACATACAAGGGAGAAACACAAATTCTATTTCAACTACTAACAAAATCCTACAAAAACAAATTCCGACACTGTACAAATTCGGCTTATCTCCGGTGTAACATAATTTATGCTCACAAGTGAGGTCACAATAATGCAGGAACAAAAGGAGTATTGTCTTTTGTAAACGACTCACCTTTGTGACATCACTTGTGCAGCATAAATTATATTTCACCGGAGATAAACCAAAAATTCCTCTACACCAATCCGCCATTACTATTATAAAAAATTCCATAGTTTAAAGATGATATGTGATCACATCTAAAAATGATGATCCTAAAAAATATCCAAGTATATTTAACTATCTAAACGTGCATTTTAATTTGGATTAAAAGTCACGTGATATATCTTGGTATCTCATTTGGACAATTGTGACCATCAAGCTCACCATCGTTGTCACCTACGTCCATACGATGATACCAAATTTGTCTCGTACGTGTGAGCATACTTTCATCCAATCATGTTTTATCACGTGCATGTCCACGTGATGGACATGTGGCAGTTGATGTATCGTCACGTGCATCGTCTTCGTCCAATCACCGCCGAGAATTAGTTCTAGCACGTGCAAGAGCATGTGACACAAGCATCTGAGCTTCGAGCTCTGCTTTCTCCATAGCAGCAAGCTGTTCCTTATTTGGTTGAGCTGGCAACCTTGACGGTGGCGATGTCAGCCGTGACACTTTGACACCACGTGGCTTAGACTGACCATTTGATCGTCCATCAGGCTCGTCACGTGACATTTCTCTTTCAAATCTATCAACTTGCCTTTTTGCACTGTCAAGCATAGTCCGGGCTTGTACATACGGGTCCTTTGGCTCCATACCCGTACGGGGAGTTCCCATATATCTCGGCGACGTCCCTAGACTACGTTGTGTCGATGCTGCTGATGTAGGCCGCGTGTTGCCACGCGAAGGACTGAAATTAACAGGAGTGGCATCACTGGTTGGATACCTTACTGGCTCTTCGTAGTGCCGAGGCTCTCTCCGTGAATAACTCGGCGAGGGAGTGGAACGAGCTGATGACGGTCGAGTACCACCCTGTGGGGCAGGTCTTGTCATACTCGGTCGGCCACGTGATGTCATCTGTGGGTGTTGTCGTAGAATATCACTTGGATAAGGGCTTCGTGCATATATTTTCTGGGGGGTTACAGGTGCGTTGGTAATTCGCGACTGAGGGAGGTTGGCTGGGGTGAACAATGGTTCTTCGTACAAGTTTTCCTGTGACCGAGGGCTCGTGTTTTCCATGATGAGATCATCCTCATGAGGCACGTGTAAATCAGGACCTGCAATATCAATGTGAATATTCATTTACATTCATCACCTGGAAGATAATGAAATAGCAATGGTATTGTCCAGGTAAAGTTAGATAGACCAAATGAGCATGTCAGTTTCTTCTGTAGTTATTTCATTCTGAAGTTCATTCTGTTTTTAGTGCAGGATCATAAGAAAGCCTTAGTTTTCCTAGAATTGGATAATTACATAATTACGTCATTACATAGATCAATTCAATGCTTTACCCATGGGTTCATATGAGTTATCGCGTGGACTTAATTCATCTTCAGGTACATCCATGAATATTGAGTCACGCGGACTTGTTATGTACTCCGCTGGTTGCACCGCGGGCTCAATAGCAGGTTGCATCATGGGATATCCTCTGTTTAGTAGTTCGTTTACATAGGGATTCTGGGTAGGCTGTGGTATCACCTACGATAGATCAAGAACAGATCGAGTTCATTAGGTTAGTTATATGTGGTCAATTAGTATCATTAACATTATCATCATCATCATTATTATAATCATCATCATCATCATCACCACCACCATCACCACCACCATCACCACCACCATCATCATCACCACCATCATCATTACGATCATTATCATCGTGATGTTTAACCTGCTGTACGACTGGCTGTGTATATACGGGATGTCTGTACTCATCAAGGTCACGTGGTCTTACGGTGACTAGCTGTACTTCCGGAGTATTGTCTACTACCCAGTTAGACTCACGCAAAGCTTCTTGGGCTACTGCTCTTGGGCCAAGACCGCTGACTTTAACTTGAGTATGCTATGAAATAAAATTATATAGCTAGTAAACAATCGTGCCAGCAAACGGACAGACAAACAAGAACAATTAAACAAACAAAACAATAAAAATACAATAAAAAATACAATAGAACAACAGACCCCGAACATTTGCAATAAACAAAACAAATGAATAAACAAACTAACAAACAAAATATTAAAAAATACAATAGAACAAATGTCACAGACCCCGAACATGCGTAATAAACAAATAAATAAACAAACAAAAAACTTAATAAGTAAAAAAAAAAACAGAAAACAACAAAGCAAAAATAAATTCTCAGAAAAAAAAACCTTAATTACCTTTTGTTCTTTTTTGTCTTTCTTCTTTCTCAAACGTTCTAGTTTCTTCTGCAAGTGTTTCTCTTCTCTTTTTGTCTCTTCAGAATCACTTTCATTACTACTATCAAGCTCTGAAGTACTGGTGCCCACGCGATTATGTATCCAGCGGTCTTTCCTTATCTTCTTTTTTCGTCTGGGTAAAATAAAAACATCATCAAAGAATTAACAAATGTTTTGAAATCAGGAAAACAAGTAACAGAACACGACATTGGCAAGATAGAAGAAGAAAGCTAAACAGCAGAAAAAAAATACAAGCAAACAATCAAGCAAGCGAGCAAACCAGAGAGCGACAGTAAGGCACGCGAGGGTGTCTGTACATATATGTATGTTATTTGAATTCATCATAAATGGTACAAATTATAGTAGAAAGTGAAAATAAAACAGATTGATTCATAGAACACTGTTGTTTAAGTAACGATGCACAACTTGGCTATTTACACTCAGTTGCGTACAACGCTTCTGAAGTTGCACAACTTTAAAACAGACAAGGAAGCTTACTAGCAAATACGTCGACAAATACTCCCACCATATAAGCAAAACAAATATTCATCAAAGGCAATTATTACTTACAGTGCGTCGAACGAGGTTGTTGTTGAAACCTGCAATAACAAATAATGAAGAATTTAGAAAACAAACGAACAATCAGATCAAATATACTAGTTGCAAACAAAGCATTTCCCATGCATTGCTCTATAGAGGTTTGCGGTATTTAAATGTCTCTTCGTGTATAGCCCTGTGACATCAGGAACACTCAACATTTGGACAAATTCAAGAAACTTTTAAAGACTCATTTATTTCGTATTTCATTTAATTTAGATTGTTAATAGAGACAATTTTTAACCCTATAAAACTCAAAATATTTTTAATTAATTAACTATGTATATATTAATATTTTATTCATTTGACAAATTGCTTTTATTGATCTTTTATTTTTAAACTTTTATTTCGGCGCGTTTGATCATCTCGTCATGGAGAACGCGCCTTATAAATGTTTAATATTATTATTATTATTATTATTATTAGATAAAATGAGTAAAAGAGCAGCAAAAATATCACTAAGACAGGCTCAAAAGGTCAGACGATATCACTGCCGGAAGAATGAACATTTGTTTCCATTTACCTCATCTTTATCTTCTTGTTTGTCGGTACTTGTTTCAATCCCTCGTTGTTTCTTGATCTCTTCGTCGTTCACTCTCTCTTTTTCTCTCATATCTTGGCGCGCTTTCTCTCGTTGACGGATTTTGTTTCTCAGTCGTTCAACATTTGCCTAAAGATAAGAAATAAAATAGAAATAAGAAGAATAAACTATCAACGGTCTGACTCCGTGGCGCAATGGTAGCGCGTCTGACTCCAGATCAGAAGGCTGCCTGTTCGAGTCACGTCGGGGTCAACTTTTCCCTTTCTTTTTAATCATAATTTACGGGCTTGATTTGTTTGTTTGCAAGTAAACTGATAACTTCACACATTGTACTTATGGAAGTGACTCCGTGGCGCAATGGTAGCGCGTCTGACTCCAGATCAGAAGGCTGCGTGTTCAAGTCACGTCGGGGTCAATTTTTCATTTTCATTTTAATCATAATTTACGGGCTTGATTTGTTTGTTTGCAAGTAAACTGATAACTTCACACATTGTACTTATGGAAGTGACTCCGTGGCGCAATGGTAGCGCGTCTGACTCCAGATCAGAAGGCTGCGTGTTCAAGTCACGTCGGGGTCAATTTTTCATTTTCATTTTAATCATAATTTACGGGCTTGATTTGTTTGTTTGCAAGTAAACTGATAACTTCACACATTGTACTTATGGAAGTGACTCCGTGGCGCAATGGTAGCGCGTCTGACTCCAGATCAGAAGGCTGCGTGTTCGAGTCACGTCGGGGTCAATCTTTTTTTTTAATCATAATTTACGGGCTCGTTTTGTTTGTTAGCAAGTAAACTGATAACTTAACACATTCTACTTATGGAAGTGACTCCGTGGCGCAATGGTAGCGCGTCTGACTCCAGATCAGAAGGCTGCGTGTTCGAGTCACGTCGGGGTCAAATCACTTATTTTTTGTAAACTTGCAAGCTGGAAAGTGAATTTTGTTTATATTTTTAATTTCAGCTTAAGGACGTTCCTGGGTATTGGTCGCGCGCATCGTTACTGCGCAAGATTGAGCGCGCGCGCTCATTACCTTTGATCAAATTAATGATAATTTTTCCTTCATTTTTTTCATCTAAGTCCCAATTGTCTTCGATTGAAAAGCAATTGAGTTTATTTTTCTGTAGTTTAAAGTCAATTTGCTACAAAAAGAGCAAATATTAAACGTTTTATGCGGTAAACGGTAAATTATTAGAACCCAGTCTCCGCGCGGTATTCAAGATGGCCAGATTTTTTTTCAACTTTGCCGCAAGATATGTCGAAAACAAAGCTGGTGACCCCTATTTTTTTCTTTCGTGAAATGAAGCATTTTATCAAGACTACAACATATGTGAAACACAAAAAAATGACATTACATGAAACGAAGAACAGTACACTTTTGTAAAATAAATCGACCCCTACCTTGGAACGAATCCAGCGACATCGCTTAACTTAAAAGCATCTTTATTTGTAAAGAAAGGCATAAACAATCCTATTATTTATTGGAAATGGAAGACAACAGTTTATTTCTTTTCTTTTCAAATTTTAAAGAGCGTTGATTTCTGTTTTACAACATTTTTATGACTTTATTCTTTGAAAATAGTAGTGTTTAAATACGCGCGTTTTTTCATCAAAATACCCCATTTTCTACGCCTTGTACCTCAAAAACAAACTCGGTGACCCCCGATTTATATTGCATTTCTGAAATCCTCATATAATGAAATAGCTTTGTACAAAGTTTCATAAAAATGACATTAGAACTTCATTTACCCAGGAACGTCCTTAATAGCAACTTTACTTTTTCATCGTGAATCGCCATAGTATCACAATCACTACCAAATTGTCTCCGCGCCAATATTATGGTAACCATAATATCATAATTACCTTTTTCAAAACTATAAATTAATTTTTGTGCCAAGTGAAATAGTTTTAGTTTTCAGATATTATTATTCATTGATATTTTAAAAGATTTGCTTGATTATAAGTTTGTTATGTGGTTATCATATTTTTAGGTTTATTTCTGTTTTACAGATTTCTTTACGTTTACCTTTGTATATAGATCATCACCCGTGTAATAGATTGAATCGACATTTATATCCCCCTCTTTATTTAGTTTAGTCTTGTTTAGTAGAATTCGTTCATCCTATGAGATGTTAAACAGGTTTTAAACAGGTTTAAACAGATATCAAACAAGATTGAACAAGATTTATAGTAGATTTCGTTCATTTATTTAAATCAGGTTTTAATCAGCGAATTGCGATAGAGTTTATATGAAGGAGTGATTAAATGTGAAATAGTACAGTTTCATGTTCTTCATTGCTCAGGCTAAGCCTCGATAGTATGAGATATATTCTTTTGTACGAGGTACATCCCGTGGGAATGCACCAATCCAAAAACAATATAAATACCAATGGTTTTGTCTGGACTGTTTTGTTGATTTACAATTTTACAATTGAGGCTTAGCCTGAGCAATGAAGAACTTGAAACTGGTCTATTGGTGGTCGATCATACGAGATTGTGATTTACGACAATGAAGGACATTCATTGAAGAGATCACATGAAGATAAATGAAGAGTAAAAATATTCAGAATAATTGGAGAGTAATCATCTCAAACAAGAAATGTTCGCTCTGAAAAGACTGACAGTTCTAGTTACCTGTGGCATGGTCCTGTCCTTCTTCTTGTCCTCATCTCTATCTCCATCACCTCGCCTTGGGCTCGCCTCCCCATGCTCACCTCCCGCTTTATCTGCATCACGCTCCTCAAATGCCTTTCTTACTGGCGGCAGTTCATCGCCAATAGACCTTCGTACCTCACTTAATGGCCTTTCTTTTGAAAGTGTACTTTGTTTCCCTTCTACGGTCTGTTGGGGTGTGGTTATGGGTGTGGCTACAAGAGGGGTGTGTACTAGAGGGGGTAGGCTAGAGAATCGTACTGGTATCTTGTCTTCGTTTGGTCGTAACAGTGTTTGTCCAAGTTGAGGGACGTTTTCAATGACTCCTGCCAAGTTTTTCATCTTTAAAGAGAAAGGAATCAAGAAGTTTTATTTTTAACAAAACGGGAAAAAGTTGTTACTTACTTCTAACTAAATGACCTACTAAGTATTCTCTGAAGATAAAAAATAGCACAAACACGAAATATGTGCAACAGGTACCTTTGAAGAGCCCTTAGCGGTATTGCGTTTATGTCTCGGTGAATTGACCACAAGCACTATGGCGTCACATGTAAACAAATCTTTCGTTTAAATGCTAAGAGTCATGGGCAAAAGAGGGGATTTAACATTTTAAAATCAATGAAAAATAGGGTAAAAGTTCACTTATAATATTGGAACAAATTATAAGTATAAGTACAATGCCAAATGTATTAAAAGAAAAAATATTACGCCCGAACTAGATGCATTTTTATTCATGTAAACAAGCCATGACGTCATAGTGCTTGACGGCAATTCTTAGTAAGTGGATAACTAAATCTTATCTAGTACTAAATAGTTAAGAATTGTTTCACACTAATGTGGCGTGCACTCTAGACTCGGTGAACCCTTAGTAAGTGGATAACTAAATCTTATCTAGCACTAAATAGCTATCAATTGTTTTACACTAATGTGGCGTACACTCTAGACTCGGTGAACCCTTAGTAAGTGGATAACTAAATCTTATCTAGCACTAAATAGTTAAGAATTGTTTCACACTAATGTGGCGTGCAATTTACTTCCGGTCTTGGTAGCAAGAATCAAGAACTGCATATACCTCTATATCTCTTTCATTTTCTCTTTTAGTTTGTCTCTCTTTCTGTCGTCGTCTTGATCGTCTTTGTTCTCTCTCTTCTCGTCTCAGTCTTCGTTCCTTGGGCTGATGGACCAGCACCTCGGGTTCCTGAGGGAGGATGGGTAGTGGTCGTTTTCTGTAGTATTCGCCATCTGAACCACTGGAACTGAAACAAAATAAAGAAATAAATAAAAAAAGTTTTTAACCACCAAAGTCTCTTCAGCGACTGGAAAACTAGAGCTTTTCTGTCAGGGAGTGGACGATATGTATACAACAATATTATTTACACTAAGCGATGTCGGTACTGATTTGTTACACAATTAAAAAGAAAAGAAAAAAAATGACCCCGTGAGACTCGAACACGCAGCCTTCTGATCTGGAGTCAGACGCGCTACCATTAAGCCACGGAGTCACTTCCATGAATAATTCGCGTAGAACACTCGTCCGATTAGTAAACAAACAAATCAAGCTCGAAAGCTATGTTCAAAAAGAATAAAATTGACCCCGACGTGACTCGAACACGCAGCCTTCTGATCTGGAGTCAGACGCGCTACCATTGCGCCACGGAGTCACTTCCATGAACAATCCGCGTAGAACACTCGTCCGATTAGTAAACAAACAAATCAAGCTCGTAAGCTATGATTAAAAAGAATAAAATTGACCCCGACGTGACTCGAACACGCATCCTTCTGATCTGGAGTCAGACGCGCTACCATTGCGCCACGGAGTCACTTCCATGAATAATCCGCGTAGATCTCTCGTCCGATTAGTAAACAAACAAATCAAGCTCGTAAGCTATGATTAAAAAGAGTAAAATTGACCCCGACGTGACTCGAACACGCATCCTTCTGATCTGGAGTCAGACGCGCTACCATTGCGCCACGGAGTCACTTCCATGAGTAATCCGCGTAGATCTCTCGTCCGATTAGTAAACAAACAAATCAAGCTCGTAAGCTATGATTAAAAAGAGTAAAATTGACCCCGACGTGACTCGAACACGCAGCCTTCTGATCTGGAGTCAGACGCGCTACCATTGCGCCACGGAGTCACTTCCATGAACAATACGCGTAGAACACTCGTCCGATTAGTAAACAAACAAATCAAGCTCGTAAGCTATGATTAAAAAGAATAAAATTGACCCCGACGTGACTCGAACATGCAGCCTTCTGATCTGGAGTCAGACGCGCTACCATTGCGCCACGGAGTCACTTCCATGAATAATCCGCGTAGATCTCTCGTCCGATTAGTAAACAAACAAATCAAGCTCGTAAGCTATGATTAAAAAGAATAAAATTGACCCCGACGTGACTCGAACACGCAGCCTTCTGATCTGGAGTCAGACGCGCTACCATTGCGCCACGGAGTCAATACGTCAAAATTAATTGGTTTAAATTGTAGTAAACTTACTCTTTTTGTCCTGTGTAAAGATTTTGTTGCTTGGACGGACCGGCTGAGACGACGAATGGTGGGAGCTTTTGTTCTTCACTTGGTTTCTTCTCAGCTTTAGCCTGAAAGGTTAATCAGCTGTACGTTAATCAAATTTGATCAATTCCTACATTTTGTTATGAGAAAGATCATAATTTGAATCATCTATCATCATCGTCATCATCATATCTAAAAATGTAACACCATTTTCTTACAATATATTCATATCTGTATATGTATATATCATCTCAATTGCACGACAGCTACATTCATCATCATCACATCTAATAATCATCGCTACAATCATCACTATCATTAACATCATCATCATCACCAGCATTTTTTTCATCGTCATAATTATTCATCACCATTACCCCTACCATCATCAGCATCATCACCACTATCTTCATCATCATCATCATCACAACCATCATCAGCATAACTACCACCATCTTCATCATCATAATCATCACCACAACCATCATCAGCATCACTACCACCATCTTCATCATCACCACAACCATCATCAGCATCACCACTACTATCTTTATCATCATCATCATCACGACCACCATCTTCATAAACATCATCATCAGCAGCAGCACAACCATCATCAGCATCACTACCACCATCTTCATCATCACCACAACCATCATCAGCATCACCACCACTATCTTCATCATCACCACAACCATCATCAGCATCACCACTACTATCTTTATCATCATCATCATCACGACCACCATCATCACCATCACCACTATCTTCTCCATCGCTAACAGCCACCACACCCCCATTTACCACCATCATCATCATCATCATTATCATCATCAGCACCACCATCATCAATTACCTTCTCCTCTGTCTGAGACCTCTGTCTAATTCTTCTCCTTCTTCTGGAAGCACACTTGATGAAGATTAACATCAATATCAACAAGACCGCAACAGATGCTGCAACAGCGATGGCAGCTATAATCATAGTATCTTTACCCTGTGTTTTGGGCTGTGGGGTTGCCTCGGTCGTTATCAATGGTTCTGGTCGGCGAATTACTGGGTGTTTCAGCGTGTACGTTAATTGATTTACGGAGAGTCGATTTGTTGTCTCTATAACTTGTGAAGCTGGAAGGATTTTATTTCCGGCAAGTATGCGATAGTTGATTTGAACATTTTCGCTTTTATCTGTCGGTGTTCGCTTTACTGATGTAACCTGAATGAAGTAATCAAGAATGATCTGTTAAGCATCTCTCGATAATACAAAATGGAATGTAGCCTGACACATGTACATAAACAAGGCACACATCATCAGTTTCATGCACATCATATACTCAATATTAGACATAATCAAATTATTTTTCGGTTGATGCGAAAGAAACTGACATACTTAAGATTATCATCAAACAGTTAGAGATCTTGAAAAAACAAATGAATTATAAGTGGATTTAAGTTATCAAAACAAACAAACAAAGAAACAAACAAACAATTAAACAAACCTGAGTACGATAATTATCAGTCGCTCGTCTGATTCTTTTCCTCAGAAACCAGCTAGCTTTGACTTGATTGCTTTTTGTTCTCATCTCTCTATTCAATGCAATGAGATATTTCTCAAGTACTTGAGCCGATGTTTCATTTTTCCTTGGTTGTCTCAGTTTAATCAAAAAGTCATACAGATCTTTTCCTGCATGTTTGTTGTTAGCTTCTTTGTTGAAAGAGCGCCTTTTACGTTTTGCTTCGACAGAGAAACCCAGCCTAGACAAAAAAAAGAAACTTTATATCTTTAACATAATGAATGGATCACCATTATTCATCACATTTAATAACCTTCGCTACTATCTTCTTCTTCATCATATCCATCACCACTGCTCTCATCAGCATCATCAACACCACTGTGTTCATCATTAGCATCATCATCACAATCACCACTACCATCATCATCACCATTATCGCAGTCAAGATCGCAACTACAATCACAATCATCATCGTCATCATTTGAATACAACCATCATTTACTGACCTAAACGCTTCTAGCAATCGTCTTTCCATGTCCTGTTTAAACTCTTCACTGTTAATATCAAAACTCAAAGGTACAAATATATCCATGGTAACCACTTCCTCAGTGTCGTTCACATTGGGCCAGTACACTGAAGAAGATGGCGTGACAGATTGTGTTGCAGTGGGCTCTATCAGTACAGAGGAAGATTGTAATACAATGGTAGATGTCGTGACATAGATCGATTGCGTGACTGGAGTCGTCTTCGGGACAAAGGAAGATGGTTTTAGACTAGTAGTTTTAGTGGCAAGGATCGATGGTGTTACTGTTGTACTTTTCGTGACAACTGTTGATTTGGAGGAAGAATGCTTGACGGATGTAACTTTTGTGACAGATGTCGATGGTTTCACAGCTGAACTTTTCGTGACAGATATAGATGGCGTTACAGTTAAACTTTTCGTGACAGAAGTCGATGGCGTTACAATTGAACTTTTCGTGACAGATATTGATGGCGTAACAGTTAAACTTTTCTTGACAGAAGTCGATGGCATTACAATTGAACTTTTCGTGACAGATGTCAGTGGCGTTACAGTCGAACTTTTCGTGACAGATTTCGATGGCGTTACAAATGAGCTTTTCGTGACAGATATCGAAGTAGTTACCGTTGAACTTCTTGTGACAGATGTCGATGGCGTTACAATTGAACTTTTCGTGAGAGATGTCAACGGCGTTAAAATTGAACTTTTCGTGACAGATTTCGATGGCGTTACAAATGAACTTTTCGTGACAGATGCCGAAGCAGTTGCTGTTGAACTTCTTGTGACAGATGTCAACGGCGTTAAAATTGAACTTTTCGTGACAGATGTCGATGGCGTTACAAATGAACTTTTCGTGGTAAGTAGTGATGATGTTGGAGAAGTGGTCGTCCTGGCAATGGTTGTAGGCGTAACAGTTGTAGAGGTCACTGAATCTACATACGTTCTGTCCACAATAGTTGATGATGATACTTCTGTTGTTGTTGATGGTGTTGATACGGATATCAACACTGATGATGATGATGACGGTAATGATACTGAAGATGATGCTGATGGTGACGAAGATGACAGCGACAGTGATACAAAGGATGACAGTGTATGTGATGATGATGATAAAGATAATGATGATGAAGATGAGGGTGACTTTGATAACGACGGTGATGGCAATAGTGATAATGTTGACGATGAAAATGGTATTGCTGTTGATAGTGACAGTGATGGTGAAGGTGATGACGACCGAGACGACGACAACGATGGAGATATTACTATAGACGATACTGATGGTGAGGTAGGCGACGACTTGGGACTTATGGACTGCGAAGAAAATAAAGATGACGACGATAACAAAGTCATTGAAGTAAAACCAGAAGACGAGGATGATGTAATCACAGTGAGCGATAGAGTTGTAGCTAAAGAAGAGCTTGATAAAGACATTGATGACGACGAAGACGACCACAATGACGACACCGATGACGAGGTTTGGGGTGATAGAGTTGAAGACACAAATGATGATGAAGGCAATAAAGATGAAGACACTGATGACAACATCGATGACAACAAAGGCGATAGAGTTGAAGACACTGATGACAACGTTGATGACAATGAAGGCGATAGAGTTGAAGACACCGATGACAACACTGATGACGATGAAGGCAATCGGGATGAAGACGCTGATGATGTCATTGTTGACGAAGAAGTCAATAGAGATGTCGACACTGATGACGACACTGATGACGAGAATGATGACGATGAAGGCGTGAGAGATGAAGGCACTGATGACGACAATAATGACGTCGAATGCGATAGAGGTGATGACATGGATGACGACATTGACGAAGGTGAATGCAATAGAGATGACGACACTGATGATGTCATTGATGACGACGAAGGAGATATAGATGACGACACTGATGATGTCATTGATGAAGACGAAGAAGATAGAGATGACGACTCTAATGATGTCATTGATGACGAAGAAAGCGTTAGAGATGACGACGAAGGAGATATAGATGACCACACTGATGATGTCATTGATGACGACGAAGGCGATAGAGATGACGACTCTAATGATGTCATTGATGACGAAGAAAGCGTTAGAGATGACGACGAATGTGATATAGATGACCACACTGATGATGTCATTGATGACGACGAAGAAGATACAGATGACGACTCTAATGATGTCATTAATGACGAAGAAAGCGTTAGAGATGACGACGAAGGAGATATAGATGACCACACTGATGATGTCATTGATGACGACGAAGGCGATAGAGATGACGACTCTAATGATGTCATTGATGACGAAGAAAGCGTTAGAGATGACGACGAAGGAGATATAGATGACCACACTGATGATGTCATTGATGACGAAGAAGAAGATAGAGATGACGACTCTAATGATGTCATTGATGACGAAGAAATCGTTAGAGATGACGACGAAGGAGATATAGATGACCACACTGATGATGTCATTGATGACGACGAAGAAGATACAGATGACGACTCTAATGATGCCATTGATGACGAAGAAAGCGTTAGAGATGACGACGAAGGAGATATAGATGACCACACTGATGATGTCATTGATGACGAAGAAGAAGATAGAGATGACGACTCTAATGATGTCATTGATGACGAAGAAAGCGTTAGAGATGACGACGAAGGAGATATAGATGACCACACTGATGATGTCATTGATGACGACGAAGAAGATAGAGATGACGACTCTAATGATGTCATTGATGACGAAGAAAGCGTTAGAGATGACGACGAAGGAGATATAGATGACCACACTGATGATGTCATTGATGACGACGAAGAAGATACAGATGACGACTCTAATGATGTCATTAATGACGAAGAAAGCGTTAGAGATGACGACGGAGATATAGATGACGACACTGATGATGTCATTGATGACGACGAAGAAGATAGAGATGACGACTCTAATGATGTCATTGATGACGTCGAGGGCGATACAGATGACGACACTGTTGTCATTAAAGAAGTCGACGATGGAGATGACGACACTGATGATGTCATTGATGACGTCACAGGCGATAAAGATGACGACACTGATGATATTATTGATGACGACGAAGGCGTGAGAGATGAAGGCACTGATGACGATAATAATGACGATGAAGTCGCACGAGTTGAAGACACTGATGACGATATTGATGACGCTAAATGCAATAGAGATGACGACAGTGATGATGTCATTGATGACGGTGACGATGGAGATGAATGCACTGATGACGACACTGATGACGATGAATGGAACAGAGATGACGACATTGATGACGATGAAAGCAATAGAGATGAAGGCACTGATGACGATGAAGGCGATAGAGATGATGCCACTGGTGACGTTGAAGGCGATAGAGATGAAGGCACTGATGACGATGAAGACAATAGAGATGATGCCACTGGTGACGATGAAGGCGATAGAGATGACGCCACTGGTGACGATGAAGGCACTGATGACGATGAAGGCGATAGAGATGACGCCACTGGTGACAATGAAGGCGATAGAGATGATGGCACTGTTGACGATGAAGACGATAGAGATGATGGCACTGTTGACGATGAAGACGATAGAGATGAAGGCACTGATGACGATGAAGGCAACAGAGATGACGACACTTGTGACGATGAAGGCGATAGAGATGACGACACTGATGACGATATTGATGACGCTAAATGCAATAGAGATGACGACAGTGATGATGTCATTGATGACGGTGACGATGGAGATGACGATGAAGGCAATAGAGATGAATGCACTGATGACGACACTGATGACGATGAATGGAACAGAGATGACGACATTGATGACGATGAAAGCAATAGAGATGAAGGCACTGATGACGATGAAGGCGATAGAGATGATGCCACTGGTGACGTTGAAGGCGATAGAGATGAAGGCACTGATGACGATGAAGGCAATAGAGATGATGCCACTTGTGACGATGAAGGCGATAGAGATGACGCCACTGGTGACGATGAAGGCACTGATGACGATGAAGGCGATAGAGATGACGCCACTGGTGACGATGAAGGCACTGATGACGATGAAGGCGATAGAGATGACGCCACTGGTGACAATGAAGGCGATAGAGATGACGCCACTGGTGACGATGAAGGCGATAGAGATGATGGCACTGTTGACGATGAAGACGATAGAGATGAAGGCACTGATGACGATGAAGGCAACAGAGATGACGACACTTGTGACGATGAAGGCGATAGAGATGACGACACTGATGACGATGAAGGTGATGAAGATGACGACACAGTTAATGTCATTGATGACGTCGAGGGCGATAGAAATGACGAAACTAATGTTGTCATTGAAGACGGCGACGATGTAGATGTCGACACTGATGATGTCACTGATGACGACGAAGGTGATGGAGATGACGAAACTGATGATGTCATTGATGATGACAAGAGCGTGGGAGATGAAGGCAATGATGACGATAGTGATGACGATGAAGGCGCACGAGTTGAAGACACTGATGATGACACTGATGACGATAAAGACAATAGAGATGAAGACTCTGATGACCACATTGATGACGATGTATGGAATAGAGATGATGACATTAATGACGACAAATCCAATAGAGATGTCGAAACTGATGTCATTGATGACGGCGAAGATAGAGATGACGACACTGACAATGTCATTGATGACGATGCAGATGACACTAATGACAATATTGAATACGATGGATGCAATAGAGATGACGATACTGATGACGACATTGATAACGATGAAGGCAAAGGAGATGACAACACTGATGATGTCATTGAAGACGATGAGAGCGATAAAGATGACGGCACTGATGACGAGAATGATGACGATGAAGGCATGAGAGATGAAGGCAGTGATGACGAAAACAATGACGTCGAATGCGATAGAGGTAACGACATGGATGACGACATTGACAATTGTGAATGCAATAGAGATGACGACACTGATGATGTCATTGATGACGACGAAGGCGATAGAGATGACGACTCTAATGATGTCATTGATGACGAAGAAAGCGTTAGAGATGACGACGGAGATATAGATGACGACACTGATGATGTCATTGATGACGACGAAGAAGATAGAGATGACGACTCTAATGATGTCATTGATGACGAAGAAAGCGTTAGAGATGACGACGAAGGAGATATAGATGACCACACTGATGATGTCATTGATGACGACGAAGAAGATAGAGATGACGACTCTAATGATGTCATTGATGACGAAGAAAGCGTTAGAGATGACGACGAAGGAGATATAGATGACCACACTGATGATGTCATTGATGACGACGAAGGAGATAGAGATGACGACTCTAATGATGTCATTAATGACGAAGAAAGCGTTAGAGATGACGACGAAGGAGATATAGATGACCACACTGATGATGTCATTGATGACGACGAAGGAGATAGAGATGACGACTCTAATGATGTCATTGATGACGAAGAAAGCGTTAGAGATGACGACGAAGGAGATATAGATGACCACACTGATGATGTCATTGATGACGACGAAGAAGATACAGATGACGACTCTAATGATGTCATTGATGACGAAGAAAGCGTTAGAGATGAAGACGAAGGAGATATAGATGACCACACTGATGATGTCATTGATGACGAAGAAAGCGTTAGAGATGACGACGAAGGAAATATAGATGACCACACTGATGATGTCATTGATGACGACGAAGAAGATAGAGATGACGACTCTAATGATGTCATTGATGACGAAGAAAGCGTTAGAGATGACGACGAAGGAGATAGAGATGACGACTCTAATGATGTCATTGATGACGTAGAGGGCGATACAGATGACGACACTGTTGTCATTAAAGAAGTCGACGATGGAGATGACGACACTGATGATGTCATTGATGACGTCACAGGCAATAGAGATGACGACACTGATGATATTATTGATGACGACGAAGGCGTGGGAGATGAAGGCACTGATGACGATAATAATGACGATGAAGTCGCACGAGTTGAAGACACTGATGACGATATTGATGACGCTAAATGCAATAGAGATGACGACAGTGATGATGTCATTGATGACGGCGACGATGGAGATGACGATGAAGGCAATAGAGATGAAGGCACTGATGACGACACTGATGACGGTGAATGGAACAGAGATGACGACATTGATGACGATGAAAGCGACGAAGATGACGACACTGATGCTGTCATTGATGACGTGGAAGGCGATAGAGATGACGACACTGGTGATGTCATTGATGACGTCGAAGGCGATAGAAACGTCGACACTGATGATGTTTCTGATGACGACGAAGGCGATAGAGTTGGCGACATCGATGACGAAATGGATGACGATGAATGCATTCGAGATAACGACACTGTTGACAATATTAATGACGATGAAGGCGATGTAGATGACGACGCTGATGAAGGTAGAGGAGGTCTAGTTGAAGACACAGACGACGACATTGGTGACGATGGTGACAATGACGACTCTAATGTCGATAGCAAGAAAGACTTAGATGGCGACATAGGCTGTGATAGAGATGACGTCAATGATGTTGGCAATAGAGGTGACGACATGGATGATGGCATTGATGAAGGTGAAGGCGATAGGGATAAAGACACCGATGACGATGTTGATGGCGACTGAGATGAAAACATCGGTGATGACGACTGAGTCGAAGATGAAGATGCTAATGATAGCATAACTGACCGAGACGTTGAATATGTTGGAGACAGCGACAGAGTTGCTGTTGATGATGTTCGCCATTGTGATATTGATGACGACAGAGATGATATCAATGACGACAAAGTTGACAGCGACTTTGATGAGCTTGATGGTAATGACGATGGTAATGACGATGATGATGGTGATGATGATGATGTTAACGATGATGATAATGATGATGGTGATGATGATGACGATGATGTTGATGACGATGATAATGATGATGATAACGCTGATGGTGACGACAATGACGTTGATGGTGTAGATGACTTATTATCATGAGATGGTATTGCTGAAGGTGATGATTGGGAAAATGACGGTGACAATGTCAATTGTGATGATAATGATCTTGAGAATGGTGTTGATACAGATGCCGAGAAGTTGACATAACTACTACTACTCCAGAACACAGAATATTTCGTCGAGACAGTGTTCGTTGTAGAGGTTGAAAATACAGCACTAGTAGATGTGTTGCTATTAGATGATGTGACGTGTGACAGCTGTGTTGTGCTGTGTATTCCATTGGAGGAATCTGCCAAAGAAATGCACACAAATTATTATAGGACTCGAAAGAATAAGAATTCGTGTAGGTCATGAAGCAACTAGACATCGATGATACCGATTGACTATTTATGTGATTGTTTTCGTTTGTAGTTTAAATCTTCGCGGAATAGACGTGGCTGGTTTATTCGTTTGGTTGCTTGTCAATTATCTGTTTGATTAAAAGTTGCATTTACTTGTTTATTTGTTAACTGCTTGCATACCAGTTAGGGACGGACCATTACATATTTGAGGGGGGAGGGAGGTAAAAAAATATCAAGCAAAGCCTTGAACAGAGAATAAAAAATCGTGCACGGCAGATGTGCAAATAAAAAATATCGTGCAGAAACTGAAGAAAATATCCTGCACAACCATCACACGGGAAAAAATATCCTGCAAAAAAATTGCCCAACCTCCCCCCCCCCCCCCCCAAATATTTAATGGTCCGTCCCTAAGTCGTTGTATTCGTTTGCGCACTTGGTCTGTCTGTGTGTGTTTGACGACTCGTTAATTATTTTCTACTTGTTTGTCTATTTGCGCGTGTTTGGTTAGATGCTGAGTTAGTCGGAGGGTTTGTGGGGTGGTCTGTCTGTCTGTTTCTGGTTACTTTTCTATGTTTACCATGCTCAATTCATTACTTGTTTGTTTGCTTGTCTCGTTATCCTCTATATATTTAGTCGTGTTTTTAAGATAGATGGTAAGGATACACCGAAATCGTTATTAATGATAAATCTGACTCTATTCGACGTATTTCATATTTGGAATTTTTTTCGCTGTTCAAACATATCAATCATTATTATCGAAACGTAAAGGAGTATTTTGGATTGTATTTACACAAGCTAAGTCAATTTGATGGTTTTGATATAGACAGTCTTTGACAAGAAAAGCTCAGCCTAGAATATTAATATTATGTTAAATCTGAACCAATTCAACAATTTTTTTAACAATTCTAATAATAATAATAATATATATATATATATAAATTTACATCGACTTAAAACATTTTCCACCAAAATTAACAAATTCTTGATTTTTTGTTGGGAACATATAAAACTTACATTGGGGTTTAGAAGTTGTTCACAGAATTTAAGTTGATACTACATATCAAATCTACATAGAATATTTGGCAAGCCCGCGGACTCGTATCTGTAAATCTGAAACTCGCTCTCTCTCATTCTGTAAACTTGCTAAGTAGGCAAATTCTGTTTAAGAAAATTGCTCAGACTAATTAAGCATTGATACCATGTGCTGAGTATGACAGCATGTGTTTGGAACATTCTCTCTATTCAAGTCAATCTTGTCAGTTTTTAATTACCATATTTGAAAGTTACGAAGAATTCTTTGCAGTAATTGTTACATAGCAACAATAAAGTGAAACGAAATATTCCATTATTAAGATTTTTAAATGAACACATGGAGTCGTTTGATTGTTATTAGGTTCAGAAAAAAAGGCTATTCAATTTTAAAGACCCACAAAAAGTTATCGCCATGGAAACATTAATTTGTTCATCTCGTTTTCACAAAGAAAAGATTTAAAAGTAAATCGTAACATTTTTGGCAACTTTTTTTATTAAAAAAAAATATGTTTATTAAAAATATCCGGATCCGGAGAGATATGCAAGAGTCCGCCATTGATTCGCACTCAATTCAAATTTTCATACATGTTGTCCTCTTCACATATTGAACACAAGAGAGAGCCAGCTACAAATGTTTATATTAATGATTTCGACATTTCTCGCAAAAAAAAATGCTCGTGATGAGGAGAGTAGCTGGACTGCAAATCAGGCAATTTGTAACCTGATACGTCTATAAAATTATCGACCAAAAACCACTAAAATACATCAATTATTAACATATCAATTATACTTCAAATTCAAATTTTTACGGGTATCGTTTTCAACAACAACATATCTTCTTTGACAACAATGTAAAACTGAAGAAACTTTCAAGCTTAAATTAGTGAGATTTTGGATCAAGACGATGTGTTTTTGGACAGTGATTGATAATTTCTAAATCAAACATTATGATCAACAAACACGCTTTCGCAAAGTTGCCAAGGTTTAACTATAAACTAAAAACTAAAATTCATTATTTCAGTTACGAAATACAATTCCCTAGAGAGAGAGGAAGCAATTTGTTCACTAAGGGGGCAATTAAAGTAGATTTTATATACAATAAAGACGAATAAAAGGAACAGCTCGTGCAGCACATCCACAATGATCAAAAAGACTTGTCTTTTGAACTCCAAAATTGATTTATTGAAACCTAAAGCTCAAACACGATCTTTGTAAATGTTAAAAGCCTTAAAATGGTGAATAAGATTCGTAGTATAATTTAAGGCTTTTGCTAAACTTGGAAGATTGATAAGAATTAAAAGCTATTCAATGAAAATTGTGGTGGTTTAGATGAGGAAACTGAACAAGCATACTGACATCAAATCGATCAAACTTCGAGAAAGCAAATCATTGCTCTACCTACCTACGATTGAACTTGAAGGATTGCTTGAGACTGTGGTACTGTTTCCATTTGCAAATGTTCCAAGTAGCAGGAATATTAACCAAAAGAATAAACTTTTCAAACTGACGGTTATAAATTTAACCGATTTTATAGGTCTTCGCCTGGTGATAAATTGGCTAAAATTACTCATCTAATTTCAAAGTAGACATGGAATTTTCTCATATCCCTAAAGGACTCCAAGTTATGATCAGGTTTGCAGAGAAAAGAAGTCACTTTGAACGCTTTGTGCACTGAATATGAAGTTTTCTTATCGTTTTGCGTAGCAACTGATTTATGTTCTTGCTTAGCAACGGGACAGTGAGTTAATATTTCACAGGAAAGCAAATGAAATTCAATTACGTCTTTCCGGTTAATGAATGTCAGTCACGCTACTGAGTCACACAACTTCTGTCACGCTTAAAAAAAGGAAGAAAAATAAATAAATAAAAGAAACACATGAAGAAAGAAAGATCAGTGTAAGCCATGGTAAGATATATGCAAATATATTAAGGGCAAAATAAAGAAATAAAATAAAAAACATTCAAAATGAAGACAAAATCAATATACAATTATTTTCAATTTTTTTGCTTTAATAAACATTCAAACAAATGCATTCAAAATACTTTATATATTTCACATTACAAGTATACTTGTAAATCAAGAGTTTTTAAACAAAGATACACACACATTTAGTTATTTTTTGCTCCAAAAGTATGGGTTTTATAGATTATAAGCGTCATTTTAAATTTACTATTTTGTGAGATTTTCTGCACAATTTTCAAGACCTAAGTTTTTTGGTAAAATTTACAGACCTGTTATAATAATTGTAAGATGTCTGTAAATTTTATAAATTATTTATAATGTTACAAACAATGAATAATGTAAAATGTAAATTTACTGTAAGACTGTATTTTTAATTAAAAAAAAAAAAAAAAAAAAAACTAAAGAACCTTTGGTGATATCATACAATTATGAAATCTATAAGTGTTGATAAAATTGTAATAATTATTTCGGATAATAACATGCATATACATCAGACATACAAGTATGTATTTAAAAACACATTTATCAGTTGAATATATTGTAAATACTTATTACCTTCCTGTTTTTGAATTTGCAGTGGAGCTTAACTTTGTTAAAAAATGTAACAGGTCTTTTTTAGATTATGTTTGTGATTTTACTATACAATACTTGAAAAATCAAATGAAAGTTTGCAAAATGTTTTGTAAGACCTTTTTTTGAAGCCTCTTTCATATTACGTTGGAAAAATCAAAAGTTGTGAAAATCAAGATCTATGATAATTAATAAAAATAAAGAATATGTCATGAGCATTTGAAGCTAATAAATTGTGTCTGCCTGTTTGCACTACGCATAGGCGTGACTTAATTATTGATTTTAAAAGTTTGTTGGTTTTCTAAAAGTGGTTGGCCCCACCTCTGCCATTTTTATATTTTAATAATTCACTATCTAATATTTGCAATTTATAATATTATATGGTATATTGTTGTTTAACTTAATTACTTTGGAACAAAATATCATTCAAATCCCCGCCCAGCCCGGCGTCTGCTTCCAACATATTCATGAACAGGGCCATAGTTTCTTCATTCTGTTGCATTGGGCTCTCCATCGACTCAATAGCTTGTTGCATACCAATCAACTGTTCTAACAAGTGAGGTTGAGAAATTTCTGGCATTCCCGGAGGTGCTGGTGGAGGGAATGAAGGGGCAATATTTGAAGTTGAAGAAGTGCCAGGCTGGTTTGGGTTAAGTATATTTGACATGGGAGGTGCTAAGGAGGAGGACTGTTGGAATTGTGCAGAAAGGCTGCTGGTTTGGTTGGACATGTGAGAACCAAGAACTGCATGAGGAGATCTGGCAAATAAATAAATACAAATAATATGTCACAACAGTGATGCATCACAAGTGTCGTAGTGTAGCAATAACCTACTGCATTCTTCTTTGTCTACATTACAACCAATTAGCACTATGTCCAGTGGTAGATCTAGGAAAGGGGTGCATGGGGTGTGCAGCCCCTCCTGGAAAGACTTCGAGCTATTGTTTTAGCAAATATTTTTTCCAAAATAACCTCAGTAAATTTCAAGTTTACTGGTTAGTGCACCCCCTCCTGAAGATGATGCACCCCCTCCTGGAAACAATCCTGTATGTGCCCCTGATATTCATACCATAGCAGCTCATTCAACCCATTGGTTGGTTGATGAGCAGAAATTTATGGAAAGCACACTTTTGTTTTTCAGAAGTGACAACAGTGTTTTGATTATTTTTTTTCTTTTTGATTGGCTGATTGAAAAGATTTTGAGAATTCAACTCAAGTTTTTTTATAATAGTTTTTTTATCATTTCAATGCTGATACATACACTTGATTAGGAGAATGTAAATATCAATTACTTATTTATTTATTTATTTATTTATTTAGAAACTAGTCTTCCATAAGTGACTCAAAGAATAAAGACAACATATAACAAGTACACTGTTGAGGGGCAAACATACAGACTCTTAGTCCCATCGAGGTTAACCCCATATACAATCATGTATATATTTTTTTCTTTGTCAATAAATAAATAATAAATAAATAGTTGGAAGACAGTTGTAAAGAAACCATAAGGCTTATGACAGAAGATGAATCTTCATCATCAGCGATGTAAGACTAAATATTCATATTTGAGTCAGACAAATAAGTCACCTGTTTTTCTGTACACTTGCTTGGTCTTGTCCCAGTTCAGCGATGAATGAGCCAATCTTGGATGCTTCTGAATCACTGACACTGTCACTATCTTGTTTAATCACTTTTTCAGTTGAACGTCTTATGTCAAAAGTACCTGGAAGCAATAAACATTGTCCTACATGAATAACTATAATCCAGTAGCAGATCTAAGTAACAAGTACTGGGGGTGTGTACCCCCTCCTGGAAGGATTTTGAGTCCTTGTTTTTTTTTTCCACAAAATATAACATCAGTATTTCATGTTTACTGGGAGGTGCACCCCCTCTTGAAGATGCCTGTAATCATGTGCTATAAGGATTATAGTTGTCAGACGTAGTTTGGTCAATTTTTTAAAAGTTAGGACAATTTTTAAGTACATTTTCGAAAGAATTTAGTGATTTGAACAAATTCCTGATTTTTTATAAATTTTTAAAGTTATTGTTGTGAATTTAATGTGTTCAGGATAGCTATAATTATTATTGTTTATGATGGGCACCCAGGAAAACAACATAGTCATGACTGTAGTAAACTTTGCAGATAGTTTCTTCATCGTCTAGTCTTGTAATAAAATCCCATATACAATGCCTAATCAGTGTATACATCCTTGTAAGCATATGGCCTCAAACAAAATTGTTCCTGGCTAGACATCCCTTCCGGTCTTTCACCCCCTGCATTGCTGTGATGGTAGTGTTCCACGTAAAACTTAACTTTAAAAATTCATAACAAATCAGGAAATTGTTCAAATCCCAAAATTATTTCACAAATGTGCTTAGATTATTGTCTGAACTTTCGATAAAAATGACAGTTGTCAGGGGGGGGGGGGGGGAGGGGGTTATTTGCACTTTAAAAAATACAGATTGATCTAACCTTGCTTTCCTTCCTGTAGGGTTTCTATGACTTCTTTCACACTTTTATGGTCATCAGGTGCTAGATTATCTGTCACACTTGATGCAGACACAGGCAGCTTCTGAGCAGGTAGTATTGGTCGTTGATGAATAATGTTGGGTTTGATGTTTGATGTGACTACAGGGTTTGGTCTGCTAGTGCTAACATGACAGAGAAAAAAACACAAATTAAATTAGAATTGTTGATGAACAGTGTTGGGTTTGATGTTTGCAATGACTACTAGTACAGGGATTTGTCTGCTAACATGACAGAGAAAAAACATAAATTAGAATCGTTGATGAACAATGTTGGGTTTGATGTTTGCAATGACAGAGAAAAAAACATAAATTAGAATCATTGATGAACACTGTTGGGTTCGATGTTTGACATGACCACAGTATTTTGTCTGCTAACATGATAGAGAAAAAACATATTTTTTATTCCTTTTTGTTAGAATCGTTGACAAACATTGTTGGGTCTGATGTTTGATGTGACTAAAATACAAAAAACATCATTAGAATCAGAAACCCAAAAGGGGATTAAAATCGAGCTTGAGTAACATAACAGTGGTAAAAATGTTATGATCACCAATAATTCAAGTGCATAATTTCTACCTTGACATGAGAAATTAATTGCACTGAAATATGGAAGTAATGTAGTACATGATTTATAGCTGGTCTCAAATTTTCATATGGCGCTGTAAACATGCAATGAAACATACATAATTACATATCATCAACTTACATCATATCATAGACCAAATATGAAAACAACTGTTTCATAAAATAATGTAATGGTATGTTGTTTATATCCATTGCGCAGAATAGAGGGACACATACAATAGCATTTTGATGTCCATGATTACAATAGAGTTGTTTATGGAAAAATGGGAAACAGTACGGTTACAATACCACTACAATACTGGAGATAATTCAAATGTTTTCTTAGAAACTACATCAGTCTATGATCATATTATATACGGTAGCTGTACCGCTTCACACTCATATGAAAATGACTATATTTGAATATGATAGTGTTATCTTTTTACTTACTCGACCATGTTGACGCACATAATAAACTCTAATTCTTTAGTCCAGGGATTTCTAAAGTTGGTTGACTTGGACTTTAGATATATGTAATGTCCTAAACAAAAATAAAACCATTTATTTCACATCATTATAAATACATGTTATGTCTAGTTGCAAACAATCATATGATTTTACAAGTCAAATACTTGACATACATGACATGTCTCCATAACACTAACCATTTATTTCACATGTCAAAATGCAATGTACATGACATGTCTCCATAACACTAACCATTTTTTCACATGTCAAATATTTATTTTTTATCACTGAATATAGTACACTAAAGTATGTATCAGGTCTACTCACACCATCCTATTTTACATGTCAAATACTTACACAAAAGTTTCAAATCTTCTGCACTAACCTGCTTTGCAGAGGAAGCGATAAGTAACAGTGTAAGAGTCACAGGATATTAGGGTATTTTTGTGTGCTTGAGCAATCTTCTCAAGATCGTGAGGATGGAAGAAGTCATAGGCTGAAAATCCAAGTATTTCTTGAGGAAGGTAGCCACAGATTGATGTGATTCTGAAATAAACAATCACATATTATAAAAATATATAACAGACAGACAGACACACTGACTGACTGACTGAATGACTGACTGACTGACTGATTGACTGATTAACTAACTGACTAACTGACTGACTGACTGACTAACTGACTGACTGACTGACTGACTGACTGATGACTGACTGACTGACTGACAGACTGACTGACTGACTGACTGACTGACTGACTGACTAACTGACTGACTGACTGACTGACTGACTGACAGACTAACTAATTGACTGACTGACTGACTGACTGACTGACTGACTGACTGACTGATTGACTGACTGATTGACTGATAGACTGACTGACTGACTGATTGATTGACTGACTGATTGACTGACAGACTGACAGAATAACTAACTGACTTACTGACAAAATAACTGACTGACTTACTGATTGACTGACTGACTGACTGACTGAATGACTGACTGACTGACTGACTGACTGACTGACTGACTGACTGACAGACTAACTGACTGATAGACTGACCAATTAACACTCTTGGTGGCTGATGATGTGACCAATACTGTACTGTGCTGATTGACTACAGTCTCCACTGATAAACTGGCTGACTGTATGTTCGCCTGACTTACTGGCTCGCTGACCAATAGACAGAAGGTTGCAGTGTTTGACAATCTACACTGATAAGCTGACTTTCATTTTGATACCTCTGATCGACGTGTATGAACTTTCCATCAATACTATGTCGAGAAACAAACTCTTTAGGAAATGATTGATTGTCAAACGTAGAGTTGGCATCAGCCACATCGACTTCTCTGCCAACAGCTATCAAACAGCTAAGGTTCTTGGAATCATGCTCTTCATCATCTTCCTCTATAGCGAGACCAGATGGTGGCCATGATTTGAGATAACCAGTGAAGTTAACTAGGTAAAGAACAAAATGAATTGATATGGACTGCAAAATATGGATACAACTGAATAAAATTATCACAAAGAATACTCAAATGAAACAATAAATAAATGAATAATTAAATAGGCTGATGGTTGATTGAATGAATGGATGAATAAATAAATGGAGGAATGAATGGATGGATGGATAAATGAATAAATGAATGAATGAATGAATGAATGAATGAATGGAAATTAGTAGATGTAGCTGAGATACTGAGTTGCATTTATAGTGACAAGTGGCTCAGAACAGCTTACCTATTACATACTTCTTCTTGTCAGAAGATCCTGATATGGTTTTTAGCTTGGCTTTTCTATTCATGATAAAGAATTCAGAGTTGCCATCATCACTCCCTTTACTTTTCTTTGCCTTAGTTCCACTCTTCATACGGCAGATAAATGACCTTCTAGCACCGGAGCACATTTGCTTTGGAACCTTGAACAAAATGATACTCTTTTTTTACTCTTTTTAATGGCCAAGTGGTAGATCAATCTGTCACTTATCATTCAAACAAATATCTTCATTCATAGCTGAATCAGTAATTTCAAAATCAAAACTAGTGAGTTCAACTTAACGAAATGGCAGTATTTAAAAAGCAAATCTCATTATCACACTGATTAACTTGTCCGAAGCTTTGTCTGGGTGTCCACCTTCAGACGCATTGCACTATAAATGGCACTAAGTTATACCTGTTTGTTTTCATTTTTAGTTGCCATGGATACATCTTTCTCAGTTGGTTTATCACGAGAAGGACTATCGAAGTACGACACTTGTTCTTTGACTGCAGCAATGTCTTTGGAATGTACCAAATCAAAGAAGTTTTGACCAACCAAGTCAGACTGGAAGTAACATGAAATTGAATACAGATTAAGATTGTGATAACTGATAACAGAGTGCATATCCTTACAAACTATACTTTGGAAAAAAAATTGTGTGACATATATACATCAAAGTTATGCAGCCAATCAAACACATCATTCAAGATAAATGAATTCTGAATTGCTAAGCTTAAAATGATATACGATGTATCTGTCACACTGACAGTCTTTGGAAAATCTTTTATTTATTGATGATATTTTAACAGGTAAGTCTAATACAGCTGATTTAAAGGGAGAGCTGTGGATTTTCAGTACAACGTCCTCATCCAAGAGGACAAATTCTAACCATTTGCAGATGTAATTACAAAGACTAGTCTGGGTTTTGGTCCACCCAAAGGGGATTGAACCCATGACCTACTGCACAAAACAGTAGTTTAATATAACTTTTTCTTTAAAAAAATATATACCTGTGGTTGTGATAACACTTTGTGAACAGAATCAGAAACATACAAAATCCTACCACGGTCACATCCAACAACAACAAGAAAACCACCAGCAGACTCCAGTACTAGATTCTTTAAGTCTTCGTCAGACAGGAATGCTGGCTTGTAATTAGACTCAGAGACAGTGTTTGAACCTCCTATTAAAATAACAAAGAAGCAATATTTTAACAATAATTGTAAATAGATGAAGCCATGAGTAACCTGGAGATTAATGTTAAAATTAAATATTGTTTAATGTACAGAAAAGAATAGAAGGTTTGTTTAAAAATATTGGCCACCCAATGCATGTAGAAAAGCTCTAGGTACTGAGCTAATTAAAGATGCTGCCAATTAGCACTTGAAGGCTGACAAACTACAAACAAAGAGAATGTGGAACCAGAACATTCAATAGGAGTTGAATGGTGGTTTTGAAAGTACAAAAATTCACAAACATTCACAAATACACATACTAACTTACTGAAACTATAATAAAAACCAGGGATTGAGCCAGAAATTGAGCCATAAGGGACAAATTGACCCTCAGGCAATGGTAAAAGGGGACCAATCAAAATCTAGGGGGTCATTCATACATTGAATAAACACCATCATGATACAAGCCTTTATAACAAAATAACCAGTATTTTTTTAATTAAATTTAATCATGCAAAGTCAAATTATGAAACAGAATATAGCAATGAACAAGTAAATACTACTAAGTAAATACTACTAAGTTTCTTCTTGCACAGCAGTTTTGTAATCCAGCCAACGTCTAAACTCCGTTTATTCAAGCTCAATATTCATAATTATTTTGTTTTTGAAAAGATATTAACTTCCTTATATTTGTACTAAAACTTGGTTGACATACCATAGTCATTTGATAAAGAAAATTGAGATTTTTGTTTTCAAAACAAAATGATCGGCGAACGATCGGCGCGCGTAGATCAAAATATATAGAAAACTTACCGGCTCGTAAAAAAATAGTTCCAATTCCTGGATAGGCCTCATTTTTCATCAGTTTACTGATATGTAATGTTTTTATTATTTCAAGTTAAAATTGTAAAAATGGAGCTTGAACGAGCGGAGATATTGGACGTCAAAGTGATGAAAATCTCTTAAGAAATTTCCCGACTTTGCCCCAATTCAAAATGGTGGACGTTAACGTGAAGTGGTCTATTTTCAGACATTTTCGCCATGTGACTCTCGACCCAGTCTCTTCTCGCGGTCTAAGCTCATCCCCAGGGCTACTCTGCTCGATTTTTTTTCAAAATGGCGGCAGCGATACCACGAATTTTTGACATTTCTTTTACACATAACAAATGGACGAACAATTATTTTGTCTGATCGGTTTCTTTGGAAAAGGGACAATTTGGCCCTCTTTACAATATCTAAAGGGACAATTCTAATTTAAAAGCGGGATTGGCGCAATGGCGCGCTCTGGCTCAAACCCTGAAAAACTATGACAAAATAAAGAAAAACAAACATCACACTAACATTGCATATAGTATATATAACATGGACTTGAGAAACAGGTTTTCTCAACAAACAATTTTTAAAGTGCTATAACTTTTAACTTAAATTTAGAAATGTTGCCTTGGTTTTGAATTTCTATTGGTAATTTATGCCAGGTTCTATAATGCTGTTTAATCTAAAAGAAGATTGATATTTTGAAGTGTGTGCTTTAGGTAATCTTATCAGGTCTAATGGTAAGAATGGTAAGGCTTTCACACATGAAGTCATTCAATTGACATGTGTATACCAGTATTATACAGTATAGATTAAACAATTTCTGAAAACTGAGAAAGTGTTATTTACCTCTAAGTGCCCTCATGTGTTGTACAGCCATTCGTAACACGGTAAGTTTGTCGAGCTTGCGTGACATTGCGTTACACATTGGAATCATAGAGGACAATTCATTTATATAATTGTTCATTTTGTCACGCCGTCTCTTCTCTATCTCACTGTGATTTTGTCTGAGGAAATAAAAATTCATTGTAATAAGTAAAGATAATTATGTTCATAAATCATCAACAGTTATTTATTTTTTCTTACTTGAACTGGCCTTTCATTGCACCCTTTTTTCCTCCAAACTCTCTGTAGAGCAAAAAAAAACATGCATTAATTTATAGAAACCATGTAGTTTAAAATACGTTTTACAGTATAATGATATTTTAATTTTATAAAATAGAATAATCAGTTCAAAGGCCAGGTAGGAATTTGTCACTAATTAAATAACCAACAGCGACAATGGTGTACAAACTTGTATATAATGTGTATACTGTAGTCTGAAGAATATTGTTTATAAATGCTAAGAATTTGATGCTTGCATTACATTATTCGAATCCAATTCTGGGCGATGTCAATGTGTTGACATGTCAGGGTGAAAAAAGTCTGAACATAATACTAAAACATGCTTTTTTTTCTTTGTTTACCTTTTTTTATAACAAAGGATATTCATTACAGTCATTGATAAAAAAATCTAAAACGTGTTTGTATTTTGCAAAGCTTCAACATGCATAAAAATACAAATGTAGCAGCCTGTTGAAGACAAATGACTGACCAGATCTTTGGCAGCTCCAAAATTATCATGGCAAGCCAAAAACTATATAATATATCATGTAAGTATCTGGTCCACATGTAAAAAAAAAAAAACTTTGGCACGCCATTTTTTTTTCTATTTTGAGCCCTGCTTCTGGACATATACCCTGGGTGTTACTTACTTTGAATCTGCATTACTTTCTTCCTCCAAATCACTGTCATCGCTGAAAAATAGAACAAAATCAAACATTTTATTGGCAATGGAATTATACGATTTTTTTAAACTTCAGAAGAGCAAACTACATTATATTGTCATGAATAAAAAATGGGGGCGAAGCCTTGTTTTTTCATAAGACAGTAGGCAAGTAATGTATGTATTTTAAGAAATTTGATACTGTTCAATAACTCTTCATTTATGAAAGTAACAAAATTAATTAAGTAAAATAATAATAAAAAGTTCCTTTTTCAATGTTTTTCTTAGGACACATGTGGGTGGACGCACAGAAATGATGTGCAATAATTACAATGTCTATAAGCACCCTTTAATATGGAATTTTCAGTGCAAGCTAAAGGAAGAACTCTTGTTATTTTCATCTTAGGATACAAAAAACAAAACAAAAATTCTTCAATTGATCCTGGACTGAAAATTTTCATGTAATCAATCCATACTTTTAATGGGGGGGGGGGGGGGGGAGGTGGAGGTGTCAAGCCAGGATAAATTTCTCCACTGGGTGAAATTATAAGTTGCATAGTTTTTGTTAGAATTTATCCGCAAGATAGGGATTTATCCAGTGGATAACCATATCCAAGATTCATGCAACTGGTCCGTGGCCAATACAGTAGGGCATATACTTTCAAGACTGCAGAGGTACATTGGCATGTGGGGAGGGGGGTCGATGAAAGGGCTTTCAGCCAGGATTTTGGAACGTGGTCTAGCTGCCATGATCTTAAAAAAAGGTGACACTGTTTATAAACAATATCATAACTACGTTGACTGAACAGTTATTACCAAAACATATAAACGTACATAACGTACGAAATTAACTTTCGACATGTCTACGGGAATACGCATCAAATAATTTCATAAACAAGATATTGACATCATTTTAATTTAGGTCAAACGTGACTGATAATGTGTACTTACTCTTGAAACGACTGTTGTCTTCCTCGCTTTCTAAATCCATTGTCTAGCCATTCACTGTCCATATCAATACTATATGGATCGATCTGTCAAAAAATCGTTTTGCTTTCCAGTCTGGACGAAATAATTTGGAGTCCGAAGAACCAAACTTAACACCAATTTTGCGTATCTCAGATAATAATTTTCACTGAAAATGTCAAATCATTATGATAACAAGTGTTTATACATCTCACAAAACAATATTTGACGTTGAAATTAAAAACTTAAGAAGGAAAAAAACACTTTACAAGCACTCATGTTTTTTGGTGCATAGGTGCAGAGATGCGTAGGAAGGATGTTTTGCAAGGAACTCTGGGTGTTTTGCGGGTTCCTATGGTGCTACTGACAAAGGGAATCCAGAATTCTAATCGGTTTATTCATAATTTGTCCTCTTTCTTTTTAGGATTTATACATTTTTATGAAACTTAATAATTCTGCAGATAAACAGAAGTAACTTTTATTATCTCGTAGCTTAAATGTCATGAATTGTGCAACATTTGAAATGTGGCTGCGGTTAAATTTTTTTGACAAATCTCAATTCCAAAATAATCAGTATTAAATTCTTATTTTTATTCTAAAAAGCAACTTACTTTCAACAGTGAAGCAAATAAAATGTGAATCTCAAAAAGAGAGAATTCATTTTTTGATATTATTGAAAATTTATCAATCACCTTGATTAATAAAGTTTGTAAATAAATAATTCCCATTGGGTAAATTAAATATCGACCTTTTTCAAGTAACTGCAGCTTTGAATGGCTATTCAAAATAAGTAATAATAAGTTATAAGTTACATTCATAATGAAGGCATTCATACAAAAGGACTACAAATGACGCTAGTAAATTAATATTTATTGTTGCACTAATTATATTTAATACAATAGACCACAACATCCCACAACAAATAAAATGAAAATTGAATAAACTTTTGAAATAATAAATTAAAAGCAACGTGGATGTCACGCTTTTGTTGTGTTACATATCTATTGTCTTCATGTCACGGTTCCCAAGCAACTGAAGCCGTCAAAATTTGATTGGTTGAACGCCAGTAGCGCATTCATATATAACTTGGCGTTGGCTCTCAGACCACCTCTTTTACATCTCCCAAAGCCACGTGTTAGTTGTAAGTGAAAAAAGCTTGAATTTTTCGCCTTAAAAACCTATCATCTTCTCAACTTAAAGTATAAAAAATTTGTGGAAGGCCTGTAACGTTGTTTTCTTTTCAATTTTGTTGTTTTAGTTTACTAAAAAGCGCTCGGCAAAGATTTCAAAATGCCTCCTAAGCAAGAAGCTACAGGAAAATCAAAAGACAAGACTCACATCAATATCGTCGTCATTGGCCACGTCGATTCTGGAAAATCAACTTCAACTGGACATTTGATCTACAAATGTGGTGGTATCGATAAACGTACGATCGAAAAATTCGAGAAGGAGGCCCAAGAGGTGAGTGTGGAAGCGAGGTGATCTCTCGTACCGGCTTTTCATGTAGTCACGAGGTCGCTTGCAATTCTGTCCAAAACTCTAAATTACTCTAATACGTTTTACATTATCTATCTTTTCTTACACGTATTACTATCCAAAAAGAACTTTTTTTCATTTTATTTCGAAAATTTGTCGATTTTAGTTAATTTTGACTGAAAATTTCCGAACTTCGACTTCCTTTCTTCGGGGGCTGAATTCAAGATGGCGGCCATGGCTCGATAGTTCTTTCAGTCACGTTCAATCGAAACCATGTAGTTTTTAAAACATGTCATACCTTGAAATATCCCATAGCATGTCAAACTTAAGTTTACATGGTTCTGGGCAACATTACGATAATTTGTGATGCGTTGTTGTGTTATGTAGTGAAGTTTGTGTCTGACGATACGGAATAGTTCTTGCGCAACGCTTGTGAAATCGTCCAAGCAAAGTACTATAAAATGCGGAACTTGGCCAAAAATTGATGAAATATTCTGTTTGAAAGACTGCTTGTTTGATTTATTATGATAATATTTTTGGAAATACATAATTTTAGTACTGGAAGCTTATAAGCGTTTTTCCAATTTTGAAGAATCGAGGAAAACGTGAGAAGGTGATGTTCTTCTCTGCCGCCATGTTAGTTCAGTTCTTCTTCGCTTATTGCGCTAGCTCATGATAAAATTCTCCTTCTTTATACTTGAGGAGTTTAAAGGTATGTTTTATGAAAATTTTTTTGTGTGTATGTATAAAATTAAAGTGAAGAATCGATGGAGAGGCGAGTAGATGTGAGCAATTTTTTTTGTTAAGGTTTCGTCTTGTATTTCACGGCTCAATTCTCTCGATGAGAAAGCTTGATTTTAATGCTTATTTTAACTAAAAATTTAAGATTTTATTAAAAGAATGGTTGTTTTAAGGTTAAGATTTTAGAAATCAGTTTAAACAAGGGAAATCGCGAAGCTCACCACTTCAAACTTGGAATTTTCCACATTTTCGTCGCTTTTATCATTTAAGGTATAAAAATTTCTGCACATTTGGAAGAGTATGGAAGAAAATTTTTATTTTGGTTAAAATTTTTCCATTTGAAAGCAAGTTTTTTAGACTTTTTCTCGAAGTCGGCTTTACATCCACGTGGCTTTTGATTGTGACATAAATTATCATAATGTATGCAAAAATAGTGAATGACGTAATCCACATGCAATCTTTGGCGTTCGGTTTATGATGAAAAATTACTAATAGGAGTGTAATAAAAATTGAATCACAGTTTTAATTAAATTTCTTTATTAACGTTTTTTGATGAAAAATTAACAAAATATTGTTATTTATTTTATTTATCAAGTAAGTTTGATTACTTTAAAAAAAGTTTTGAGAATATTATATTCCACTTACAAAATTGTCTCAAAATCATTTGTAGAACTCAAGGGTCCTGATTACTTAAGGTATCAGGGGACCCTAATGACCACTGTTCGCTTTTCTTCGTATAGGGAGCAAAATATGCAACCGATTTCTATGATTTATATATCAACTGAAAGCTGAATAGTTGATGAAAACAACTATGTAAGCAGAAATTTATCCGATCAAAACACACTTATTGTAGTCGTAAAGACGAAAGATTGAACTAAAAAACCGTGTCTCCGATTTTTGAGTTATGCCCTCGTTGCGAAGATATCTGTTTCTAAAGTTAAAAATCACATTTTTTGACGATTTTTATACAAATCACTCAATATCTCTTGAATGAGGCAAAAAATCAAAAATCTGAGACAGTTTTTTAGTTCAATCTTTCGTCTTTACGACTACAATAAGTGTGTTTTGATCGGATAATTTTCTGCTGTTCTGTGACTTTTTGAAAAAACGGAATATAAATTTATATTTTCACCACTTACTAAAAAAAATTGAAAAATTGTCAATATTTTCTTACATAGTTGTTTTCATCAACTATTCAGCTTTCAGATGATATATAAATCATAGAAATCGGTTGCATATTTTGCGCCCTATACGAAGAAAAGCGAACAGTGGTCATTAGGGTCCCCTGATACCTTAAGCAAAAAGTCATCACAATTTTTTCCTAGAAAGATATTTTATAGAGAATTTATCAATTAATCGAAAAATGGATAGAAATCTATATGGTCCAGAGCCCGTTTTCAAGATAAAAATTTTTGAACGGAACCATGTTTTGACATTTTTGAAGAACAAATGACAAAAAATGCATTTTTCACAAAAAATTTATTACTCAAAAACTAATAAAGCTATTGACGTAGTTTTTACAGGCAATCTCAACCAGACGGTATTTTACACAAATATGGGAAAATAAATTATATATGTTTTAAAATTTTGTCAAAATTTACAGTTTTGTTTTCGTCTTTGACTTAAAATCGCTTTGAAAAGTGAAACCCTAAACCACTTACCATCGCGTGTAATGTTGAAAAGTCATCAGGATTTTTTCAAATCTTGTCAAAAGAAAGATTTTTACAAAATCTTTCAGAAAAAATGAAGAAAAATATAGAGTCCCGCGCAAAAAAATGAGGGTTTTGGCTGGTTGAAGTATAATTTTCGAAGGCTCCTTGTGTTATTCTTATGTTGTCTTTTGGCGGGATTTGGCGCGCACGCGGCGTTCTCAGCAGTAAATTGCTTGCGGGCACACGTTTCAAGCGTCGTCGTTGTTCTAAAGTAGTCAGGACCCTTAAGGCAACATTTAGGTCTAAAGTGTTTATTTTTTTTCTGTTACATTTTTTCGTGCATAAGTTAACTACAAAATAACAAATGTTTCAGAGTGAAAATGAGGAAATTTACTTGATTTAGAGACAATTGCTGGTTGTTTATTAAGAATTAAAATCCCTCAGCTACCATGTTCTATTGGAATCCGCTTGGCTATTATGTATTTCTGTAATTCTAAAATTTTATTTTTTTTGTCTTCAGATGGGCAAGGGCTCCTTCAAGTATGCTTGGGTCTTGGACAAACTTAAAGCTGAGCGTGAAAGAGGTATCACTATCGATATTGCTCTGTGGAAGTTCCAGTCTAGTAAATACGATATCACAATTATTGATGCCCCTGGTCATCGTGATTTCATCAAGAACATGATCACAGGAACATCACAGGTAAGCTTATTGAGTAATACCTATTTTTTCTCAATTTTCTTCAAAGAGCTGTAGCAGAAGAGTCATTTTATTGAGTGTTGATGCACAGATATCACTAGAGCTTGCCAGTAATCGATTTTGCCAAGTAGTTCACAATTTGCTCTTGTAATTTACTTAACATAGTAATAACAATGTTGGTCACTGTCACTAAATAGCTAAAGTAACCTGGAAAGGTGATAAGTTAGCAGACATTCTGATTGGTCGCCCATTTGCCCAATCCAAAGTGTTTCAATCCCTGAATTCAATTTTCACAATTTTGTTCTCAGCGATTTCATTTCAAATATATTTAGACTAAACAACTGGCTGGCAAGGCATTTGAATTGCTATATTTGCATTTTCATGAAAAAAAACTATCTTTATTTGTTTTATTAATATCCAATCTTGTGCTTTTACAGGCTGACTGCGCTGTATTGATTGTCGCCTCTGGTACTGGTGAATTTGAAGCTGGTATCTCCAAGAACGGACAGACAAGAGAGCACGCCCTCTTGGCTTACACACTTGGTGTTAAGCAAATGATTGTTGGATGTAACAAAATTGACAGCACTGAGCCTCCATACAGCGAAGCTCGTTTCAAGGAAATCACCAAGGAAGTCGGTAACTTCTTGAAGAAAACTGGATACAACCCCAAAGCTGTCATCTTCGTCCCAATTTCTGGGTGGCATGGAGATAACATGATTGAACCATCAACAAATGTAAGTGCTAAACCAGCTTTGTTTCCTTAGTGTGTTCTGGGTCGTTTAACTTGATATTTTGAATTCACATACTTGTCCCAAGACTTATGCATATCCTAGCAGACCAAAACCTTGTATCATCCTAAACAAAAATAGTACCTTTGATAGATTTAAAAGATAAAAAATCATAACCTTCTGGCACATGCAAGTATAACCTCCATTCCGCCTAACAATTCCTTTGATGGAGTTTGTTCTCTTTCCAGCATGATTTAAATGACATTATCACTTGATCATCTCCTCGAAGAAGCCTTCAATTAAATGTTCTAAAACAATTTTTTCTATTTTCCAGATGCCTTGGTATAAGGGATGGACTGTCGAACAAGTACTCGAGAAAGGAAAAGAGCCTAAGGTTACCAAGGGAATGACTCTCCTTGAGGCTTTAGACACTGTTATCCCACCAGCAAGACCAACAAATAAGCCACTCCGACTTCCCCTCCAGGATGTCTACAAGATTGGAGGTATATACAATTCTCATTGATATGCTGCCATTCTCAACATTCAAACAAGAAATGAAATGAATCAAACAAGAAATACAATTAACTGGCTAAATTTAGCTCATGATACCTAAATATCAATCTTGATTGTTTAGTAACATTAAATCACAAAAAGTAAAGTTTTCAAATGATTTTTTTAGCGTTATTTGAGACAAAAAATAACTATCTTTTGTGAAGGAAATCGCCGTATAAACTCGCTATTTGAGTTATTAGCGTACTCAGTAGTAACCGGAACTCCAAAATCAGAACAAGAAAATCTGTTTCCCCAGAGTCTTATGTTTCTCAAGGCGACACTGGTCAAAAGGGACAAAGGCTCTGTGTACGAGATTGAGTTTATTAAAAAAATTTCCATTGGATTTGGCGTAAACAAGCAATAATGCCATAATGATATTACTAAGTGTAATTTTTCGTTTTCAAGTGACGTCATCAAAAGTATGACAAGTTCATTTTTAATCAAATTGAAACATACCCGCTATATGTTATAGCTAACGATTATTTAAAGACTTTGTAGAAATATGGGTCCAAAAATGTTCTTCATTTGCGAGATATTTAGGTAAAAATTGTGTCACGCAACTCTATCGTGTAATTCGAATCGAAGGATAAATATCGCGATAAATTCATCTTTGTTATGTGACTTTGTCTCAAATAGACTCCTAGAGATTCAATTCAACTACACAATTCAAAAGCCTTATCTAAAATACTGAATTTGCCTTATTTTGAGACCACTAAAGTTCTATCCGCCATTTTGGATGATATAAGTCGTCATCCAACATGGCGACGCCATGAATTTTTACCGAATAATAATAATCTTTGATCGTCAATAGTTCGGTAACTATTTGCTCTAGAAGCTTCAAATTTGGCAGAATTACATTGTTCTGAATCCTCTCAAAGGATATAAATGTAGTTTTTCAGTAGAATTTAAAATAAAACATTTTGCCTGAATTATCACATGGTTGCAAACGAAGAATTCTAACTACTATTTTGACATGAAACTTTTTTTATTTGTAGTATCAAGTTACTACAATTGCACTTGTTAGGAAAATTGCATTAACAAAGATTGTTTTTTATTCTTGAAGGTATTGGAACGGTCCCAGTTGGTCGTGTTGAAACTGGTATTATTAAACCAGGAATGGTAGTCACTTTTGCCCCAGTCAATGTCACCACAGAGGTCAAATCTGTAGAAATGCACCACGAAGCTCTTCCAGAAGCTATTCCCGGAGACAACGTTGGTTTCAACGTCAAGAACGTCTCAGTCAAAGACATCCGAAGAGGAAACGTGTGCGGTGACAGTAAAAATGTTCCACCAAAAGAGACAGATAACTTTGATGCTCAGGTAAGATTTAATTAAATTTTGTGTTAAATTCTTTATTACCCAATATCCTGCCAGCACGGGAAAAGGGAGACGAACACATGAAACAATTTTTCTCTTGCTATTTTTCATACTTTTTGTCTGTTATGATTTTGGACTGACCAATTTCAGTGTGGCCATTGGTAGGCTGACATTCCGAGCCTTGCACTCTAAACTGTCTCTGTTTTTTTGTTGTTTTTTTTAATTTTGTAAACTAAAGTTTTTTTGTTATTTTTTGTCCAGGTCATTATCTTGAACCACCCTGGTGAGATCCATCCTGGATATGCACCAGTTCTTGACTGCCACACAGCTCACATTGCCTGCAAATTTGCTGAATTCAAAGAAAAGATTGACAAGCGTTCTGGTAAGAAACTTGAAGACAACCCCACCAAGCTTAAGTCTGGAGATGCTGCCATTATCAACCTCATCCCATCCAAGCCTATGTGCCTGGAATCCTTCTCCGAGTTCCCACCTTTGGGTCGATTTGCTGTCCGTGACATGAAACAAACCGTTGCAGTCGGTGTTGTAAAAGCTGTCAAACACAAGGATGCTTCAGGAGGCAAAGTAACCAAGGCTGCCCAGAAGGCCGGAGTTGCAAAGAAGAAGTAAAGACAAACACATTAAAGATATAGTCTATCTTTATAATACAAGTTCATGTTATAATTCTGTTTGGTTTTGGCAAAATGTCACATAGACTCAAAATTGAGTAATGAACAACTTATTGAACATTAAACCAATCAATTAACAATAATTGTGTTTGTTTTCTTTGTTTATTTTTATCTTTCTATATACCTTTCCCCCATTCATTTCACTGGCCACAAAACAATTGATTCAGACCGAGGCTGGAATGTATTCTTACATTATCTGTATTTTAAAGAGCGCAAAAAGTGTGCTGCAAAATAGTGCTACTTTATGCTAATTTTATTTTGTTTAATTAGTTCTATTTACTACTAAATAGTGACGACTGTTGCACACTTTTAGTGCATGCACTCTATACTCTAAAGTATCGATGTAAATTTATTGTTTTGTGGTCAGCCATGTGAATGCAGGAAAGATCTATTTCCGATTTTCATGCCAGTTTTACATCGCATAAAGCTTTTGAAAATTACCAAGTTGATGTTGGTTTTGTGGATCTTGAAGCCTGATAATTGCTTGCGAAACACTTGCTGCGGACCAATGCCTAGTCGTCTTTCTATGAGACGACTGGGGACTGGTAAGTTTCAACTGCACTTCGTAGGGGAACTGAAACGAGCATCGCCATTGGTTGTTTTTGCTTAAAGGTTTCTCGAATGTGCAGGCCGCGAAACGAGTTTTTGCAAACTCAATCGTTAAACTTTTATGTATATGTGCATTGACGTTCAAAACCCCATGCAAACCATTGTTACAGTATTCTATACCCTGGGCACATTTGTTAGTAGTATTTTCTTCATATAGAACCCAAAACAAGTTTTTCACTTTGAAAATTGTGGTTTCAAATTCTAAAAACTCTCACTTGATCTAGGGGAATTGACGTCATCATGATTTAAACTAAAAGGAATAATCGATTTGACAATATCCACCAACTAATTGATCGAAAACAAACTTATCGGATATTATTTCTTTTGGGTATTACTCTGTCCAGCGCGGTAGCGCGCGTGTATGATCTGAATATCTCGACCCATAACATAAGCTCTTGAATATGCTTCGCAAAACTTGTAAAGAATGCGAATACGCTGCGTGTGGACGCAGAAGAACGTCCAATTATCTATATGGTTTGACTTGTTTTCCAATCGTGAAAAACGACGATTAAAGATTCTGGATTCTCCCACTTACGAAAATTCCTTGTGTAGCAGCCGAGGTTTAATTAAGTAGTAAAGTGTCAAGGACCGAAAACATTAAAAGAAAATCAATACGTGAATACGCTAGTGTGGACTTCAAGCGTTTTTTTAGTGATACGAAATACTATATAAATAATACAATTTAAAAAAGCTACTAAAAAGTTTTATTCTATGCAAAGTCAACTGCTCTATAGTTATTCAGCTTTACATCAGTTGTATGTGGCTCTATATATGTAGAGTTCTAATCGATGTATCTTTTTATGTAAAGATTCGTGGAATACAAAAGAATGTATTTTATTTATGGGTATAAAACCTCATGCATGTGACCAAAATTGGACCACGGATTGGACGATTCCTGTTACTAACCATATCGGACTAGTCGTCGAAATTTTACTAAGTGTCCCTTTCCGTCCCCTCCTTTTAGGGGTAAAAATCAGCGATGTGGTATCTTTTAGGGTTTAAAATATGAAATTAGCCAAATTCTCACTTTTTGGTATCTTTTAGGGGTTGAATAGCATTGAAACTCCTGATTTTGGTATCTTTTAGAGATGAAAAATTTGCGAAGCCACGCCCTTTTGAAAACCGTCAGGTATCTTTTAGGGGTATTTTTGAAAAATTCCGACGAGCATCCCCGATCGTTTATCACCGCCCCCCCCCCCCACCCCCCGACCCCCCGTCTTGTTCCCTTATTCCTATGTCCGACCAAAAGTAAACGGTAAAATAACAAACTAAGAAGGTTTACCGAATTGCTATCTACCTGTAATGAAGAAATAATAATATCTACAATCGATATCTTAAACGCATTTTTTTGGGGAAAAGGTTTATTTAACTACTGCCGTACGAATAGCTTGCCTGACTTATTCGTACTGAAATGAAGTTTTCCTGTGAAAACGCATACAAATCTGACTAACAAACTTTCCGTAATGATTTAGAAATTATTTTAAATAGTGTCAGAAGTCTCTAGAATTTACGTTTGAATTTGGAAAAGGTTTGTAAACACTGCTGTACGAATGGCCTGCGTTACTTGTTCGAGCAGGCATTTTTTAATTTTTTCCCTTCATGAAGGCAATTCGAAATAAATTCTTCTACGAAAACATGCTTTTTTATGCGTGCAAAGCAGTCTTTGTATTATTAGGAAAACTTTCAAAGGATAAATTAAGCGAATTAGATGTTCATTAATTTTTAATGAGTTTTTGAATGTTCATTAATGTAAGTATGGCCACAACCTGCAATTCAGTTTACACTGCAAGAGGTTACAATAAAGTAAGGTCAGCCCTTCGCATCCTCTGGTATGGGGAATGTCACCGTAATTAGTCGCGAAACGGGTTTTTATGATTCATTCAGGGGTTTTTTTCTACTTAATTTTGAGCGTTATTTCCGAATTAATTTCGCTAACTTTAATGTTAAGTACTTTTAAACAAATTAACTTCATGAGTGTAAATTTCATCAGTTATTAATTAAACACGCGTTCAACAATCTCTGTACTTTGCGGTTCTGGAAACTGCAGAAGGAACAGACAAACAGAGTGGTGCGCATGCGTTGCAATCGAACTGGCGTTTGCGGGAAAGCCGGTAACGCCGAATGAAAGCCAATCAGAAACAAGTATTTTCTGTGGAAATAAAAGTTTAAACATTTTTCAGAGATTTGTGCAGGACATTTTCCGAACTGAGCCATTGTACAAAAACATTACCAGAAAAATCCTTCTCAACCAAAAGTATAAAATTATTTTCAAGAATTTTCTATAACGTTGCTTTCTTCTTAATTTTCTTTCCGGAAAAAACACTCGGCAAAGATTTCAAAATGCCTAAGCAAGAAGGAGCATCTAAAAGTAAGACTCACATCAATATCGTCGTCATTGGCCACGTCGATTCTGGGAAATCAACTACAACTGGACATTTGGTCTACAAATGCGGTGGTATCGATAAACGCACCATTGAAAAATTCGAGAAGGAGGCCCAAGAGGTAAAAAATCTTCATCCGAAACTCTGAATCCTTTTTTTATTGGCGTCATAGAGTGCAAACAATATACATATGAACTATCTCTTTAGAGTCGTTTGCAAAAACCCGTGAAACAAAGTGTAGTAGCCAAAGTGTAATAAAGTGCAATACGCTAAAACACAAAGGAAAATACAAAGAATTTGTGAACAATAAAGTGCGATAAAGTATAATACGCTAAAGTGTGTTTCACGGGTTTTTGCAAACAACTCTATTAGATAGAGTGCAAACACTAAAAGTGTGCAACAGTTGTCACTATTTAGTAGTAAATAGCACTAATTAAACAAAAGAAAACAATAGAGTACAAACACTAAATGTGTGCAATAGTTGTCACTATTTAGTAGTAAATAGCACTAATTAAACAAAAGAAAACAATAGAGTGCACGCACTAAAATATTGTGCACCATAAATAGAGTGCAAACAATATATCCCTGAAACACTAATTACTAAATAGTACAAAATAGTGCTAAGTAAACAAAAGAAAACAATAGAATTTGCATAAAATAGCACTATTTAGTGAAGTTTCACGGATTAATTGTTTGCACTCTACCACTAAATAGTGCTATTTTATGCTAATTCTAAAAAAAATGGAAAGCGCATTGAGATGTATGAAATGCGCTTTATAAGCACCTCACATTTATTTAATTTATTTGTTTATTTTGTTTTGCTTAATAAGTGCCATTTACTACTAAATAGTGACAACTATTGCACACTTTTAGTGCGTGCAATCTAGAATTAGCAAATGAAATAGCACTATTTAGTGGTATTTATGTTGCACAGTTTTAGTGCGGGCACTCTAGCATTGAGTAGTGCTAATTAGTACTAAATAGGAATACCGAGAACTTGTCTATCAAAGCTCGAACGTGTTCGTTATGAATAACGGCACAATATGCCAATATAAAACAATGAAATGACACTTAGTGCCTGTTTATATGAGGCGAGCCAGCCCGGTTTAGCGCGCTGGTTTCTTTTGTGTTCAGGCTATCAGAGCGTAAAAACAAAAGAAACCAGCCCGCTAAACCGGGTTGGCTCACCTCATATAAACAGCCTTAGTCTGCATAAATCCAAAACACTTTTATGCAATTCTGTTTTTTGCAATTGCCCTATTCCACTATGACGTCACCTCTTGTTTACGTGGAAGATAAAATAGCCAACCTCAGTACGAAATTTTAAAAACGTTGCTTCTATCCAAAAATGCTTCATCTATTAAAAATACCCTGGGTTTGAAACGAAAAAATGAGTTTATATTTGCCAAATAATATTCTAGGTGAATTTGCATGTTTATTCAATCCCCTTACACAACCATGATTCTTTGCGTTTAAACAATAGCTTTTTGATGATTATTTTGATATGACGTCATAGCGAGTTAAGACAATGTTTTCGGCCGGTTTAAAAGTTGCATTTACAAATTTATCCGGGTCAGTGTGGACTTGGCGTTAAAATTAGAAATTCTCTATCTTCAGATGGGCAAGGGCTCCTTCAAGTATGCTTGGGTCTTGGACAAACTTAAAGCTGAGCGTGAAAGAGGTATCACCATCGATGTTGCCTTAATGACGTTCGAGACTACCAAATACCATATCACAATTATTGATGCACCTGGTCATCGTGACTTCATCAAGAACATGATCACAGGAACATCACAGGTTAGCCTATTAAACATATTTTTTTTTATTACCAAATTGTTTCTGCATGCTTTTATTTTTAAAAAATCCAAGTTTTCGCAATATTTGCACATCTTCAGAGCAAAATGGCGGGAAATATTTACAATTCGATGGTTTCGTACCTATTTAAAATTTATACGAACGCGTTTTTTTTTTTTTTTTTTTTTTACAAATAAACCAATAGAATAACTAGAAGTATGGGAAAGCAGTCTCTGTTTCAAGATGACAAAACTGTTGTTTATAAAAATTACACAATCTTTCATGAAGAGTAGCCAAATAATACTGAATTTCCCAACAGGCTGACTGTGCTGTGTTGGTTGTCGCTGCTGGTACTGGTGAATTTGAAGCTGGTATCTCCACGAACGGACAGACAAGAGAGCACGCCCTCTTGGCTTACACACTTGGTGTTAAGCAAATGATTGTTGGATGTAACAAAATGGACAGTACTGAGCCACCATACAGCGAGGCTCGTTTCAAGGAAATCACTAATGAAGTTGCAAGCTTTTTGAAAAAAACTGGATACAACCCTAAAGCTGTCATCTTTGTTCCAATTTCTGGTTGGCATGGTGACAACATGACTGAACTATCCTCAAAAGTAAGTACAAATGTAATTTCAAGACAAGTCTGCTCATGAGAAGTAGAATTCAGTTCAGTTTCATCCGAGTCAGTCAATGGTGGCTCAACTGGTTGACGACTCAAACTAGTTTTTTTCATAGTTTCTATTGAAAAAAAAATAATGATAAAACAATTATTGAACGCAACTGTTGCTCAGCTTCGTTCAATAATTGCTTAATGTTTTGCATGTAAACATCTAAACATAAGGGGATTCAAACGTGTAGAAAGGTTCCAATTGCTCCAAAATATTCAGATAATTAGCGTAATTTTAACACCTTATTTGGTCAATATTTGATACTCAGAGCTCAATTCAAAATGGCCGCCCTTGCTGTAAATGAAACACATTGCGAGTTTTTTAGTTTTTTAGAAGAGAGTTTTGTCCTTGCTTGAATGTGTGTCATAGAATTATTTCGTAAGGTTTTGGAAGCATAGTGTATGATTTTGTTTGAGAAAACCTTGTCAACGATCGAAAAAAATCGAATATTCAAGAGCATCGGATCCAAAGCAATGTACTTTCGCTACACGTTTCACGTTTTTTTTCTGAGTTCCAGAATTAACCTATAGCAGTTTCAGGAGTTTTATTTTAATCTGACTGACTCTAAACCAATTTCATAAGTCGGTCCCAGTTCGCTCTTGGCTGGACTGACTAACAGGAAGGCCACTATTAACATAATTTATCTTTAGATGCCTTGGTACAAGGGATGGACTGTGGAAGTACGTGAAACAGGAAAAGACCCTAAGGTTGCCAAGGGAACGACTCTCCTAGAGGCGTTAGATACTATTAGCCCCCCTAAAAGACCAACGGAGAAACCACTACGACTTCCCCTCCAGGATGTCTACAAGATAGGAGGTATACACAGTGTTCAAAGGGGCCTAGCCATTCTATGCTGTCGTTCTGAGTAAAATAAATCGGAATGCGCAACACTCCTTATAAGGGTAAAATTACCCAGCAAGCCATCGCGCGCGAGCGTGAATAGCGCGCGCCACTCGCTAAACCTGCCTCGTCAAGACTAGCTTTTTTTGCCGAAACATTATCGCATCACTTTTCACACTGTCTTTGGAAGTATATTCGCTTGATGAAGTTAAGTATAAAATCGATTTTTTGGTAATAAACTGTATTGTTAACAACTATATTCATTGATAAATTTTAACCACGCCCATTTTCAACAACTAGCTAGCTAGTAAAAATTTTAATTGAGTTGCATGTTCGATCAACAATAAAATATGTCTTATCCAAGCAACTTGACTATTTGACTATCGAGAGAATGATGTTCGCTCATGTAAGTTGCATTACTTTGGATATATTTTTTGTATATAATCGTATATAACTGCAAAGGACCTCGGAGAGCACCGCTTATAAGATACCAGGCGTGCAGCTGGGATGTTGAAGGGACTCCTTACAGGGGGCGTGAGATATATTGAATTCATTATATTGCAATTATTTAAGGCCCAGATCCAGGTATGTCCATGAGCAAATCAACATGAGGTTAAATATATGCTACTTTATTGTTGAAGGTATTGGAACGGTCCCAGTCGGCCGAGTTGAATCTGGAATTCTTAAACCAGGAATGGTAGTCACTTTTGCCCCAGTCAATGTCACCACAGAGGTCAAATCTGTAGAAATGCACCACCAAGCTCTTCCAGAAGCTATTCCTGGAGATAACGTTGGTTTCAACGTCAAGAACGTCTCAGTCAAGGACATCAGAAGGGGATTCGTGTGTGGTGACAGCAAGAATGTTCCACCAAAAGAGACTCAGGACTTTGATGCTCAGGTAAACTTATCATTAGCTACTTAGCTTAAATTTGAAGAGATACGATAGACCCACTCCTTTGGTATTGTAGTCCGATGTGTTACTCTCTTACAGAGACTACAAAACACCTCAAGGACCTCAAGCGTACCCACCAAAAGTTTATTGTTGATTTCATTATTTGAATATTGATTTGATTATTCGATTTGACATCTAATGCATTCGAAATGAAATCATTGTTTGGGCTGACACAATATTTTTTTTAAATCTTAAACTGGAAGATTTATCCGTCAGAAAAATGTCATTTTTCATTTTTTTTAGAAATATGTTATTTAATTTGAATTTTGTAGACTTGATTTTAATTTGATATCATGAATGCAAAATGTTCAATTCCAGGAATCCTAAATAAAGTAATGATTACTCTAATATTCTTTCATGCCAAAGCAAATGGGCGGATTGCAACTTCTGCAAAATGTATAAACGACCTACGATAACTATTTATTTTCGAAAGCGCACAGTTGTTCTATGAAGCCTCACAATTTTTCTGTATTTATTTCTAGGTCATTATCTTGAACCACCCTGGTGAGATCCATCCTGGATACACGCCAGTTCTTGACTGTCACACAGCTCACATTGCCTGCAGATTTGCTGAATTCAAAGAAAAGATTGACAGGCGTACTGGTAAGAAACTGGAAGACAACCCCGCCAAGCTCAAGAAGGGGGAGTCAGCCATTGTTAAACTAATCCCATCTAAGCCTATGTGCCTGGAATCGTATCTCGATTTCCCACCCTTGGGTCGCTTTGCCGTCCGTGACATGAAGCAAACCGTTGCTGTTGGAGTCGTCAAAACTGTCCGACAGAAGGAGGCATCAGGAGGCAAGGTTACCAAGGCCGCACAGAAAGCGGGAAAGAAGTAAATACACTGTTTCAATCAAAGTTTGGTCTCATTGACAAGATAATGCGCCAGCTGTGATCTATTAGTAGAATCGTATTTCAAGTATGTTAATGGGACAGTAGCATGATGTTTGGGGGCACATTGTTTATTTGTGGTCCGAAATACACTGTTTCAGTCAAAGTTTGGTCTCCTTGACAGGATAGTGCTCCAGCTGTGATCTATAAGTAGAATTGTATTGCAAGTATGTTAATAGGACAATAGCATGACGTTTGAAGGGCATATTGTTTATTTGTGGCCCGAGTATCATTATCATCAATATTATCAATCAAAATTGAAAAATCTAAAAAAACGCTGCAAAACATTTTCTCGACTCAAATCTATCTGAAGCGGGACGAAATGGTACTATTATCGCCCGTCGCCGGCGGGTTTTCAAGAGGGCAGCTTGCCATTGGCCCTTTATGTTGATGATAATCATGATCTATTATTATGAATACGTTTGACTAGGATTATTTAGAAGCTAGTGAACAAATGTTTTGAATTACAAAACTCCGCACTTTTTGGTTCGTCTTGCGTGAAGACATCTGTTATGTTAACACTAAATATGTGCAAAAGTTGTTACCATTTAGTAGTAAATAGCACTAATTAAACAAAAGAAAACAATTAATTTAGCATAACATAGCACTATTTAGTGGTATTTATGTTGCACACATTCTATATTGTTTAACATTGGTTGGTAAATATATATATATATTATTATAAGGTAAATATTACTAGTTCCTTTCTTGCTGTTATTGTTTCCTTTTTCAATAAAAACCTTTTTTGCACCTGACGGTGATGAGTGACTGGTTAGCTATTGAGCAAAATGAAGAACTTTCTCCTCTAGATAGCCTTCTAAAAAGATTTTGGCGGAACAGTCTCTGTGCAGAGAGCACAAAGACGGAGTAAGAGACTGGGGAAGAGTCTTGTTTTTTTATTCAATGCTAAATACTATAATGATTTTTTTCAATCTATTGCTGTCAACAAGGCATTATTTTACCTGCGCATGCGCGAAATGTCCTTTTGAGACACCTCATCGTCATTCCCCTCGGATTTCATAACTGCTTGGTATGCCGATGGATTTTTTTCCACCTTTAGAACATTTTGGAGCATAGAAAAGTCCAGAATAGCTTTAAATAACTTTAAGGTTATTGCTTAAGTTCCAGTCGTTCAATTTAAGACTGATGATGCCTCGCTAAACGGAGTCAAAGTAATAGTATTCTGCGAACATGTGCGAAGAATCTTCGCCATTTGTTACTTGTTTTTGCCTGAGAAGACCTGTTGTTTCATCACTTTTACTAAAAGACATGGTTCTAATCAATAAATGTAGGTAAGTGTATGATAAATATGTTTTTATTTCATGATGTGTTTTCAAATCGGATTATCCGAATTGGATTTTGCTTTGGTTTGAAATCTCTCGATATTGTGCACTGGAGTAATTATAGCTTATATCAAACGGGAAAATTTTCTTATGGGAGGGCACCAACCACTGAATTATTTCTCCTGATGAGTCCCTAAGTTCATCCTTATCATTGTGATGTGAAACTTATTGTTGACAAAATTTGGCTAATTAGGGTTTTCAAGTGAAATATTATTGATGGTGGTTTTAGCGGCAGACAGAATATCGGTTCCATTTTCAAATCAAGAGAATATTATAGCCTTGCAGCTCTAAATTCTATCTTCTCAATTCGTGTGCTACAATCATACTTATTTCTTTGCAAAATCGGTGATCTCAGATTACAATGGTCTGAAGTTTAAATTCACCTTGAATATTGTTGTTCATGAATATTTAATTTTGTGTCATAACATGAATTCTCGAACATCAACCACTGAGTTATAACTTGTTCTCTTATCTATGTTATGTACACTTTTATTTTATCAGGTGAGAACAACTGGGAAAATTTGGCAAAGAGACGAAAACATGGCTTCAAATTGACCTGTCACTGACGTTCTGGCCTTCTGATTCAATGACTTCTGATTCAAATCGCTGGAATAAATATTTCAGGGTTGTTTAGTTTTTCATGTCAATGAATTAAATATTAAAGAAATGAAATAAACGTTTATATTGTACATTGTTTTTTTACATCTGTAAAAGAAGGCAAGAACAACAAGCGATAGTAAAAAAAATATTACACAACAAGCGCCATGTTGACAATATAGGCTTTGTGCGCGACATTCCTGTGAGGAGCCCGCCATACAATTGTTTGGCTCAGCAGTTCAGCGCATGCGCAGGTAAAATGATGCCTTGTTATTGCTGTCGTTCGTTGAAGTTCATGTGTAATTTTCATTTTCATTGGAGAGAGGTTTCCTGTCCTTCTAAACAAAATTCAAAATGCCTGCATGCCAATTAGTCTGCCACTTTGGTAAAGTTGTTCACTGCAAGCTCTGTAAGTTTTTTCCGAATTTTTCCGAGAATTGTGGCCGTAGGTAGAAAATAGAACCCATATTCACTTCCAAATAAGGTAAGATTACCAAATATGGTTATGGATGCGAAAGAAAGTTTTCTTAAGATGATTGTTTGATATAATACACATATTACGGATTTAGATCTATATTAAATAATTCAATTCAATTCGAGAGAGACGTGGTGGCCTAGTGGTTAAGGCATTGGACTTCGGGTCCACTGGACCGGGTTCGATTCCCAGACCGGGCGATCACGTTGTGTCCTTAGGCAAGATACTTTACTTTCTCAGTGCCTCGTCTTCTCGGATAAGGACGTAAAGGAGTAAAGCCGGAGGTCCCGTCTGCCTTCACTCTGACTATGTTATAAGGTGGACGTAAAAGAACCGCTGAGGACGTAAACAAATCTCTGGCATTGAGGTCGGCTTGGCGCGAATGTTCGAATAAAGGTTACTAGTCAATGAAACCTCGTACTAAAATACAGCTAGTAACCCAATGGACTTTGCCAAGTGCTGGAACCATGTAGATGTAGATGTAGAATTACATTATCATGCAAGCCGTAGACTATTATTGACAAGGACGAGTTAACAAAAAAGGACACACGAGGAAGAGTCTAATAAACCTTATTCGCTTCCATGTTTATTTTTCCATTTCAGACCATGTGATGTCACTCTTGGAAAATGATTCTTTCAGGTGTAAATATCTTAACACTTTTTTTGCATAAAAAAAACATTCCCTAGAGAGTGTCACGTGGTCTGAAATGGGCAATTTACATACGAAGCCGAAAAGGTCTATTGCTGCTTTAAGTTCAAAGAAAACCCGTAAGAGAAAACGGACATTTTTGGCTACGAAAGATGTCTACACTGAGCGAGCTCTGGCGAGTGAGTGTCAACAATTTCTTGTGACATAAAAGTTGGGTCTGGTAGACTCGATCACAAGTTGCGTCTGGTAGACAAGATCACATGTCTGGTAGACTCGATATCATACGAGAATCCCAGTATGATTTAACATTTGAGTCGTCATAATATCATAATGTTTTTCCATTGTTTTGTTAATCCAGCTCTAATGTGGCTTGATAATCCTGTTTCATTGTGTTGTATATGCAAATAGATTATATATTCACACACAAATCCGAAACATGGACATTATGGATTAAAATATACAAATGTTCTTTATTTTACACTTGCTAGATTTTCTGCATAAAACTATCGATTTTTTTCGCAGTTGATCATTTTGAAGTTGATATAATTTTTTTTCGGACGGTTCCATGTAGCAAGGCCACTGTTCACACTTAAGGCAAACAACTGAATTAGAACAGCAGATTATAGTTGACTTACGTCTATCAAATCAAGGTACTCTGGACATCCCACTATATTACATCATGTCTGAGTTTATAAGCCAATCCTCTCGATTTCGTGCGAACTGAAATAATCGTTAGTCCTAGAACACTACTGTTGACGTGTTTTGAATCTTGTGTTTACTAAACATACTAGTTTATTATTCGAGCAAAGAAGTTTCACTTGCTTCTTGGTTGCACGTAACAATGCACGGTGACAGAATCTGATTCAAATCAATCCCTGTAACTTTCGACCTTGGATGCTAGTACCGTTAAGTCACTTGATGTTGGGAATAACTAAACTTGACCGTTTGTTTGGAAATACTATATACTGTGATTCTGTAAACAATTCTTCATAACCAACGAATGTAATGAAATCGACCAACCAGAGACACATTGAGTATTACTAAGTCTCTTCAGAAAGTCTATCAGATGCTCTATTGAACTAACGGTGACTCTTTTATGTGCAACCCCACAGTTAGAGAGATGGTATACTTGTCTACACCGTAACAGTCTTATTTCATTGCATGGAGCCTATGCAGTTTGTTGGCCGATCAATAGGTAAGCTTTGGTCACAAGTAGATGAAAATGATTGGACCATTTTAACCAGGCTACATCATGGTCACCATGTTGGATGACGATAACAAAGCATCCCTCATATAGTTTCTCTTGTTTGTTCATCCAACATGGCGACAACAGCTTTGTTCTTTATTCCTCAAAGGATTATTGATTATGTGGTTGCAATCCAAGAATATAACTTTGAACTTGTCGAGGTATTTTGACATTGGCGGTGAAGCAATTTGACCCAATTCCCAAAATGCATGTTATAAGTTGTTCGTTTGCATTAATAACTGTTGCGGAATATTAACTTACGTTGTTACTCGAACGTTTATATTCTAATTGTTTTTTTCTGGTGCAAATAAAAACAGATTTAGTGTTGAATATCAAAATTTTAAAACAAAACGTGGGGTAGGGCTGAGCCCCCCTCTCCCCATAACTTTACATAAGATCGGGGGAATGGTTTGGAGTACCCCCGTGTGCCAGTCAATAGCTGCTTTCTCTGCGGAACTACTATACAGTAAGGTGCACACACAAAACGTACGTGAAACATAAATACCACTGAATAGTGCTATTTTATGCTGAATAGTGACAACTGTCGCACATGAAGAACAGAAAGTTTCCAAAAAATACAATTTCATAATCATTTTATTGAATTTTGATTGTGTAGATCTGTGTGGAAAATAGTGCTCGTGACTGTATTTAAATTTTAAAATTTATTGAAATTTTACCTGTAAATGCTTAATCTATTTCAAAAGAAATGACAAGCTGAATAAATAGAAAAAATTAATCAACTCAATAAAAGAGCAAGTGCTGATATTTTAGAGTGCCGATAATTAGCGAAATTCGTTGAATTTTACATGTGGCTTAATTCAGCCTGGAAATAAGGAAGCACTCAACGGGTCATCATATATTTTTATGGTTCAACTGTTCAAAATAGTTGACAGATTTTTATTGCGCTATTTTCAAGATTTTGTTTCTTAGAAACACAACGTTAGCCCTACTCCCACCGATCGACTGAAGCTTGAAAACTGTAGGACTATTAGACATTACATTGTTCAAATAGTGAGAAAATAGTTGTTAATTACCTTTTGATTTTTCTTCAAAGAAATAGCAATAAAGATTTGCATAGTGTTGAAATCAAGTCATTAAGTCAATACGTACTTTAGCCTTGAATTCTAATGTTATATCTTTTCTCCAATTTGCATATCAAATTCAGCTAAATTTTAAGTAAATTGAATCATAGTTCATACAACAATTTGAATAAGTGACTAACTTCATCAACATAAACAAAATAAAGATAAAAGTAAAAATATTCATCAAAAGCATTTAATTCAAGTGGGATGATTATATATTTTTGATAAAATTTAGGATTACTTTATCATCTAAACAATGTCCTTATTTCGCGCTATTTTTTCGCGCCATTCAAAAGGTGAGCGCGCGCGTCAAGCTTCTCATTAGCATGCATTCATATGAAAAGCAGCGTAGCGAGGGGCTTTTCATAAATAACTCTGGGTTTCAACAGGAAAATATGATAAACTTGTCTGAATTCGATTAGAAAACTCTCAAAATTGGATGAAAGGTAAGTTAAAACGATGAGGAAGATTTGCGTCAAGCTTTGGACGAAAAACAAAACAGTTTTTTCTTAATTCTTCAAGTTTCAAGGCGCGCGACAAAGAGCACAATTTGCGAACAATTTAATGCAACCTATTAATTGAATAATTATCAGGCAATAAAATGTCAAGTCAAACTGACATTAACGTTAGTCTCAATAATCACAGGCATTTTGGAGGAAACGGTTTGTTATCGCAAGCCCAAATGATTTTGACTAAATTTTACCTTTTATGATGTGACTGATACGATTATTGGTGACTGTAGTCTATACACTTGAACATCAATCCGCTATTGAAATTAATTGTTTTAGAGCATTTTAATTACAAAAACACTTAATAGGTCAGTTTTGCAAAAAAATAAAACGTTATTAACTAATATTTGGAATCAAAATTTAAATAGTTTGTAAATACAAATGCTTTTGAGAATTGAGTGAATTTTCTCGACCTTAAATTCATATTTTTATTACAGCGTTCACTGTTTGCAAACACTGAAATTAGTTTTGACGTGCCAACCACACAGCATGAATATAATTAAAGCTCATACAAATCATAAAGAAATGATTTGAATCCAGCTTAGATAATAAACTCGGAATACTATTATTCTAAGAGCTCCCTGACAATTGGATTCAGATTTATTTTGAAAAGATCTGACTTTCACCTGAACAAAGAGGACTGAATAATTTAAATTTTTATAATCATTGGCAAATCTCTTTTAAATATTCCTGGTATTTTAAATACAAATACAAAACCGTCTCCTATAACTAGAGTAAAACATCGATAATTGACGTCTTATATCGCTACGATACCATTATAAAGCGAGAATATGTAAAATGCAAAAATAAACAATCAATAGTATTTATTTGTTCTTTAATTGCGTTTTACATTTGTTTTTTAGCAATTAAGTGCGTCTATGAAGTATAAAGCGTTACGGTTTAAAAAAAAGTTGAAACTTCGGCACGCATTTAGAGTAATGTGCGTGGAAACGTTTATTTTTACCACCCATTCAAAAGGATTGCGTTTCACTTGGCCGTTTTACTGATCTTTAAACACTTGTACTCAACTTATTACATGTTCGTTGTCTATGTATGTGTGACGACACTCTGCGGTACATTTCAAATGCACTACTTTCAAAGTATATTTGCTATAAAGTACGTAAAATGGCATGTTTTTCACTCCCTAGCTCGATCGAGTGGATTTGACACAAACATAAGACTTGTTGATGAGGTTTTATCTACTATAATATCCTAAATGAAGTAAAAAAACTGTGATGTACTGAATAAAACAATCATCACATTTTTACTTCATTTAAAATGATAATCCTTAGTTGATTAGAAACGGTTTCTTGATAAATATTCAATAAGGATGATTATACAAAAGTGCAAAACGAATCTGGCTGTAAAACAATATTGCACATGAACCATAAAAACGCATACAACGCATGAGATCGAGCATAAAAAAAACACCAAAAATCTGAAAAAGTCTGTTCCTTATTAAAAGTTTCAAGCACTGGTATTTTGGAGAGGATTACCTGACGTCTTTAAGGTCGGTACACACTAGGCGACAAGTCGCAGCGACTTGTCCCCGCGACTGGTCGCAGCGATAATTTTCTCCCGTGTGTTATAAGTATTTTTATCGGAAATTGTTGTCGCTGCGACAGAATAGTCCAGTTTCATGTTCTTCATTGCTCAGGCTAAGCCTCGATAGTATGTGATATATTCTTTTGTACGACTACATCCCGTGGGAATGCACCGATCCAAAAACAATATAAATACCAATGGTTTTGTCTGGACTGTTTTGTTGATTTACTAACAATTGAGGCTTAGCCTGAGCAATGACGAGTTTGAAAATGGTCTATTTTATCCCTGCGACTTGCCGCATGAAATCCAACCGGTTGGTTTTTTGAACCAGTACACACTGAAGCGACATGTCGCGGGGACAAGTCGCTGCGACTTGTCGCCTAGTGTGTACCGACCTTTAAACTTATATATATGTTAATAAAAAATATTATAAAGGATCTCATTGTAAAAAACGCAAAAAAGCAAAATAGAAAGATTGCATGAAAGAAAAACAGAAAGAAACAAAACAAAATAAGAAAGAAAAAACGTAGAAAGAAAGACAGGCAGAAAATGCAAAAGAGATCGGATCTTTATCAATGTCAATATAATCATCCTGGTGTGTGATTGTGTGTGATATCTTGCGGTTGTTTACTCATGGTTCGTGCTACAACTTGAAATCCTTGAAATTAGCTGATATTGAAAAACTTCTTTAAGTGCACTTGGAAAGTCTTTTAGGTATCAGGGGACCATAAAAAAGCGATGCCCACTAAACGCCTTATAGCGCGCGAACTATTATGTACATTTCCTTACAGTTAAATGAATGGAGATTACAATGGCATAAGAATTATATTTTGATAAAATTAATTCTTTAGATAAGTGGTTTGTAATTTTCTACCCCCTCTTTCCCCTAACTTCCAGGAAGTAATATAAAAAATGGAAATAATGCTGAAAACTCCTAGAAAACTTGCATTTAACGCAGCACAAGTTTTTCATTTCAACTACTATTATTGGTATTAAATCGTTAGTAATCGAAGTTATGGAAAAATGGTACTCTTTCAAAATCCAAATTTTGTGCTGGAAAAGTGGTTGAAAAGCCGAGGAAACTCATGCTATTTGTAGCGTGAACCCTGCTTACTTGTAAAAAGTTTAGTTTACTGAGCAGGTTTGGGGATGGAAATGATTAAAATGCATAAAACACTCACTGCTCCTGGATTTCAAGAATATATGCGCTCATAATATAAATTCTGTTGTCAATTATTTCATACGGATGCTTGCTTCATGTGGCCGTATTGCCTGCTATGTATAGTTGCTGACTCATGTGTTTAATTATTAATCTATGTCAAAATCTCTTCCGAAAGGGAAATTATCAAATTGAATTTTTATTAATCTTCAAATACATCACTGGACCGAAAGTTAAGAAAATGGCAAGGTATTTATTTTGGGTATTTATTCTCTCTTGTTTCAAATTAGATTTTGAATTTTCAAGTGATGGAATTTTAAGGTTCTAGCAGTTCTAGTATAATTAATCAAAATACGCGAAAATTGTGCTTCAAAATTTAGTTTGGAGTCTTCGGTTCTCAAACACTAGGCTGACTGATTGTGAAGGATATATGTTTAATGCTAGGGAAACTAAGCTTTGACGAATACACCTGTCAAATTGAAGAGCGTCCGCGTGCGCACATCGAGAGACCACTTGGCAGTAGAACTCCTCCATGGGACGTTACAGTGTGAATTTTATATGCATGTGGAATTGAAGCACTTCATGTTTTCTTTTCAACTTGGTATTGTGCTTGTATTCGTTCGTCACAGTTTCGGCAGTCGCGAACTCCCTAATGTTTTACCAATAACAATGTATTTAGTATATATTGAACATGTACAAGGAGGTGAAGTACGCTCTTTAGACACCAATCAATAACCCTCTCGTATCAATAAAGATCTCAATAGAAATACTACTAGGATCACTGCATGCGAGGAATGTAATAGAGTACTCAATGCTAAAGTTTTTTTTGAAAACATTCGCTTTTATTGGTGTTTTTGGTATATCAAGCACATTTTAACACCTAATAGAAAAATATTCGAATCATCTGCGGTATTTTAATCGTATTATTTTCGTCACTCACTCAAGAACTCTGTTATAGTTAGTAACGCTTTCTGGCAAAAACCCGTTAAATACACTTAAACCTATGGCACTTTGAAGTTGCATTATATTTATTTTTCAGGAGTAAATGTGGTTCTTCATAAGATGTCTTTCTGTCCATGGTGGTTTCTATGTAAGACGTTTCTTGTAGTTTCATTTCTTATGCTACTGTTAGTACCAAGTCACTTTGAGACCAATGCAGGTTAGTCCAGCACACGAGTTTTCCATTTTCATATCCCATAATACCTTCTGATTTTTGGAGGCAATAATTGTCAATGAAATAATTTGTATTTGACTAACGTCACAAAAGCCACCGTTCAAAAAGCAAAAGGCATTATGATTATTGTGCAAGTGTCGACTTTTACGGATGCTGTACAATAACCTCAGCCTTGACAGCATGTAATTATACTTAAGAATTAGATTGCAATCTTAATCCTGGCTGATAGACCTTCCTCGCATTCTACAAAACAATAGATTCACAATGAGGCTGGAGTGTATGAAATACAGAGAATGTGTGGATTTATACATTCCAGCCTCAGTGTGATTCTAGTTGCCAGCCAACCGAATGCAGGGATTTTCTATTGTTCATCAATGTGTGAATTACACACATTACCACAGAAAATAGAGCGAGAGCTATGTATAAAGACATTCGACTTTAGTTAGTGCAGCCATCAAGAGCAACTATTAGCCAATAAGCCACATCTACATGCTACAACTGGTTATCCCCATGACACGGTTGTAAGGAGCGAGCAATATAAGAAAGGCAACTCAAGTGTAATGATCAATGTAGAGGTAAAAACTAGTAAAAAATACTAGGAAGGACTGCTTCGATGTTTCTAGAGGAACATTTGTAAATGTAATGATAAGTTGGACACCGTAGAATGATGGTCGAGAAAACTGACGTTTCGGATGTTAGTCCTTCGTCGGAGTCACCCAAGTCCCCCTCCCTTGATACGCCCCTGGCTATTTTAATGCAAGTGTATATATGGTTTTCACTAAGCTCGTGAATACATTTTAGTGTATCATTTTATCAGTCATTGCACTAGAGTTGCCTTTATATATTGCTCTCTCCTTAAAACCGTGGCTTTGTTCATTGCCGGTCTTCATACTCATCTATTGCGTGCGATATTCGCCGGTAATAAATCATATCTGCCTCCAACAAAAATAATTTTAAGATCAACTATTTCCTCGAAGCACTTCATAATGTCTAATAAGTTTGATGATTTTTTTACTCGGTAGCGATTGACCATACCCTGTGCTTGCGGCGAATTATGGTATTTTTTTCATAAGCCCGTTTGATTGAAAGTTAAAATGCAAAGTGTACTGAAACTACTTAATGAGTCCAAATTGGCCTTATACACGGATGATCTTATCAATTAAAATTCATCACGGTTATTTATTTGGTTTGAAAATAGCTCATTAATTAGTCGAAAGTTTTTACAGTGCGAATAACAAAAACCATCACAAAAATATTGACAGAAATATTTCAGGAACCACATGCAATTTGGCCTTTCACAGATCGACGGCACACTAATGAACCCTAACCGAAAAGTAATTCTGATTGGGTAATAAACCATTCCTGAAATATTTCTGTCTGATCACGGGTTTTAGATTCACACTGTAAAATAATTGACATATTTATTTATATTGGTATGAAAAAAAAAAACATTTCCTGCTTTTTTGTATTATTCAGCAAAAGTTCGTTTATCAGGAAGCCGTCACCCTAACCAAGGACGAGTAGAGGTCTTTGTCAAGGGGATCTGGGGGAAAGTCTGTGAATACGATTGGGATATTCAAGACGCCAAAGTTGTATGTAAAGAACTCGGTCTTCCTGTGGCTACCAATGCGTTTAAAGGCCAGGCATTTGACTCTGTCAATCAACTAAATTACGTCATAAGCAACGTTGGTTGCCTAGGAACGGAGCCGTCAATCATCAACTGTACTTTTAAAGAGGTTTTGGATTGTGACTATAGTGGGAAAGAGGCTAACGTCGTCTGCGGCAAGGAACAAGGTACAAGTATTTTGAAGTCCCGTTTACTCGAGCGATTTTTTGGTTGTTGCAAGCATAAGCGATCAATTGATCAATTGATGGATGAGTGGATAAATGGATGGATGGATTCATATATATATTCATTTGCTCATATGTACATGGGCAGAATGGTTGACTAATTAAAGTAAAGTAAAGTCGTCATCAGTCCCTTGAGCCGAAGCTAATCTTTCAGAGAGCCGACGGTGCGCTCATTTTACTCTCCTCTTTCTGTCAATGCTCCGTTTTACGGTTATTTAAAGCTACTACAAGCTACACAGCACCGAAAGAAGTCGAAACAAAGTTGTGAGATCGCCAGGAATTGAACTTGCACAGAAACTTGGAAAAGTGTATGTCCAAAGTGCTGTCGCACAAACAAACTTACAGCCAGACCAACATGCTGTAATTAATTATTTAGCTTTTCATTTATTTGTAATGCTATTATGATTATTTATTTATCCATATATATATATTTTAATGAGCGACTCAGTTTTTGTAGCCTGGCTCTGTTGATGTGGACTCACACATATGCATGTGTAAAGCCTTTAAAAAAATTAAGGCCGCGCACTAATTACCGACTACGCCATCCTTGCTCCTTTTGAATGCTTACCTTCCTGTCTCTCTGATCCGGTTTTTTTTATTCAAGGTGAGGTTCACCTGGTTGACGGTCTATCACCCAACCAAGGTCGACTAGAAGTCTATCATAAAGGCAAACGAGGTCTAGTTTGTGATGATGGATGGGACCTCAATGATGCAAAAGTCGTCTGTCGAATGCTTGGGCTACCTGAGGCAACATATGCAGTCGGCGACACATTCTTTGGCGAGATACGTTTTCTAAGAGAAGAGTTGATGGGGAATGTTAATTGCTATGGCAACGAGTCGTCGTTATTTGACTGTTCGTATGATGTAGGGTATCCGTGTTCTACTGCAGGGGTTGTATGTGGCAATTTGACCGGTAAAGTTTGTATTTAATCGTAGTTAATTTTGTACTGAAATTTGCAAAAAAAAAAAAAAAAAAAAAGAAAGAAAGAAAGAAAGAAAAACGTTGAGTACGCTCATCAAATTTATATATACCAAAAAAAAAAAAAAACGTGAAAATTATGGAATACCTTCAATTATATTTTTATATATTTTTTATATTCTTTTAACCATTTCGAGTTTGAAATAATTTAACAAATTTGTTATTCATTTGTCAATAGCCAAATTTAGCCTGCTGGCGCTGTCCACTTTTCATGGCAGTATTAATCCCTCATTAATGGCGTCAAGAGAGCATGAGATAAGAGAGCTTATCCCCGGACCCCATTAGGGACTCTACTTTTAGGGGCTATTTTTAGAAACTTGTTAACAATCTCCGCACTTTTGTCTTGAGATGTTTTGACGATGTGACCGCGCCTCCTGCAATCTGGCCAATCATGTTCTGTTCTCGAAATAACTTCAGTTTAAAAATAGAATGAAAAGATCCCTTGATGAGTGTATAGCCCAATACGGGGGATAAGCTCTCTTATCTCATACTCTCTTGATGGTGTTTGACTGTATTTGATTGTTTTCCTATCCACTTGTTTGTAGCTAAGTTTCGTCTTGTTGGTGGCCGAAATCGATCTGAGAGTGAAGGGACGGTCTTGGTTGCGTTTGGAGATCGACATACATCATTTAACAGACAATGGACGATTATTTGTAATGATATCTCTTGGACAATTAACGAAGCAAGAATGATATGCAAGTCGTTAGGATATGAGGTAATGAATTTAGGTTCTTCTTCAAATCCTAAAATCGTATAAAACCTCGTAAAACCGCACAAAATTGCTTTAGCAGTTAAATGCAAGCGACATTTCGCTAAAATCGCCAATCGATTGTAGAATCGAGGACAAAAAATGGTTGAGATTTTTTCTCTGAAATTGCGCGCTGTTAGACCCTTAATGCTAAGAAATATACCAATTTGTCAATGGCCGCATAGAGCTACACGCTTTGTGCAAACACCTCGTTGACACAGTCACTTTGATCTGTCCCTTGGATGGGCCGTGTGGACGGGGTTTGACTGTTGATGTACGTTTAGTAATAATTGCTACTGTTTTAGATTTAAAATTTTACAATTAGATATAATTTGGTCGAGATATTTCAAGCTAAACCTTATGCAAATCAGGGCGAATTCTGTGTCAGATATAGAGATGGCTTTACGGTAGTGATTTTGCATCCTTCCCGTATTGTTCTATATAATGTATTATTAATGAATGTAATAACTAAGTTATTTTTTGTAGGACGCCATGTTTTCGGTCAGGTCTCACATGTTTGATGACCACGATGCTATGATGTTCTTACTGAAGAATATTCGATGTCATGGCAACGAGACTAGTATCCACGAGTGTCGCTTTAATTCCCTCAAGCGTCATGACGTGTGTGAGGAAGTTGGTGTGATCTGTGGAAAAAGAAATTCGCCAACAGGTTGGTAAATAGAGAAAACTCCACACTGTAGATAGATAATTATTAACACGGGCAGATCTAGGATTGTTTTCAGGGGGGTGCATCATCTTTAGGAGGGGGGTACACTAGCCAGTAAACATGAAATACTGAGGATAGTTTGGAAAATATTAAAAAAACAAGGACGTAAAATCCTTTCAGGAGGGGCTGCGAACTCCCTGGACCCCTCCCGAAATCCACCCACTGATTAAAGTCGATGGTTCACTTCAAACTATTAAAGAATGAAGATTTTTCATTGTGGAAAATATATATTGAAAATATAAACAGAAATGAGGAATTTAATCAATTAACATGTTCTAACTGGCTGACTAGTTGACTGTATAAGATGCATGATCTGCGCCAGAGCAGGAATCAAGCCCAGAAACTCTAGACTGATGTGACGCCAATACTGTTACCAAATAAGCATACTATTTCCTAATTTTTTTAAGGTTTAATGGTATACATTTTAATTGTTTTTTTGGGGGGGGGCAAGTCGCTCTTATAATTCTAATCTTTTAAAAACTTTCTCTTTCAAGTCCCATTACGAATAACCGGAGGCTCGAACAGTTCTGGTCGTATAGAGATCAAACTAGGAGATCACTGGTCTCCAATATGCCATAACAAATGGTCGCTTTCCAACGCACATGTCGTCTGCCGTTCGCTTGGCTATCCTAAGGCTTACGGGGCCACTCAAGGATCGATCTTTGGACGTGGAGCTTACAAGGCTGTGATGGACAATGTAGAGTGTTTTGGTAATGAGAGCTCGCTGCTACAGTGTAATCACAGTGGGTTTGGTTTTACAAAGTGCAAAGCACAAGAACAGGCAGGGGTACTTTGTGAACAGCCGAAAAGTAAGTGTAGATACCTCAATAATAAATAAATAGGCCTAATCCAGGGCCTTAAAGCCTGCCCGGCTTTTGACTTGAAGTTTCTCCTTTGCACTAATATTTTGTTAATGTTTATCTTAGACAAATTTGTTTACTTTTATCCCTATTCCAAATCGTCTCTAAACAAAAACATTTCTATTTCAGTTCATTTCCAGCTTGTTGGTACGGGATCTACACCTAACCAAGGTCGTGTTCATGTTATTGTAGAAGGTGGTCTCAACGGCACGCTATGCAACGTGGGATGGGACAACAATGATGCCCGGGTGCTTTGTCGTACCTTGGGGCTTGGGGACGAGGTACGTTTTACATTGAGCTTTTTGAATGAGATGTATAAGCCCTTTCAAGTTCTAGATAGTGAGATCTTATGATAATAATAATAATATTCATTAATAATAATGATAATAAACTTTATTTAAGTCTCAAAAATGTCATATCCATACATAAATGCTGTACTAATCGGGAATAAATAAGATGCATGCAAAACCATTGGTTGTTTTCCTAAAATAAATCTCAAAGTTAATAATTAAGATAATTATCTAATAAAATGTTGAAACCTGAATCAGAAATCGTACTTTAACCAAATCCTAACAGTAACGATAGATCTATTCGTAAATGCAACCCATTTCAATTTTGCACACTATCAGTGTCGACTCATGTTAAATAGTTTTATAAAGTAGTAACCAGGAGCACATTTATATGGAAAAAATTTCAGAAATTTTTCGGAATCGTTTACTTTGTATAGGGCTATGCAATAAATAACCCTGCCTTTAGTAAAGGTGACGAAAAACACCCTATCCTATTACGCAATTTCCGTTGCCATGGTAATGAGACGCACTTGATGTCATGTGATCATGATGGGTTTGGAGCAAGTTCTGGGTGCAGCCATGAGAACGATGCAGCAATCATTTGCAGTGAGATAAAAGGTTAGTTTGAGTTGGTTATTCAATCGTTCTCATATCGTATTCGTTGTAGGCATACTCATTTTCAACACTGTCACCCTCTTTTCAAGAGCGTTCCACTCCCGGGCAAAATCTTCTATCCGTAGATACTATATTTACTATATAGATAAGAAAACATTTCAGTGTCAGATAAATCACATGCTTAAAAAGGCAATACTAATGTTACAGCATGGCGTGATTAGCAGCGAAGTACAGACACTAAGGATGCTCGTACTTATTGAGTAGACGAGACCTCAGGTCGTTATCCCAGATGATATTAATGAACAAATGCGATACTATACTTTCTTGCGACTCAATTCTTAACTATAACTCAACCAGTTTTCTTGTGTCTTATCTATGATGTATATTCCAGTTCGTCTTACAGGTGGTACTAGCTGGAATCAAGGCAGAGCAGAAATACAGATCAATGGTCAATGGGGACGTATTACGTCTCAGCGCTTACCAGATGATCGATCGGCTCAGTCTGTTTGTAAAATGATAGGCCTTCCTGGACTAGGGCATAGGTTCGCGCAAAGACTGTACCAGGCTAATGATATGCCAATATTTATTACATATGTTGAGTGTTACACGAAAAAGGGAATCCCGAGCTCTATACTGGATTGTCCATTTAAGTATAAGGCGATGGAAAGTAAATTGTTTGATTGGCAAATAAACTGTGGTCCTCCATCAGGTTTGTTAGTATAACTGTTTTAATATTCGTGTAATTCGACGTTTCATCTTTTTTTGGGGAGATGGGGTTCTGTTTTCTATCATTTTGACTGTCACAAAAATGACCATGCATGAATCCTAAAACTAATAAAATGGATGCAATGTAGATCAAGCTATTAACGGACCATTAATTGGCATGAGGGGGGAAGGGTGGAAGTGTTTTTTGAATTTGTACTTCTCCACTAGTTGTACAGGTTTTGTTCCTCGCAGTCGACTACATTCTTTAAATTAACATTTTCTTTTTTGCCTTCGCACAATATTTTTTTCTGGATTCTCCTTTCATCCCTTTCTTGATGGGTCCTTGAATAATACAATAAGTGAATGGAATGTCAGTACGTCTAGTGTCTGTGTGCTTGGTTATGATCCAAGCGATCATATTATTAAGCTGAATGATAAATATAAAATTTGTATTGGTTCTTCTTTCATTGTTAGAATACGTCGAGATTGTCAACGTTACGTCATCGACCTCTGCTATCAACTCGAGCCAATCATCGCTTGCTATAGACAATGACGAAACCACGTGTTTCAACGCAGCAGCGGTATTAAAATTATTAAATATAGATATATAAATAATATATATATATATATACATGCTATTGAGTGGCGGATCCAGGATTGTTTTTTAAAGGAGGGGGACCAATGGAACCCAATGGGACCAACTATTTTAATTTTCGTTGATATACCCTTTTTTTATTCTCATTAGCATTTTCTAGTAAGTTATTCATTGCAGTTCATTTATGAGAATAAAACACTCAAAATATATTTGGTTGATATTTATTGTTTTATTTCAGTAATTGAAATGAAAAAATATAGTTGTTTTTAAATTATAAAAGGAGTACAAAAATCATTACAATTTTTTTTTGGGGGGGGACAAGTCATCCCAGTCCCCCTCCCTGGATCCGACTCTGGCTATTTGCAGATGAGGCGAAAGCAGTTGTTTTGTAAGTGAGTGATTAAATGAATAAACATACCTACTATACTTTTGATTTTGTCGTTTTCAGAACGCAACGTTTCGTGTCACGTTAAGCAATGTCACGTACATACATTCTGTCATGATTTTTGCTAAACCAACTTCTTCAATTACCGTAACTGTCCAATCAGAACTGAGCATTTTCAAGAATGTCCAGTGTCAGGAGTCACGCAAGTTTCAAGCAAGAATTGGCGTGATGTATGATTGTACTCCGCCGACTCTTTCACGTCACGTGATCATTAACGTCACAGAAACTTTGCCTGTGATTGGTCTATGCAATGTTGACGTCTTTGGTTATGGTACGTTGAAATTTGTTACTTTCATAAATGAAATTGAGTAAAGATGAAGATATAATTCATTCATCAATCAATCAATCAATCAATCAGTCCATCCATCCATCCTTCCATCCATCCATCCATCCATCCATCCATACATCCATCCATCCATACATCCATCCATTCAGCATCAAATGAATTTTTTTCCGTTACACATATGATATCACAAAATGCCTTTCTTAGAGTGAAGTGTTTATTTCATTTGACTATACACACATTTTCATAATTGCAGTAACATTTTTATGTGTATTTTTTAATATGCACTAAATATTAATAGAGCTTTCGTGTCTAAATAAAGTTATTGTCCATCCATCCATCCATTTATTCATACATTCATTCATTTTTTTGTAATTAACACACTATGTTAATTGTGCCGTGTTTCGAACGACCAGTCTCTGAGCATGAAACTCAGTTGTTCTTTTATTCAACCTTTCACTAATAGTCATTGATTTTCTCATTCAAAGGTCATGTAAATCAAACAAAGGGTGTTTTACAAGAGAGATGGGACAGATATAGAAATTCCAAGATCTCACTACTAAAATACAACGCAGGTTCACTTTCAATTGATTCATTGTCATGTTATGTTATCATCTAAACACTGAGATTGCGTAGCTAAAGCTAGCCTCCAGGCCGTACGCAACTCTTTTGGGATTCTTTATTTTGCCTTGGTCTTCCTCTTTTGAATTTAGTGCAGTATCACTCGGTCAGATCCTAAAGGGGGCCCAAATAAGCAAAAAGAAGCTAAAAATAGTTGCTTGCTATGAATATAGCTTGAGGGACGCAGCGTCCTATACGCATATACGCACGTGCGTACTTGAAGTTACCAATTTTTACAATTCTTTCTATTTTTAAAATTTTATTTGTACGCAACCAAGACTTTTGTAAAAAAAAAAACACTTTGGTAAAATTGTAAAATTGATCATGAATCTAAGCACGAAAACAAGAACGCAGTATTTTTTTTGTTAAGTTTACTTAAGTTTTTTTAGATCATATGCACTGGGAGATGTGCGTACCTGAAAAAAGGACCACGCTGCGCGCCTGAGCTTAAACGTCAAAACCTTATCACCATGAAGCGTAAATAAAAAGCCTCAAAACCGAGTTAGTTGTAACCAATTTTGATTATATCTGAAACCCAGGAGGTTTAATAACTCATTTTATTTTCTTTCTAGTTGTTCTAAACAATGCATTGCGAGCAGAGGTATATGTTACTGATAAATTTGAGCTGAGTTCCATGTTAACACAATATGGATATAGTCGAAGGGTCTCTGGCTACATTGTGGTACGTTCTCAGACGAGCTCTAGTTAATTGCTCATAAACTTGTCAGGAGATTTTCTAACACGCATATGAGTAGTGTTGTAACACTTGAAAAAAAAAAAGGTACAGTTAGTGAGTGTGACAAATCTGCAGACGAGGAACCATCGTTTGTACATGCTGCTCGGACAGTAAAAAGATTTCTCTCATTATGGTTATTTGTGATTTTATTATTTTTGATTATAGGTAGTTCTTGGTCCTAGGCCTACTTCGGGTACTTAAATTGCCCTAAAAACGCCGTTTAACAAAACGTCCGTAAAACACCTAGAAACAACAATAACAACACCAAAAAAAACATTTCTAGCCCAATTACTATGTAATTTTGTTCTAACTGTATCTCAGACGCCAAAGTTTATGGTCGACACGCCGTTCAACTATCTCATGAGCTGTTCAGGAGAATGTGAACTTTGGTCATTTCCATCGTCAGAGGAAAAACTCCTTATAAAGACTTGGTTCAAAACAGAAAAAGATGTATTTGACAAGTGAGTATTTACAATTAAATTGACAAACAAAAAAACATAAAAACGACTATTGCGTGGTTCAAAGTGATTGTGAAGACAGTGGTAAGACTTTAGTATTTACAACGTCTCATGTCTGCCGTGTACTTATTTACGGTGTTCAACTTAATTACTACGCACTAAGAGAAACATTTCGCTCTGGAATCCTCACGATTGCCCTATACTTCACATTCTGGTTACGTTATCAGTGTGGTTCAGTGGCATTATAGTCTTATGGTGTAGTAGTCGGACTAGAATTCGGAAGATGTGGACTCGAATCCCGCCAAGAGCATGTTTTTTTCTAATTCTAGCTTTACAGTATTTACATACCGATCTGCTTTACTCTATATCTATCCATACGGTTTTCGTTCTAGATACACAGATCAAAAGTCAGCCATATCTAAACTTCCCACTTGTCAACACATGTATCATGAAGGATACATGAAAACACCTTTAAACGATGCTTACATGTTCGTGAAATTGAAAACAGAAAAACACACCAATCTGACGGATTTTTTGAAAGATCACATGTTCTGGAATATACCAGGTTAGATCATTGTTTAGATAAACACATTATTTTAAGTTTTCATAGCACATTGTTTGGGATGCCTTTGATATGGGAACGGCATGGTGTACATTATGCGTACGGTGTTGGTACGGTAAGGGTACGGGAAGGTTACGTATGGGTGCAGGATTGGTACGGCATCGGTTCGGCATCAGTACGACATCATGTCTTCTACTTTCATGTTAGACAAGATTAAAATGATGAAAAGTAACCAATTTTTTCTGTATTGTAACCAACCTGCATGCTCTTATTAAATCGCAAGGCAAACTACGTGTCAAAGTACAACTTACAAACCTAAATAATGGAGTCATCAGTGTCAAATATGGATCAGAAATCAATATAACAGGTAAATGTAGTGCCTTCCACTGAGGACACTCGAGCCATGAACACTTGTCTTATTTACGCTTTTATTTTCTGAGCTCTGTATGCAGGACTGAGCTCAAATACACGGAGTTATCAAAATAAAACTGATTTCTAATCGATTCACTCAAACATTAAGGATGCATGTTAGAAAAATTTATAAAAAAGTGTTGACGTTTCGTGTGTCCTCACTGTAATTGTCTAGCTTGTTTTGACTTCTCTCTTTTTTACTTAGTTTACTGATAGGCCCTCACTTGATTTATGCAGGGTCTGCTATCGTCTGTTGTCAAGGAATATACTGCCCCGACTACTGCGGACCTTTTGAAATATGGCTTGTTATTCATATACAGAGGAACATTTCTATCGGGTTCATTTCGGATAACTGTACAGAGGTTTTCTTTAACAAGAGATTTATTGCAAGTATCCAGCCAGGAGTTTATCCAATAGAGGTAAAGAAGTCTGTTTATATGGAATGAGCCAGTCCGGTTTAGCGGGCTGGTTTCTTTTGTTTTTACGCTCTAATGGCTTGAACACAAAAGAAAACAGCCAGCTAAAACGGGCTGGTTCACTCCATATAAACAACCCCTGAGTCCAGTTTGCGCTCGTTTGCCTCGTCAGCTTTCGCCCGATCATTTGTAATCATTCCAGTGCATGGCATTGTGTATACGCAAAGGATGATGGGAATAGAAAACACACTACAATGTATTGCGTGTGAAATTGTCTCCCGCAGTTAAGACAAAGTCTGATTGGTGTCGTTATATCGTTCCAGGCTTTGGTTGTCAATATGACCTTCCTGTCAAAGGATCTTCCGTTACTTGGCACCTTGACTGTTTATGGTAAGTTTCGGAATGGATGGAGCATGTGCTTAGTGACTGACTGAAAGGGTCGTGCAGTGAAAACGTTTGTCAGGTAGCCCGAGCTATCGATTTGTGTTGAATTTATATTGAATATATTGGAAAAATTATCGAATTCTTACAAAATTTCATTTACTTACTTGTTCTTTGTCTTTTTAAAAATTAATATAAAGTTTTAGGCTGGTTTAGGGCCGTTTTAAGCGGTTTAAGTTAGTTTGCATTCCCCAAAATTTGCTCATTACCAGTCAATGTGAAAAAAAATTGTTTTCTTCTTCGAGTTCTCTCCCATATATCAGGTTTTTGTCATAGCTTACAGATAACACGAGAGCATCCCGCAGAAAAAGAGCGATCGAGTGGTTAAAGCAAAAGTTGGCTAAAATTGCTTGATATATTTATAGTAATGATCAGTTAGTAAACTACTTTATATCGCGGTTCAACAGGCACTGCTAGTTAGTCATCAGTGCACATGCATTAATTCAACTATATGTCATTACAGTGAAACCAGACCCTCAATACACCGAAAGTCTCTTTAAACCGAACAACTTTTTTTGGTCCAGAACTCAATATCTCTTGTAAAATAAACCTCAGTAAACCGGAACCCCCTCCAAACCGAACATTTTTTTGGTCCAAGTACTGTCCGGAATAGAGGGGTTCCACTGTATTATCATTTTGTTGTTTCAGAGCCACCATTGCTACAGTGCATGTTCAATACTAGTATTTGTGATGGGTGGAATATTCAGAGGGCAATTAATGACACAAGTAATTGGATATACGTACCAGGTGATTCATTCATTCATTTGTTTATTCGCTCATTCGTTCATTCATTCATTTGTTTATTCGTTCATTCGTTCATTCAATCATTTGTTTATTCATTCATTTGTTTATTCGTTCATTCGTTTATTCATTCATTTGTTTATTCGTTCATTCGTTCATTCATTCATTTGTTTATTCGTCCATTCATTCATTCATTCATTCATTCATTCATTCATTCATTCATTCATTCATATATAGTTGATTCGGTCATAGAATTGAATAGTAAACGTTAGTTGAATTATATTGTTACTTAATATTAACCATCTTCAGATAATTAGAGAAGAATGCAGTCATCATTCATTCATTCTTTCATTCATTTATCTGTTTGTTTGTTCTTTTTATTTTCTTGTATATTCCTATATTTAGAAGAAAAATCAATCATGTTCAACACGACGTCTGGAAAATCCTTATTGGTATCACCTGCCCTGCCATGGAAGGAATTATACACAAGTATTGACATTGGTTTGAGTTTTGAATACAAAATGCTTGCAAACACACCAAAGTGTAGGCTTTTCGTTGGTTTGAAAGATCAGTCTTTGGAAATAAAATGGTCGCTTCGTGGTTACCATGGTGATCAGTGGCAAAATGCTAGACTACCTCTAACCTATTATTTTAGGACATCAAAAGAAGTAAGCTGATGTTTTAGATTTTTTGTCATGGAAAAATTGCATTTCCTTTTTTGCTAAGATGATCAATGAACATTAAATGTTATTTATTTCTAAAGGTGTCATATCACGATAAATGCTATGGCAGGGAAAGGAATTTATTAATATACAGTAATGCTGGTAAATGTTTGCAACTTGAAACCAATTCTATTTGGCGATTGCAATACGGTGAAGTGACCACCTAATATTATGGTACCACTTGATACGATACGATACGTTACGGTACGGTACAATACGTTTTTTTTAGGGAATTTTAATGAAACCAGAAACTGAAAAAAAGCTTTACTTTAACAACGACAAAGAAATCCCGTGTGATCTTCTCGCTCCCACATCGTTTTTTATTGTATCTTCCGTAATGCGGCAGAAATATTAATAATGAAATGTTTGCAGCTGTTTTTGGTGTTAACAATGACAGCTCATAACGTCTTCAATGTAGGTGGTATTCCATGGCAATTCCACGGACAGTGACTGTAGGATACATATCCGTAATGTTAGCGTGTCAGCGGTCTCCTTCTTGGAGTATGAACCATCATATGCTCGTTATAGTAAGTAAGATGATGATGATGACAGTACTAATCATGATGATAACGATGATGATAACGATGATGATAACGATGATGATAATGATGATGATAACGATGATGATAACGATGATGATAACGATGATGATAATGATGATGATAACGATGATGATAATGATGATGATAACGATGATGATAACGATGATGATAATGATGATGATAACGATGATGATAACGATGATGATAACGATGATGATAACGATGATGATAATGATGATGATAATGATGATGATAACGATGATGATAACGATGATGATAATGATGACTATAAATACACTTTGTAAGGAGCATCATGATGATAACGATGATAATGATTTTGACGTTGTTATAATTAGTGATGGTTATGATGTTGACAGGCATGGTAAAGACATTCATAGTAATGATCTTAGTGATGCTGTGGACGATTATGTTGATCATAGTGGTAAATAAGATCATTATGAGGACAATGACGACGACGAAGATGATGATAATAATAATAATGATGATGATGATATGATGATGATGACTCCTCGCTAACTTGGTTTTATCTGCTTTAATTAAGGTGGCAAAAACTGTGCTTCAGGACAGCTTCAATGCCAGAACGAACAATGTTATTCGAATACGTTACGATGCAATGGTCTGAATGATGGATGCATCGATGGATCAGATGAACTAAACTGCAAGTGTAAATCAAACGAATTTGAATGTTCTGACGGAAAATGTATTTCTACGAGTAAAATATGTAATAACGAGAAGGACTGTAGCGACGGTTTTGATGAAAGGAACTGTGGTAAGGGAATTCTAAGAATTGTAGTTTTGTTCATTTGTGATGGTGAGGCCTGAATGATGATTAAAGTCGCAAGAAAGTCCAAGCACTGACTGACCCGAGACGTCTGCATGCATGTCAACAACACTAAAAGAATCATACAAACCATATAGCGATACTTCAGTTGACGTAATCCTTTGTTATTCATGTGCCAACCAGACAGTGATTGGCCATTATTTCAATAGAGCTTATTGTAGTTCTGGTTAGCTCATTAGCATAACAATTTGTTTGTTTATAAACATGACGTATCGCCATATAACACTCGGTTAAAACAATTTAATCTGTTCTATGATGGCGACGATAATGAGGTGATAATGATGGTGATAATGGTGATTAGAATAGACATCTTTGTTTCAGAAATACACTATTAAGTACTCAATTATATCTGTATATAGCGGATGGAGCTGTTTGCTCTGAAGATAGCGTCCTGTGTCAAGATGGTTTATATAGTAACTGTAAGAAAATATCGTCCATCTGCTCAACCGTTATCCAGCAAACACAAGGTAATGTACAACACCATCCATTTTGTCTCAATTTCATTCGATAACTTCTTTGCATATCACACACTCACTGACCCATTAACTTGCTCACTCCCTCACTTCCTCACTCACTCACTCACTCACTCACTCACTCACCCACCCACACACTCACTCACTCCCTCACTCACTCACTCACTCGCTCGCTCACTCACTCAATCACTCACTCACTCACGCACTCACTCATTCACTCACTCGCTCACTCACTCACTCACTCACTCACTCACTCACTCACTCGCTCACTCACTCACTCACTCGATCACTCACTCACTCACTCACTCACTCACTCCCTCCCTCACTCACTCACTCACTCACTCACTCACTCACTCACTCACTCACTCACTCACTCACTCCCTCACTCACTCACTCACTCACTCACTCACTCCCTCCCTCCCTCCCTCCCTCCCTCCCTCCCTCCCTCCCTCCCTCCCTCCCTCCCTCCCTCCCTCCCTCCCTCCCTCCCTCCCTCCCTCCCTCACTCACTCACTCACTCACTCACTCACTCACTCGCTCACTCCCTCACTCACTCACTCGCTCCCTCACTCACTCGTTGGTCTGCTTATTTGTTTGCCTTTGGTAAATTAAGTTTAATCCAAACTCCGTTTATTCTGTATATAGATTTTGGACACTCTTGTTATGTCCCACCAATGGAATGCACTTTAAACTACATCAAGCAACTTGACTATAAAGAATGTGTAAGCCCACTCGGTAAGTTTAATTAAGATCACCTTCACACACTAGAGTCGTTTACGCATGCGTTGGAAACGGTACGGTTACGATACCGCGACGATACGGTAGATAATTCGAATATTTTCTTATAAACTACGGCTACGATACGATACAGTACTGTTTCCCACTCATACGAAAACGACTCTATTCTATATATACTACATAACTATGATATTTGGGATTGTAAGCGCATTAGGTGAAATGCACTATGGACGTAATCATCGCATTACATCGTATTACATCGTCTTGCCTTATCTCATCCCAACAGAGCACATCGCATCGCATCACATCACATTTCATCACACCCCATCATATCAAGTCTCATTGCGTATCACAACACATCGCTCCACATCTCATCTAATCTCAAACACATCACATCACATCACATCGCACCGCACCGCATAACGTCGCATTACATCACATTGCATCATATCTGATCACATCGGCCCACATCTAAGGACATCACATCACATTGTACAAATACTATGATCCATTGTGTTCCAGGAAAATGTGGTTTTGAGAACAGTGACTGCAGTCTAGAGGTTGATACAAGATCTAATGAAACATGGCAAAGAACAGTGGCAAAACAATCGCCAGTCATGACCACAATAGGAGAAGATCATACAAAAGCATCAATAGATGGTTAGAATGCGTTTGAGTTCGGCATTTTGTTAAAATATTTCTTCCTTCAGTCTTTTTTTTTTGTTTTTTTTTTGTTTTCTGAGTTTCTTCTTCTTACTCGTCTTCTGCTTCTACACTGATTCTTCTTTTTCTATAATTCTTTTTCTTCATCGTCTTACTCCCTCCTCGCATTGCTCTTTTTCGTTTTCTTCTATTTCGTGCTCTTCTGATCATCTCCTTTTTCTTTCTTTTCGTTTTTGTGCATCGTCTGTCGTTAGAGCTTTCGATAATCATAATCAAAAGTTATTTTTTATTGAGCTTTCCGCGATGAATTATCTATTTCATTCTATTATCATGTTTTTTCTCTTATTTTTAAAATCTTCTTGAAGGTTATTATGTGTTCTACCGCAACCCAAGCACAGCTCCTTCAACTGGCCGACTAACAAGAACAGACATCAACATCTCAGGCTGTTTACAGTTCTGGTATATACTTAGTGGATCTGCATCCTTGGGTATCTACACAAAACCGCTTGAAGGGGTGGAACAGGTTATTTGGCGACATGAAGGAAACACTAACGGACAGTGGGCCTTTGGACAGACGGATATTACAGATAGAAAATCAATTGATGTAAGTGTTGAGAATATTTATATTTTAAGGAATATAAATAGCGCTTATGCCTGGTTTTCACTAGCGACACAACCGTAAGAGCTGACGCAATCGCAAGGGGAAAATATAAGGGTTCTTTGTTAACATAATCACAAAATGATCAAAATGTTTACATCCTTGTGCTGGCGCTTGCGTTGATAAGGCTGTAATATTTTCCTTGCGCATGCGCCTGCGTTTGCGTCGTTAGTGAAAACCAGCCGGCTGTTCGTGTATAATTGCTTATAGTGATTTGTAGTGTCTGAGGGATGCGGTTCTTTTCTGATGTAGGGGACTTCATAAATTACGGTTTGTTTTTATTTTCAGATAATTTTTGAAGCAGTCACCAATACAAAGGAGAGTTTTGTAGTTGTTGATGACCTTGTTTTTTCTAAAAAGATCTGTACATCCATACGTTATAAAGGTACACGAATAGCAATACCATTGCATGATAATGGTGGTGATGATTAGAGCTCTTGCTCGGGAACATTTGGCGATTGTGGCGATGTTGATGATGACAATAACTCATTTAGATGATGATGACAATAGCGATGATGATGGTGGTGATGATGATTAACTTGTTCTCTTCAGATTCATTGCAATGTTCTTTTGAGGGGGCAAAATGCAGCTGGAATGGTCATGAAGATTGGGGGACAACATCCACTTTATCCGAAGGAAATAGTAAGTATGATTGACAATTACATTCTACAAAACTCTTTACTTTAGCTATGATTATTGACGTCATTATTGTTACTGGGTCGATCACTTGTTATTATTATCACAGAACATCATGATCATGATCATCATCATCATCATCATAATTATCATCATTATTATTATTATTATTATTTTTATTTTTCACATTTTGTCTGATAGTACATCGTCATCGTCATCGTCATCGCGAACGTCATCGTCATCATCATTATTATTATTATTATTATTATTATTCACATTTTGTCTGATAGTACATCGTCATCGTCATCGTGAACGTCATCGTCATCATCATCATCATCATCATCATTATTATTATCATTATTATTATTATTATCGTCTTTTTAAACTCCATATCCTAACTAGCAACACTTAACATCATCATCACTATCATCATCACCATCATCATAACCATCATTATCAGCATTACTATCATTCAAGGCTGACATTTTAAATCCACCTATGCAGTTCCAACCGACGATATGCTATTTCTGAACAAAATGAGCGCTTCATATCGCAATATCTCAAGTCCTGTATTCAATCCAAAGCAAGACGGTTGGAAATGTCTATCCTTCTGGCTTAGAAGTACTCAGAGGCTGTTTCAAAGAGAATTCCATGTTTATATAACATACAGCAATGGTACGGTGGAACTGTTGTGGAGTTATAGATCTGTAGTAGAAGATAAGACATATATACAGCTGCCACTACAATCTATTGATGATGATATCAAGGTAAATAGTGATGATTATGATAATGATAATGATGATGATGATGATGATGATGATGATGTTGATGAATATGGTAATGGTAATAATGTACGATAAGAGTGAACTCCTCGAGAACTCATCATCTACTCTTCGGTAACTCGTCGTAAACTCTTTAGAAACGTATCTAACTTAACGCTAACTCATCTTCTCATCGTGATCTTCTGGGGCTAATTTTATGCGAGATATACTACTTATTTTTCCTTCATCTTTTTTACCAGATCACTTTCAGTGGTTTAAAGAAACAAAACAGTTTCATTTTGGCAGTATCTAAAGTATTATTCTTGAAAGAAAGATGCTTCAAAGTTGAACGTAAGTAACAAGCCGTGACGTCATATATAATACATCACATCGTTTCGGTCTAGCTGTGCTCCGTGATTAATAAGTTGGTGGGTGCTTTGTGTGTGTGTTGCAATTGTCCTCATAATGATAGCACCCTCGTACAACCAACTCGATCACGTTGAGTTGCGTCCTACGCAATTCAGCCTCGAGTTGTAATTTAGGGCAATGGGCACCCATCAATTTATTTATTTTAACAGTTTATCTTGTTTATTCCTGTAGCTATTCCAGAATGCTACGACTACAAGACGCTATCGTCCATCACTCGTCGTGTAGAAAACACAGAAGATACAAAACAATGTGATGCAAATCTTGACAATAACGTTTGGTATAGAATAGCAGGAGCTGCTGGGAATCAGGTAATCACTGATGTAGATTAAATATTTAACAAACAGACTCCTTATGGCAAAGCAAACTACATATGATTTTCGGGGTATATGCTCTCCCGGCAATTTGATTTCGCTCGAGTTGTCATTCTTCCGATTTGACTTTCTTTTATACGTGGAATAAAAAATATATATTTAATTTCAATTGGAAAGCCCTTGAATACTGAAAACTCCTGGAATATTCTTTGGATTTAATTTGATGCAAGTTGCAGATTTAAGTTCATACTAATTAAGAACAGAACAAAAGATATGAATCGAAAAATTACTACTCCTTGAAAATCTAAAATTTGTATTTGAAAGGTGCTTGAGATGCCCTTAACATTCATGTAGAAAATACAACACAGACAATGTGGAAGACCGCGACATTGAACAGTGATGCCACAAAGAAGAAAACTCAAACTAATCTTTGTACTTAATTGATTCTCGCAGGTCCCAGTCGGATGTGTACAGTATCGCCACTGTGGAGTACAAGAGCCCATATACGTTGATCGAGGTGTCCACCCGAGAGCAAAATATGACCTCCACAAATTTAATGCAAGCTTCTGCAAAACTAATACCAGGCAGTGCTGTGGCTCTGTCTCTGGAGCAATCATAAGACACTGCGGTGATTTCTATGTATACAAGAATTTCTGGATGACTACATGTTTTTATAATCCTGGAACATCTTCACAACTGTGTGCCACTTACAAACAGAGTAAGAATCTCTTTTATGATAACATAATCACAAAAAAATAAATCCACGTCACCAGATTGGATGCCTGCATGAGTTTAGCATGATGCATTTGGGTTTATTGCTTTGTATTTTGATACATAGTTGTTCCTGTCCATGATCGAAGCAAAGAATGGCAGAAATGGTCAAATGGAAATAATGTGGATAAATGGGAAATGATGAATAACCTTCCTTTTGGAAATGAAAAAACCAAAACAATGTCAGGTACATGTATTATATTATTGATTGATTGATTGATTGATTGATTGATTGATTGATTGATTGATTTTGTATTATTATCACCATCACTGAGATATCACTCTTTTGAACTCTTCCATCACATGAAACTACCATACACCAATATCACAGTGGTATTGCAATATCATGTTCAATTCGTCGTCTCCATCATCCCTTATAATCACAGCTACGATTCCATCGTCATCCCTCGAAACCTTACCATCATCACTACCATCTTCGCTGTGATGACCATTAGCATCACCATCATCTTCATCACTCGTAAACATTTCAACACCGTCATTCATCACCTCACTCTATAATCATCGTAGACCAGTCGATCGTTGTTGTCCTAATATCCCTATCCACCAGATATTACTCAGACGAAGGACTAACGCCCGAAACGTCAGTTATCGCTATCATCACTCAACGGTGTACAACTTATTATCACATTTACAACTGTATCCACCAGATAAATCGTTATCCAGCGGATTAAGTTAATTCTAAAGAAATTATATAGAGTGGATAACTTTATTCAGGCTTTGTACAACCGGCCCAGATAAATCGATATCTAGCGGATAACTTCTAAAGAACTTCTGTAGAGTGGATAACTTTATCCAGTGGATAACTTTATTCATGCTTTGTATACAACCGGCCCCAGATGAAGAAAACTTTACTTTGTCCAGTGGATAACTTAATCCAGGTATCGTGCAACCAGAGCCAGTATTTTCTAGTCACTTCTGTTTTTCAAAAAGTGTAAACCACCGCTCTAACCAGTCGACTAATATCATCTGATAATTGCATACATTACTTTTCTGTTCATATATAGGTTTATACGAAATACAATTGTCTGGAACCACTGCTATCAGTTATAACATATCTGTGTCACCAAAACCTACTAATTCATTCAAGGATTTGACGTTTTGTTTCTGGATCAATATGAAGAATAATGGCACTGTGCTAATTCAGTACAGTCATTTCGGCCTGACTGTTACTCCAGGGAATCTTACTATCAGCTTTGGCAACGAAAAGTGGTATGTGAACTGATTGAAAATTTTCCCAAAAAATATTCAATTATGGTATATAAAACTGATGTCAATATGGCATGAAAGATCATGAAAATGGCATGGAACCGGAAATAGTAGATGGGTTGCTTAAGAAAAAGCTAGAATGCAAACGCTAAAAGTGTGCAATATAAATACCACTAAATAGTGCTACTTAACACACTATACATACTTACTACTAATCAATCTTATCCTTGTAAAACCGGATTACATACTATAAATATTAGTGATTGTAAAGCGCATTGAGACATTAGGGGAAATGCGCTATATAATCACTACATTACATTACTTTATGCTAATTTTACTGTGTTATTTACAGCTGAATAGTGAAACGTAAATGCAACCATTCAATTACCATATTTTTTTCAGGTATATCCAGTCTTCGTTACGTAGAGGCATGTGGCATCACGTGTGTGTCACGTGGCTGTCTGACTGGGGCGTTTGTCACGTGTTTCAGGATGGCAACCACGTTGCTAGCAGGACCAAACTTGGTGACCAGAAAACCCTCGATGGTGAGTTACATTTGTGCAATTTTAAGACGTAACTACTATTGATTTTGAAAGATTCTAAGGTTTTTATTTCCTGACAAATAACAAAAATAGACATAAACGAAAAGTTACAAGTATGATGTGGAGGATGCAAGAGAACAACCCTATGGGTTCAAACAAGTTCTTGCAACAATTAAACAAATTAAAGTTGAAATTTGAACCAAATGTCGGGAATAAAGAGTAAAAATGTTAAATGGATCTAAAGGTGAAAGCAAGAGTATTTACACGAGTGGACTAAGAAAGAATGCAATTTAATTTTCATCGATTAGTAGTTTTAACTGCTTCCAGAAGTTACTAAGGATTTCATTGGTTAGCACGTGACCTTCAAGACGTTCTAGCTGTTTCAGTGAAAGTGGCCAACTGGCCTTCTTTAATTTTTTTTATTACATACTTGTAGCGTCTTTTAAAAAATAGCATAACATTGTACGTGTGGGGGGTGGGGGAGGGTTGTGTGTGCGTGAACATGTAGCTGTGGGGTATGTTTTATTCAAATCGACTGTGCATTTACGTACTAAACAGTTGTTGATGCGGTTTTGGTATTTTATCTTACACAGTTAAAGGACGATTACTCATCAGGGTAACAAACTCGACACACCCTACCCCCCTAGGCAGTACTATTGTGAAGATAACAAGCGTAAATCTTTGGGATAGTGTATTGTCAGATAACGTCATTGTCCAGATGTCTTATGGATGTACTATTGCTAGTGTCAAAGAAATGCCTTACTTAAAGTGGGATACAGTCGTTCTTGCGTCGACAAAGGAAAATGAGCGACCTTTAGCTACATGTCTTGGGGCTAGTGGTAAGTTAGCAACTACTTAATAACTCCGTTTTTTATACAGCTTGGAAATCTGTCTGCCCTCACTCGCTTGGTACACCGCTTCACCTGCTGATAAATTTCATTTAATTTGTATTTGATTAGATTACATTGCATTGCATTGCATTTAGATTTTTTGTTTGTTGGCGTAGCAATACATACTTAGGAGCCAGTGTTGGGCTCATTTCAATGATCACACTAACATTCAACGAGGGACGTAAAAAGTACAACATGCCATACTCAGTATGTATGTTTTTTTTTTCATTACAGCTTTACAGTATGAAATTAGTGTGCATGGATCTAAATTTAAGACATTGTCAAGTTCGTATTTATACTGTAAATATATAGTATAACAAAAGTATAAATTGTCATCACAAACTCCACCTTTTTGATATTTAATGCGCCTCCACATCTTCTTTACAGCTTCTTCTATGGCATTGTTCTCAAACAAAACAAGTCCACCCACCATTGGCAGTCTATACAGTTCGTGGTTCAGCCATTCCACAGACTCCAATAAGGGCTGTCTTCAGTTTAGATACAAGGCATTATATCAGGGTAAAGCTAGTCTTTATATTTATCAAAGTCTCAATAATCCTTTATTAGAAGATGTTTTGATTTGGAGCCAAAGTAGTATGGAGTCCTCCAGTGTGTGGCATTATGGTCAGTGTGCTGTGACTACGTTATCAGATTATAAAGTAAGAAGAAATTACATCAATATCACTATCATTATTTGTAATGGCACCAAATGATTTGATATTTAAGAATTGATTAATTTGTTAGTTTATTCATTTATTATCCCTTCCTTATTTATTCATAAAGACATTAGTTCCGTCAATTCATTCATCCAATCTTTTCTTTATTCGTCCATTCACCACTCCATTCATCCATTAATTAATTCATTAATTCATTCATTTATTCATTCATTCATTCATTCATTCATTCATTCATTCGTTCGTTCGTTCGTTCGTTCGTTCGTTCGTTCGTTCGTTCGTTCGTTCGTTCGTTCGTTCGTTCGTTCATTCATTCATTCATTCATATTTCAGATAACCATCAGAGGTCATGTTATAGGATCGGGGTATATAGCTATCGGAGGTCTACAATTGGTTCATAAACACAGCAATTGCGATACCATTCCAACAGAAGACATCAAACTAGACGGTTTGTACCAATGACATCACCACTATAACCTTTATGATCTTTATATTATCGTCGTTATCCTTACTATTATCAACACCATCATCATCATTATCATTATCACCAATACTAACATCAATATCATGATCACCATCATCATAATCTTCATCATCATCACCGCCATCATCATAATCTTCATCACCATGACCATGACCATCATCATCATCATAATCTTCATCATCATCACCACCATCATCATTATCACCATCATCACCATTCATTCCATAATTTATGCAGATAAACTAGATATTTGTGTTTTTTAGATTGTACAAGGCTTTCTAACACAACTGGTCAGATAACATCACCGAACTATCCAGCACCTTATGAGCGAAAACTAACGCAATGCTGGCTAATCACAGCTAAAGAAAACCAAATCATCAACTTGGTGTTCAAATCATTCGACTTAACATTACCATCGTCTACGTCTTGTTCAAAGGACTACATGGATGTTCTTGAAAGGGCGAGTGGTAAAGGGGAATTTACTAGATTAGGGCGCTACTGTGGAGGAATTTCACCGAACTTTCTAGAATCTTCTAGAAATACTGTTAAGTTGGTGTTTGTGTCGTCTGGAGGGTCGTACCATGGCGGGTTTAAGATCGAGTACTCGGTTGAAAATGGTAAGAGTTGTGACGTATATGTACAATCTTGAAAGAAATCTCAAGGGCCGGCGTTTTTATCGTCAAACATATGCTTCACGGACGCCATCATTGTCATCACCGTTATCATCATATTTTCGTATTATTAACACCTTGTAAAGTTCTTTATCATGGGATTTTTAGCCATCACCCCATGCACGGCAAGCAATTTGGACACACAACGTATTTATTACTCACTAACACGTTTTTTATCCCTCTTCGAATTTTTTCAATTACACTTGTTATGCGTACAAAGAGTGATTCCATAAGTCGATCAGTAGAGAGCGAACTGGGATCGACTTATGGATTCAGTCTAATGTGTACATTGATTTATTCACTTGTTTCATTTTCTAGAAAATAGAAGCCAGAACTGTATAAAAGGTAATAAGCTTATTCGGTCCACGTTGATTACTGTATATATATTGGCTAAGCAACTGTTGGTTCTTGGCTTTAATACACCATTTTTCTCATCAATGTACAAGTCCACATGGCAAACTGCCCCCTGCAAACTGCCCTCTTGAAAACACGCGGATGACGGGTGATAATGGTATCCCTTAGACCCTCTGCAGATTTAATCATTTTGCGCAATTATATTGACGCTACTCGGGTAACAAATAAGTATATACCGGCTCCTAGAATCATACTATTGTCCTATTTGCTATCATCATATTCATGAATTTGTTGTTTCTTATAATTTTAATTTTAATTATTTTCTTATATATTCATGCATCTAACAATTAGCACAATATTTTGCTTGTATTGTAGATTGCCCATCAGCTTGTACATGTCTTAAATACAAAAATGACTTGATAATCAAGGCTGAGAATCTATTTGCAATGCCAGCATATTATCCAGAAGGGACAAATATAATGTATGTAAATAAATTAACGCTTGCCAGGGCCGTAACCAGATCTTTTACACGAGTGGTGCACATACAAAAAACCTGGACCAGTGATGGGTTTCAAGTAGCCTTTTTTATTAGTAGCTGTCATATTTTGCATGCACAAAGCCGGCGTACTTTTCAAAAACCTGTATTACAATTTATTGCTCTTATTGTGCTTTACACTTCTTCTAAATGCCTTTATTCTTTGTATTTTCGGTGATTATTCTAGTTTTGTGCTCTTGATTCCAATTTTAAGAAAGAAATTCTAGTATAAGAAAATGGAGATGGATGAGCGGACCTTCTGGCTTTTTTTTTTTTGGGGGGGGGGGGGGGGGGGGCACGTGCACCCTGTGCACCCCCTTGGTTACGGCCCTGCTTACAAGTCCTGTAATTAGGGATTGTTTTAGTGCTTGGTTTAGGGTGAAGGTTTTGGTTAGCGTTAAGGTTAGATTTGGGCCGTGTTAGTGTTAGGGTTATGTTTGGGGTTCGTGTTAGGGACAGGTTATGGGTTAGGTTTAGTGTTAGATTTAGGGTTAGTGTTGGGGTTAGGTTTAGGGTTATGGTTAGGGTCAGGTTCGTATTTATTTTTACTATAACTGTAGTGGTCGACAAGAATTTGAATTTGCTCAATGATTCAGATTTTGATTTCTTTCAGTAACTTTGCAGATAACGAGATATTTGACGTTAAAGACAATGACCTTTTAAAAGTGCCAAAACTCCAGTACTTGTAAGTGTTGGTCGCATTATTTAGCCCACGTCGAATAGGAGGAAGTCGAGTAGATTTGACTTTGATAAGCGTTTAACACCTTCATTTGTATTTTGTATGTTTTCCGTAGGAATCTTCAAGGAAATAAATTGTTGCGAGTTAACAGTCTGGCTTTGAGATCTACAAAGAACCTCGAATATTTGTAAGTATGGTTTCATTGATGGAATGTTTTGCTCTAAATTTCGACAGGTAAGTTAAAAAGATGTTCTGTACTCCATATAAAGAAGAGACGTCAATTCTGAAAACAGAAAAAATGCAGAAATGCGTGGTTCGCGGATGTTTATTTGAAAGTGATTCTGATTAAATTAGGATGATGTTGATTAATGTAATGAGACGCTCTTTCAATATCATGACAATGCCATTAAGCAATTTACGTAGCAACGTTCCATCTAAACATATTCGTATACATATTGCACAATAAACTTTTGTTCTTTTCATTGAATATTTTATTACCATTCAGGTTACTGGGTAAAAACTACCTGAAGTATCTTAGTCCAGAAATCTTTCGTGGTTTAAACAACCTCTCCGTCATGTAAGTTCTTCTCTTCTCTTCTCTTCTCTTCTCTTCTCTTCTCTTCTCTTCTCTTCTCTTCTCTTCTCTTCTCTTCTCTTCTCTTCTCTTCTCTTCTCTTCTCTTCTCTTCTCTTCTCTTCTCTTCTCTTCTCTTCTCTTCTCTTCTCTTCTCTTCTCTTCTCTTCTCTTCTCTTCTGTATTTTCATGTTTCGTATTTTGTATTATAATAAGTATTTCGTATTCTCTTTTTTCTTCTTTATTTACTTGCAGAGATCTCCACAAAAATGCAATTGGTGAAATTAAAAGAACAACTTTTAATGGAGTTGGAAATCTGAGGATCTTGTATGTTTATTGTACTTTGATCAGTTACTTATATTTAGCATCGCTATATATATTTTTGATTATTGTCGCTATGTATTGTCATTATTATTGCTGTGATCATTATCATCATCATCATCATCATCATCATCTCCACCATATATAACAGTTTTTATCTTTCAATTCTAGAAACCTTGGTGGTAATTTTCTGGAACAGCTTCCAAGTGACCTGTTTACATCAAACAAGTTGATGAAGCAACTGTAAGTTATGTGGATAATAATGAGTTAGTTAACGATATATAATAACGATCTTGTTGGCGGGCTGCCTGTGTTACTTGGAGTATGATTGTGATGATGATTGACGATAATAATTTCAAGCTGGTGATCTTGGCGATGATAATGATTATAATGGCGATGATGCTGATAATGGTGATGATAATGTTGATGATGGTGACGATGATGATGATGGTGGCGGGTTAATGTTGATGACGGTGGTGTTACTCTATGATATTAACGATGGTAGCGGTAATACAATTGTTGATGTTGGTTGCGCTATGGTGATGATGATGATATACTATGGTGCAATTAGGAATTCCAATAGTTAATGTTCAATTCTGCGAAAAATGTAGAAGATGAGAGCATTGCCTTTTGTATATGTTTGAGTTAAGAGTTGACTTTCAGCTTAAATGTTTGATTTACCTTTCACTTTGCTTATATAGGTACTTACAAGAAAATGCCATCGAAGTCATTCCAGGAGAATTGTTTATATCACAGAAACAGCTGGAAATATTGTAAGACATACTACTACGATAACATATCCATGATCTGTTCACATCATCAGTTTGCCATCTTTATCATCATCCTCGCTGTCAAACACATCATCATCATCACCACCATCATCATTACCACCATTACAACCACCACCATGTACTGAGATATTAGAAATATTGGTCTATAAATATTTGTCTCCATTCTACTTTTGCATTAAGTTTGCCCTATGGTATTTTAGCCATTATTACAAATTGTGACAAGTTTATTACAAAGTGCGACAGCTTTTTCGTATTACAAATTGCGACAGCTTTGTTATTACAAATTGCGACAGGGTTTATTACAAATTGCGACAGTTATTACAAATTGCGACAAAGTTATTACAAATTGTGACAGGTATTACAATGTGCGACGATTATTACAAATTGCGACAGTACACACCATTATCAATATCTTCATCATCATCACCTCGTTATCGCCATGATGTTAGATGATGATTTTGATGATGATGATTGTAATAATTTTGGTTGTGATGGTGATGATGATGATTACATCATTAAAATTCTTACTTTAATGTTTTTTTTTGTATGTGTATTGATCTAGAAATATGAGCAGCAACAAAATAGAAAAACTTGAATACAATACCTTTCAAGGACTGGAATCATTGAGAATATTGTAAGTATTTTAAATACGACGAGGTACATTTCCACAATTTATGATTGCGCTTGACTTGCCTGGTAAAATCACGCTCTAGCAATGAATGGCGTAATGTTGCCGACTGCAAACTTATGCTCGTCAGTTTGCTCACACACTTTGAACATTCAAAAAAACCTTTTTTACATTGTAAATATCACTAACATTTTATTCTAAATGCGTAATATATGTAGAATAGGCGATGTACATGATGACCTAATATACTACCAATACCAGAATGCGTTGCCGACTTTTGTATCGCAATTAGTGCAAATTGTTTTATTAAACTCCAAAGAGATTAAAAATTTGAATATGAAAAACAATCGCAAAGTATGCTTGTAGCGGTAGTAAAACGACGCCATAAATCAAATCGCGTATTACAACAAGTTTTGGTAAATTAACAAAAGTCTAAAATTGATAAAAAATGACATGTTGTTTCGTTGGCAGATATTTAAACGATAACGACATCAAGGAGACAGATATTGACCAGGATACATTTTTTCCTCTTCGCAAGAACCTAAGATTCCTGTAAGTGCCATTGTTGACGTCAAAGTATTTAAAATTTACTTGAATAGCCCATTTTTATTGGACTCCGTAAAGACTACTCTGAAGACTGGTTTAGTGCTTGTATTGCCATTATCATTTGTCACCATCATTATCATCACCATCATTATCATCATCTCCATTATCGTCACCATCATTATCATCATCATCATTATCATTACCATCATTATCATCACCATCATTATCATCATCATCATTATCACCATCATTATCATCATCATTATCATCACCATCATCATCATCACCATCATTATCATCATCATCATTATCATCATTATCATCATCATTATCATCACCATCATTATCATCATTATCATCACCATCATTATCATCATCATCACTATCATGACCATCATTATCATCACCATCATTATCATCATCATCACTATCATGACCATCACTATCGTCACCATCATTATCATCACCTTCACTATCACCACCATTATCATCATCATTATCATCACCATCACTATCACCATCGTTATTTTAATTCATTATCGTCGTTATTATTATTATCATCATGGAGGCGAAATCGATAACTAATGGAGGCTAATTCGATAACTCTCCAGTTTACTTAGCCTCCACGCTCAAATACTTTATACTATAATACTATAATGAAATTATCCTTTTTAAAACATAGTATTCTTTTATAATTTTATACAAAATGTATTCTAAATGTAATCGTAAGAACGAAATAAACTTGAACATCATCATCATCATTACCATCATCATTCCATCTGATATTTATTCTGCCAGCGGCAAAACCAACATCACTGATAATCGTATACATATAATTCAGTCACAATAGACCTTCCCTGCATTCGCTTGACTGGCCACAAAACAATAGATTCACACCGAGGCTGGAGTGTATAAATCCATACATTCTCTGTATTTTATACACTCCAGCCTCGACGTAAATCTATTGTTTTGTGGCAAACCAAACGAATATGGGGAATGTCTATTGCCTTTATTACCAATTCACAATATTACAATGTTCATGTTTCAGCAAAGTGGATAGTTTTGTGATGTGTTGTTATGCCAAGGATTTCAACCCTTCGCTTGACTGCGTGTCACCTAGTAACGAGCTATCAAGCTGCAAAGACCTTCTAAAAAATCAAGCCCTCAGTGTTTGTATATGGATTCTTGGCTTATTGGCTCTACTAGGTAAGAAATGTACGCTTCATTCACTAACCTGTATTAAAGGGACGTTAAAGAGCCCACACTTCTGTTCGAAAAGAGTAGGGCATTCCCGGTGTGTGTGAACTGGTCATGATCAACTAGTCCACGCTAACTATTAACCCCTCATTATATATTGTAAGCCGCGTGGCTGAAGAATGCTCCTTAAATAACGGTTCTTATGAACGTACATTTAAATAGTAATTGAGATTTGTGGAATGCACTATATTTAAGCATCTCATATCATCATCATCATCACCATCATTTCCATGAAGGAGTTGATAGTGATGATGGTCACCGATTACATGATTTTGGAGTACTAAGATCATCTACTCCTCTTCCTAGGAAATCTCTGGGTGATAATATTCTGGAATCGCTTAGCAGATATCCAGCGAGGTGACCGTGGGAAGAAATCTCGCGTCCAATCATTCCTGTTAACCAACCTAGCAATGTCTGACTTTCTAATGGGTGTTTATCTCATCATAATCGCTATACATGATGTGAAATATTCTGGAGACTACTACAAACACGACGTTAAATGGCGAAACAGCATTTCCTGCTACATCTCTGGAGCGCTGTCTATGTTGTCCAGCGAAGCCTCTGTACTGACACTTGTCACAATAACCGCTGATCGTCTTAACAGTATTGTCTTCCATATAAGGGCAAAACCGTTCACCATGACAACCGCACGTGTCGTGTGCGCGTTGACATGGATGGTTGCTATAGTAATGAGTGTGGTGCCCATTTTTGCGGGGAGATATTTCATTGATCAGCGACGTGGTATTACCTTTTACGGTCGATCGTCTGTATGTCTTCCGTTACAACTTTCGAATCTTCGTCCTGCTGGTTGGGAGTACGCCGTTGCGATCTACATCGCTTTTAATGGACTCGCGTTCGTATTCATTCTGATGTCTTACATCGCTATTTTTATCAAAGTGAAGCTCTCGTCCAAAGCTGTGCGGTCCAATATGAATAATGACTCTTCGTTAGCAACACGCGTTGCATTGATCATACTTACGGATTTCTTCTGCTGGATTCCTGTGGTGGTCATTGGTTGTTTGTCACTGTCTGGAGCTGGGTTCGAGGATCCTGGTGGTCAAGCATATGCCTGGATTGCTGTATTTGTACTGCCTATCAATTCATCGCTTAATCCATTATTGTATACTTTTTCCAATCCTCAATTTAGGAAGGTTGTAATGAGATGTTTTACTTGGACAAGTACGTATGAATTTTATTAAATTAAATAAAAGATTGTAATTTGAATTACCGTGAAGTTTGTAGAGAACTGATGTAGCCCTTCATCGAAGGACTAACGTCCGAAACGTCAGTTCTCTACAAATCTTCACGGTTATTCAAATTACAGTCTTTTATTCAATTGTATCTTTAGACCGACGCATTCAAAAATATTATGTTACTCAGTACTCATCTTTCATGTGAATTTTATTACTTTAAACTTTTTAGAGCCTTTGCTCCCACGAGGAACGGTATTCCTGGGAAGTAACTAATGGTCTATTTTATAATAGGACACTGAACATAATTAACAATCAATTTTCTCCTGCTCCCTATGAGGGCGCAGAACTCACCCTTGAGAAAAACCACATAATGTTAACACCTAGTATATATATATGAGATTTACTCAAATGGATTAATGATTAATTGATAGCTTTATTGATATATTGGTAGATCGATTGGTTGAAAACGTTTAGTAGTTATTCAGTTGAATGTTGATTTTTAGAACGCGTTAACACAAGAAAAGTCCACGAACAAAAGCTCGCATCACAAGAAAAAGATGAGAGTGGAGTGACTCATTTGTCACAGCTCAAAACACCAGAGGTAATCAAGATAATTAAAGTGCCGTTTTCTCGCAATAATTATAATCGTCCCGATGAAGTGGCGGAAGGCCAAATATAAACCGTTTGTAAACAGTACATTCTGCAATTCTCGTGGCGATGCAAGCAATGAGCTAGACGAGTGAACTGGGACCGATGACTTGTGGAGTGAGCGTAATAGACCTTCCCAGCATTCGCTTTACTGGACACAAAACAATAGATTTACGACGAGGCTGGATTGTGTAAAATGTAGAGAATGTATGGAATCTATTGTTTTGCCATGGCCAGTCTAGCGAATGCGGGGATATGGATAGTCTATTAAAATACCAGAAAATTCAAACGTGCTCGAAATATTCTTGGCGAGGTCGGTCACGGGGAGAAATTTGTACTGTACGAATGCGTACGTATTATTTTGGCGCAAGTGTCTGCCAAGACCTACGTACTTACAGAAACGGTCTACCTTAGCGCACTGCGTTCCGCTCTTACAAAAATTGTTCTCGCAGTGTTTTGAATTAGGACAAATCCCTTCAAATTGGATCTAGCATTTGATATATATTTTTTTAAATATTTCTTCAAGGTTACTCGGCGTAACTTTAAGATTTCACCAGTGACCAAAGAAACAAAGTGGGGATTCGAAACAAGGCTTTAACACAAGACAGTTGTGAAAAGAGCTGGACAATTGGTGCCTACTCTCTTGACACTAGCAGAGACGCCGTGTGCATACCAGTCATACTTCAGGACCTCATCATCTCATGAATCAGCTGACTTCAAAAGACGCCTTACAAATTCAACTACGGAACAACAATCTGACTGAAATGGGAAAAACAATCATTCTTAGTCTTCGTTTGTGTTTCAGCAATGTCATCCCTCAGTAATGAGCTCAATAATTTTTTTTTGTATTGCATCACAGATTAAAAGAAATAATATTTTCGTTAAAAAGCAGTCCAGAATTCACGGAAATGGGAAATCAGTGTAATAGTCATTAAAGACAAAGTTTCCAAGAACAGAAATAGGACAGAAAATAGAAATTTGTGAAAAAAAAATAAAAATTTTTTTGCAGTTCTAGTTTTTTATTTGTCAAGATTAAACAACAACTTCATACACAATGAACGTAGTCATCTATCACTGTCTTTTATTTGAGCTTATTAAGTCATGCACTTTTCTTGTTCATCGCCGACCAACATGAACGCAGACTTGCTGAAAGATATTACATTCATCAACACCTTACAAGTGCAAATTCAACTGTAAAAATAAGTCCTTTCAATTTTTTTAGTTTCAGTACATAAATTACTGAGAATTTAAATTTTAAATAAGCACTACAGTTCACATTTGCAGAAACATTATGTACTGAGTACTGAGTTTTCCATATGTAAAGTTTTAGGTCTCTAGGGTCCTTATCATATTGTTTCTAAGCTGTCACGCAATGCATAATAATACTGTAAAGCATTGTGTGACAGCACAGGGGGAGGTGGGTTAGGGGCATGCACAAGATTGTCTGGAAGTGCTCAACCGTCAGTCACCAATAGCCTTCTAGGATCTCTTTGTTTCTTTCTGGGGATTGCTTTGCCGACTTAGATTGACTGGGAGCAATGGGATAGCCCTGGGGCCGGTTGCACAAAACCTGAATAAAGTTATCCACTGGATAAAGTTATCCACTCCATAGGATTCCTTTAGAAATTGTTGGCTGGATAGGGATTTATCGGGTGGATAGCTTTATTCAATGCTTCGTGCAACCGGCCCTTGGTGTATTCTAGCTCACATTACTAACACCTACAGTCAATGACAGATATCAGAGCTGAGCCAGCAGTAGGAAAAAACTTCACTTCTATGATGATTGAAACGAAAGAATTTTTCATTGCAGGCGCAAGTTTAATATCTCCTATTTAAATATAGGAAAACACATCCCATAAAAATACTAACAGGATTAGTACTAGAGAGATGGCAGGCCATAGATGAGGATTATTTCGTGACTAACTTCATCACTTCTTCCCAAATTACTAAATTCTCTTGGTTCAAAATAAGCTCAATTATTTTTATTATTTAATTAAATTATCGATTTAAAACCACATTATTTGATTTTAAGAACTAATAACAAACTAATTAACCAATATAAAATTGAACTATAACATTACTTTAATTAATAATAGCTTAAAAATAGACTTGTATTCTTAAATGTTCTGCTAACTGACGACAAGTATCCCATATCTTTGAACAATTCAAAGCCAGTAATATTGTGATCCTGGTTGAATTAGCAGCACTGTCCCAGTGATAGCATTACATGTATATTACATAATTAGTAAAAACTGCAACACCAATCTGGCAATGGACTTCTTGCACACACAGAATACTACTTGTAATTATTTATCTACATCACATTATGCAGCTTTGTAAAAATGATGTCCAGAAATGAAGTGAGCATACTACAATTAATAAAGTAACATTTAAACTCACTATAGACCGTGATACTTTATGTCAAAAAAAAGAATTGTAATGTTGATGTGCCAACCAATCTATATTGAAATAATGGTCAATCATTCTCTGGTTGACACATGAATAACAAAGGCTTACACCACCTGAAGTATTGCTAAACACATTGTCAAATTCCGAGCATCATTTTCACAAAGCTGCTTGTTCTTTGTAGTGTCATTGCTGACCTGGTCCTATCAACAGCGAAGAACTTATTATGAAATTTACACTTGTATATATATTAACTGATAACTGAGCACTAGTTGTTTCAAAATGTTTTGGAGTGCTAGTTTTTACAATAAAGCACTCCTTAGTTCAACGTCAAAAATCCAGATCACAAAACGTTTTAATATGGTAGCTCTTACAACATGTTACAATAAATTGTTCATCTGACAGACCAACTTTTCAAAGATCCAGACTATTTAACACAAGATTAAGGAGATGATTTAGTTATGGTTATTAATTTACTTAGTTTTTGTGGATTCTTGGGGATTATAAGGTATTTTGAAAATACGAATATTAAGATAATCAGAGATTTGATTACAGACTGTTACGGAATAGCGAATGATGTCGAATACCATATGAACCTGAAAAATGAAAAAAAAGAAACTTATAATAAATAAGGGCAATTCACATCAAAACAATCTTTAACAATCTATTGTTTAAACTCAAAGGATTATGGTTGTTGGACCAAGTCAAGTCAACGCAAATTCACTGGAAATTATTCTAGAACAAAATGAAACTCACTTTAGGTTTTTATGATTTGAGACAACACTCACCAACATGAGGGAAAGAAGTAGGACTTCATCAAACGGACATTGATAATAAATATTTAGTAACTGGATTATGCCTCCCAACATACAAGCATCTTTGATCTCTAATGGACTCTTGCTCATACATGCCACCTACAATATTAATTAATTGAGAGAGTAAATGAAAATAATAAATTAAAAAAGATCTGTTTTATGACCAGATCAAATCTTGTATTTATGCTACTCTATGACCTCTGTTCCAAAAAGACACAAGGTTTATTAAAATACACACAACTCCAAAGCAGCCATATTAACTGAAAACAAAGAACAAATCAAACAAAAAAATACTGGCAGTAATAAAAAATGTTTTTAATGTGAATATAAACAAAAACAAAGCAAGAAACTGTACAAAAACTTACACATATGATATGGGTCGACAAAGCAAATTGAATTTACTGACAAGAGAAAAAGCTACATTTGGCACTACTTACCACAAGTTTTAATGTAACTTTGGTGCCTGCTAAACCATGAGCCAAGAAGAACAAACATGGACTTTGTACAAATATGTTCATAGGGGACTTGACAGCTACGTGATATGCTAAATACGTAGTTAATCCTATTGGCAATAGAGGGGAGAGCACACTAGTTCCCTGAAACAAACAAGTTTCAAATCAAACACTGAGATGTTTGTATGTAATATATACAATATGAGCAGCTGAGCTGCATGGGATATTCTAATTATTATAATTATATTCCATACAGATCAGACGTGAATATCATATATTACTTATGAAATGTCTAGATCAATGCTGTTATATTCTAGATTAATATTTTTGAAATTTGATTTAATTTTGCCAAGGTATTTTAAGCTAAACCTTATGCAAATCAGGACAATATTTCTATCAGATATACAGATGCCTTCACAGTAGTGATTTTCTATTGTTCTGGGTTCATTAATTATTCATGAATTTAAGTGCATAAATGAATACAGGTATATCTAGACAGTCTCCAAAGATGGGTATTGCATAGGAGATTGTCCCCCTTAATGGGAAAAATATGGGTAAATTTGAACACAATGTTGTGTTTGGTAGATTTTTCCAAACGATAATCCAAAACAAACCCATTGTGGGAATCAGAACATTTTTCCTGTGATGAAAGACATTGAAAAATCATTAATAGTTCTATAAAAAATAAGGCTTTTATATTTAGATAAAAGGTTTTGTCTCTGAAACACCTGGATCCCTCACTCGCTGTTAAAGCCAGACTAAGAAGAGAGCAACATAAATGAATACTAGTATTAGCTAGTATAAGCTATTCAATACTTACAGCAATAGTTGAACCATTTTTCCCCATACCGCCTTGATAGATTTCACTAAATATAGAACCAAGAGACAAAACACATCCAAGAATGCCAGAACCTATCAAACATTTTTGTAATGTTACACCCAACACTGGAATCTAAACAAAAAGAAAACATGGCAAAATTAAAACATTGTAACATTGAGATTAGAAAATAATTGGCTCATACTAAGCATAAGCAGTGAAATTGAAAGTGCTGTTTTTGAGAGAAAATATAAATCTTTCATTTCTGGATGAAAATGTACTTCTTTTAGTCATAGTAAGCATAAGGGTTGATATATGTTTGTTAAAGTTGAAGTGTTGTTTTTGAGAGAAAATGTAATTAATCTTTCATTTCTGGATGAAAACGTACTTCTTTCAGCCACAGAGCTGGTCCAAATATTCCAGATAAGAAATAAACCAACATGGTACTGACTTGAAGTTCTGTCACATCAATACTGAAAAAGAGCAAAATATCACATGCTTAAATAAATGTAATATTTATAATGTTCAGAGCAAAGAAATTTGTGATAGCCTGCACCTTGTGAATTAGTAAAAAAAGATTCTTTATTTGTTCATAGAGGGTGGAAAAATTATAAATGTAAATCAGTATTTTACCAGTTAATCTGTGTTTTTTATAATGGCTCTCTTATCAAAAACCCAACTAAATCCTTGTTTATTAGAATTTAATATATACCGTAGCTGCTATAGATTGTTTTCTATATGACAGGAACTTATCATTCGCACTTTACAAGCTGTGTACAACTTGCTCCTCATAAAAACAGTCAGTGACAGAAGTTAAAATGGAATATTTTGTACTTACAGTCCGAACTTCATCGTCCCAGAGACATACGTCTGCCAGTGAGAAATATAAAACAAGACAACACCAGTGAAGCACATAACGAACATCCAGAATGGTTCACGACCAAGTTGAATGGTAATCGCAAATGATAAGCAACCTGTTGCCATAGCAACTGCATCAAACCCATGATCCATGAGTTCACCAAGAGGTGAGCTGGATCCAGTACGACGAGCTTGCTTGCCATCAATTGCATCGAGCGACTGTGCGACAAAGACTCCCAAACCACAGAGGAGATATACCCAACAGGGTGCCTTGAAAAAATATATATTTGAAATTAGATTATTCAACAATATTAAAAGGGTCAAACATAACATCAATATTGACAATAACTGAAAGTCTTATGGAATAAAACAATATTATTCTTACACGTAACTGTCTAAAGATGAAAAAAAAGATAAACCTTCCTCTGTCTGGAATTTGTTTGTAAGCTGTGTGCAACTTGCTTCTCATAAAAACAGTGAAAGAATTTATTCAGGTTTCATGCAACTAGCCCTTGCTGCTGAATAATAATGGCCTTGAGAAAGGATGAGATGATATTTAGCATTGAAATATTTCATTATAAATAGTTTCATTTAAGCTTAATTATGTATTGAATTTTTTGGTAACATCCGTTGCAAGTGAATATTGAAGACTTCATTATCCATAAAATTATTAATTTATGGCAAAATTAAACAAACTTTGGTTAAACTGGTATCACATTTGAGGTCAAATTGGATACAAAAATTCAAAACACAACAGAAACTTTTGAATAAGTTCATTTATAAACATTCAAGTTAGTTGTATTCTTATTATTGCTGAGTTGTGAAATTCTTTCAGTTTCGAATAAGAACTTTAAATATTCGGTAATAATAATATTGTATATAAGAAGTGGGATTTCATTTGAATTGATTGTTGTGAGCCTCATTGAAAACCAAAGAGGATAAAGAAATAACCAATATTTAACCACTAAATACAACCACAGTTGAATCCCAGAGACCTAAGGAAATTGATTATTTTTGGGTTATAAAATTAATCTGAAAAATTGTTAGATTGACGAGATAATAGTAAAACAGTAAAATTTTTATTACGCATTTTCCAAACAAAAAACCGTGAATTTGATCGCTTGCAAAACATGCAAATTTTCAAATCACTCACGCAGAAAACAACTAAACAGGTCACTCTAAAGCAAAATCAAAAAAATAATTTTCAATTGTCTGGCGAGACGAATTCTATAATTAGTCATTGAACAATTCATGTATGATAACTTAACTTCTTAATAGTGAATAAAGTGGTGTCAAATTGGGTCAATTTCAATTTATAACTCAGCAAACCGAAAGAAACTACACGACACTACAATCTATGAACATGTAAAAATCCTTTTCAAGTCACGCCATATTTTGTAGCAATCTCATTCTCACTACCGTAATATCCATCTATCATCGCCTCCCAACTACAAAGTGCTAAAGTTTATCAAACTAAGTGAACGTTGAAGTTTTCGTATTGAGTAGAAAACAATAGAATACTAGAAGTTATCTATGCAATTACGTAGCACGATTACAAAACAGACACTAAACGAACAACATTCACACTTGTATAAGCTAAATTATAAATTTCCAGGTATGGTAGTTTAACTACTCACCTCTCCAACAGCTCGAGGACAGTAGTATATAAGTATTAAAGAAGGAATTAAGTTTGCTACAAAGCCTAATAATGTCAAAAGATTCGGTGCTAGCCAAAGAGGCATTTGCTCTACAAGCCATCGCCACCAGATTTGGAAAATAGGGTCTAACAACGACGTGCATTGAGCACTATATTTATGCTCAGAAAGTCGCTTAAGTTGGATGTCGTTCATAACAGTCATCTTGGCGTCCACGTGAAAGCCTTGGATTCGTTTTTAAGGAATTTTTAAATGATTTTTTGCGTAAAAGTTAGAAGTGTTTTGAGGCAATATTTTGCACTTTTGGTTTGTTCTGCTGTGCCTCGATTTAAAGTTCCATTTGGCTTGGTTACTAAGCTTGAACGCACCCCCTACCCCACCCCCATTGGAATATCTTGAATTATTATCATATATTTTTTCTTTTAAAATTTAGTCATTTCGCATAAAAAAAATAATGTATCTTGCAAGTAATTTTTATAGTAAATCGCTCTATTCTTTAAAGTAGATTTCCCTTGAAAATCGATAAAGAAATTTTAATTTAAGGGTCCTGATTACTTAAGCAAAAAGTCATCACGATTTTTTCTTAGAAAGATATTTTATAGAGAATTTATCAATTAATCGAAAAATGGATAGAAAGCTATATGGTCCCGAGCCCGTTTTCGAGATAAAATTTTTTGAACGGAACCATGTTTTGACATTTTTGAAGAACAAATGTCGAAAAATGCATCTTTCACAAAAGAATTTATTATTCAAAAACTAATAAAGCTATTGACGTAGTTTTTTCAGACAATCTCAACCAGACATTATTTTACACAAATACGGGAAAATAAATCATATATATTTTAAAATTTTGTCAAAATTTACAGTTTTGTTTTCGTTTTTGACTTAAAATCGCTTTGAAAAGTGAAACACTAAACCACTTACCATCGCGTGTAAAGTTGAAAAGTCATCAGGATTTTTTCAAATCTTGCCAAAAGAAAGATTTTTACAAAATCTTTCAGAAAAAATGAAGAAAAATATAGAGTCCCGCGCAAAAAATGAGGGTTTTGGCTGGTTGAAGTATAATTTTCGAAGGCTCCTTGTGTTATTCTTATGTTGTCTTTTGGCGGGATTTGGCGCGCGCGCGGCGTTCTCAGCGGTAAATTGCTCGCGGGCACAGATTTCAAGCGTCGTTGTTGTTCTAAAGTAGTCAGGACCCTTAAAAATGCTAAAATTAGATATGTGCATTCTGGTTGCATTCTCTTCCGGTGGAGTGTGTCTAAATAAACTTTTCAAAACAAAATTTATTTGAGCGTTTTTGGTGCTAGGAAAATTAAAACTAAAAAGCTAAGCTTGTTTTCAATTTTTCACGAGGAAACTCTGAGCTTTTTACATGAATTAACTATTTTAAATAAAAAAATTAATTCATTTTTTCCTGCACTCAGTTCACAATTTGAAGTTCACAATTTCATACTGATCCAGAAGCATTCATTTGTTCATTCTTTCATTTATTTATTTGCATATGCTACCACGATCACCGCTACCAGCGGACTTTCATTAAAATACATTATCATGCTAATTTATGCAAATTAAATTCACTTGTTTTGCTTCAAGCTGACTACAGAAGGACAGAATTGTAAGATGTCAGAAGTTTATGCGCTTATTTGCCCTGAAAAACTTCCCCGAAGAATTTAAAGTAGCGGAAGTTCTAATACTGCAATTTAAGGTAATTTGTGAATATTTTTTACAGTAATTTTTCGACCATTTTTTCGCGTAGAAAATTGTAAATAAATTCTCGAGAACGTTAACTGATTTCTGTTATTGAGTTTGAAGACGAGAGAAGATTAAATAAATTATTTTTAAAATGATGTATTAAATTTTTAAGACAGTAGCGACTTTGGTTTATTCAGCTTTCAAAGTAGGAAAATATGAATGCTTTTTTAATGATTTAATAAAAGATATTGCTAGAACGATCTTAGATAAGCCAAATTATTCTGCATTTCTATGCACAAAAAACATTTGAAATTTTGCAAAATAGCTCAAAGTGTCGAAAGAAAATTGCTGTTACATAAGAAATAAATTGTTTATGGAAAGATTTTGTAAATAATATTAGTTAAACAGCTGTGTTTTTGGAAAATTAATTCTCGTGCATATTAACCTAGCTTATTTTGAATGCATGAAAAATCACAAAAGTTGTCAATCGTTTAGCTCCCCTGGGGTTTATGCAGCCCTACTCTACCCACTGTCAGTTATGAAAAAAAGTTAAAATGAAATAAAAACGCAAAATAAACAAAAAAACAAAAGTTAATTACAAACCAAAAAAAAAAAAAAAAAAAAAAATGATAATAATATAAATAAAATAATAATAATACACAAAAAATAAATAAATAAATAAATAAAAAATTAGCAGTGATGTTTTATTGGATTTTTGTGTTGATTTTAGTTGAGTATGTGTTATGTGACCTGCTAGTTGTTTATTTATTTCGTCTATTGTTTTTTTTATGGATTTATTTACTTGTATATTTATTTGGTTCTTCATTTTTTATTCTTTTTTATAAATATTTTTTTGTTTACTCACTTGTTATTTATTTGTTAACTTTATCATTTGTTTATTTATTTCATTCATTTTTTTATTCCATTTTGTGAATCATTCTTAAAGTTAATTTTTTGATCATAGATATTGACGATGGTGCTTGTATTTTATAGACATCTTAAACAATATAGTTCATTTTTTATTCTTTTTTATATATATATTTTTTTGTTTACTCACTTTTTATTTATTTGTTAACTTTATCATTTGTTTATTTATTTCATTCATTTTTTTATTCCATTTTGTGAATCATTCTTTAAGTTAATTTTTTTATCATAGATATTGACGATGGTGCTTGTATTTTATAGACATCTTAAACAATATAGTTCAATGAACCAGAACCACATCAGACATCTCAAATGCCACAGGCAATATAGCTTGCTATGTTATGACATAGCTAGACAATGGCAGACCAAATTCATAACATGCTCACTGGTGATGTGACTGACCTTCCACCAAAAGAATCTAATATTGTACGCATATTTACCAGCTCCACCTTTACAGGTATGTAATTGTGGTCTTTCTATTAAATCTCTTATCTGTCTCAGCATCTTTCTCACTTATAGGTTTAGAGCTTAAAACAAAAAAAATCTGGTGTCATTTTAGAATCGTATATGATGACATAATATCTTTGAATTTTAGACACTTTTGAGGAAAGAAACAAACTAATGAAAGATGTCTATCCAAGTTTGCGTACATATTGTCAACAGCATAATCTAGAGTTTCAAGTTGTGGACATGAGATGGGGTGTCAGGGACGAAGCAACTGCTGACCACAAGACAACTGAGCTGTGTATTGAAGAAATTAAGACTTGCAAAAGATTGACTCCTGGACCAAATTATGTGGTATATCAATGAAAAACTTATCTTCTGTGTTATCAGATCTAGCGGAAAGGGATTTGCAGTGGTGTGCACCCCCTCCTGGAATGGCTTTGAGACCTTGTTTCATCAAATATTTTTCCCAAAATAATTTCGGTATTTTATGTTTACTGGGTAGTGAACCCTGTTCTGAAGATGGTGCACCCCCTCCTGCTCTGATAATATAATTATAATTTATGCTGCACAAGTGAGGTCACAATAGTGAGCCGTTTTCAAAAGACAATACTCCTTTTGTTTCTATGTTATTGTGACCTCACTTGTGAGCATAAATGATATTACAAGGGAAATAAAACTTTAGTAAACAGGCCCGTAACAAAGGGATTGACACAGGGGGCACATGAATTGATTTTCTATATGACATTTATGTGGATCACGTTGAAAAAAGTTTTTGTTGTTTTGCAGTACCTCCCCTCCCCCCAAACATTTTTCATATTGTTTATATTCAGGCCTTGTAAATAGATAGTTCCACCCTGAGATAGATCTTTCATTTCAAGTTTACTTTTTAGTTAGATGATTGAATGGATGGGATAAATGTATGAAGGATGAAATAACAGCAATGATTCCAATCATTTTGACATGATTGACAAGATTACATGGATAGATGGATGGATGGTTGGATCCACGGATACTAAGATAGTTGATGGAATGAATAATGATGAGTGAATGCATAGATGAATGAGTGGATGGATGTATGGATGAGTGGATGGATGGATGAGTGAATGGATGGATGGATGAATGAGTGGATGGATGTATGGATGAATGAGTGGATGGATGGATGGATGAATGAGTGGATGGATGGATGGATGAATGAGTGGATGGATGCATGGATGAATGAGTGGATGGATGTATGGATGAATGAGTGGATGGATGTATGGATGAATGAGTGGATGGATGTATGGATGAATGAGTGGATGGATGGATGGATGAATGAGTGGATGGATGGATGGATGAATGAGTGGATGGATGGATGGATGAATGAGTGGATGGATGTATGGATGAATGAGTGGATGGATGTATGGATGAATGAGTAGATGGATGTATGGATGAATGAGTGGATGGATGTATGGATGAGTGGATGGATGGATGAGTGAATGGATGGATGGATGAATGAGTGGATGGATGTATGGATGAATGAGTGGATGGATGGATGGATGAATGAGTGGATGGATGGATGGATGAATGAGTGGATGGATGGATGGATGAATGAGTGGATGGATGTATGGATGAATGAGTGGATGGATGTATGGATGAATGAGTGGATGGATGTATGGATGAATGAGTGGATGGATGTATGGATGAATGAGTGGATGGATGGATGGATGAATGAGTGGATGGATGTATGGATGAATGAGTGGATGGATGTATGGATGAATGAGTGGATGGATGTATGGATGAATGAGTAGATGGATGTATGGATGAATGAGTGGATGGATGTATGGATGAATGAGTGGATGGATGGATGGATGAATGAGTGGATGGATGTATGGATGAATGAGTGGATGGATGGATGGATGAATGAGTGGATGGATGTATGGATGAATGAGTGGATGGATGTATGGATGAATGAGTAGATGGATGTATGGATGAATGAGTGGATGGATGGATGGATGAATGAGTGGATGGATGTATGGATGAATGAGTGGATGGATGGATGGATGAATGAGTGGATGGATGGATGGATGAATGAGTGGATGGATGGATGGATGAATGAGTGGATGGATGTATGGATGAATGAGTGGATGGATGGATGGATGAATGAGTGGATGGATGGATGGATGAATGAGTGGATGGATGTATGGATGAATGAGTGGATGGATGGATGGATGAATGAGTGGATGGATGGATGGATGAATGAGTGGATGGATGGATGGATGAATGAGTGGATGGATGGATGGATGAATGAGTGGATGGATGGATGGATGAATGAGTGGATGGATGGATGGATGAATGAGTGGATGGATGGATGGATGAATGAGTGGATGGATGTATGGATGAATGAGTGGATGGATGGATGGATGAATGAGTGGATGGATGGATGGATGAATGAGTGGATGGATGTATGGATGAATGAGTGGATGGATGTATGGATGAATGAGTGGATGGATGGATGGATGAATGAGTGGATGGATGTATGGATGAATGAGTGGATGGATGGATGGATGAATGAGTGGATGGATGTATGGATGAATGAGTGGATGGATGGATGGATGAATGAGTGGATGGATGTATGGATGAATGAGTGGATGGATGTATGGATGAATGAGTGGATGGATGTATGGATGAATGAGTGGATGGATGGATGGATGAATGAGTGGATGGATGTATGGATGAATGAGTGGGTGGATGGATGGATAAATGAGTGGATGGATGGATGGATGAATGAGTGGATGGATGGATGGATGAATGAGTGGGTGGATGGATGGATAAATGAGTGGATGGATGGATGGATGAATGAGTGGATGGATGGATGGATGAATGAGTGGGTGGATGGATGGATAAATGAGTGGATGGATGGATGGATGAATGAGTGGATGGATGGATGGATGAATGAGTGGATGGATGGATGGATGAATGAGTGGATGGATGTATGGATGAATGAGTGGATGGATGGATGGATGAATGAGTGGATGGATGGATGGATGAATGAGTGGATGGATGGATGGATGAATGAGTGGATGGATGGATGGATGAATGAGTGGATGGATGGATGGATGAATGAGTGGATGGATGGATGGATGAATGAGTGGATGGATGGATGGATGAATGAGTGGATGGATGTATGGATGAATGAGTGGATGGATGGATGGATGAATGAGTGGATGGATGGATGGATGAATGAGTGGATGGATGTATGGATGAATGAGTGGATGGATGTATGGATGAATGAGTGGATGGATGGATGGATGAATGAGTGGATGGATGTATGGATGAATGAGTGGATGGATGGATGGATGAATGAGTGGATGGATGTATGGATGAATGAGTGGATGGATGGATGGATGAATGAGTGGATGGATGTATGGATGAATGAGTGGATGGATGTATGGATGAATGAGTGGATGGATGTATGGATGAATGAGTGGATGGATGGATGGATGAATGAGTGGATGGATGTATGGATGAATGAGTGGGTGGATGGATGGATAAATGAGTGGATGGATGGATGGATGAATGAGTGGATGGATGGATGGATGAATGAGTGGGTGGATGGATGGATAAATGAGTGGATGGATGGATGGATGAATGAGTGGATGGATGGATGGATGAATGAGTGGGTGGATGGATGGATAAATGAGTGGATGGATGGATGGATGAATGAGTGGATGGATGGATGGATGAATGAGTGGATGGATGGATGAATAAATGGATGGATGGATGGATGGATAAAAAAGATGATATAGCTGAATTAATTGAATGATAAATTGGACGGGCATCATCAAAAAATGAGTAAATATATAAACTGAAATAGATTTTGTTTGTTTGTTAAATCTAGTGTTTCCTTGGCAACAAGTACGGCTATCGTCCATTTCCCTGTAAGATCCATGAAGAAGAGTTTGAGATTCTACTAGACATTGCTCGTAACAATGACGGAATCAAATCAGAAGAAATAGATCTTCTTCTAGAGTGGTTTATCAAGGTATCTCTTAATATAAGTCTGTAACCTTTTGCTTGTTACTTCGCAGGGGTCTGGTATTTTTTCGTGGAGGGAGGGGGGACGTTTTAAAGACAGCGTTGTTTGAATGGGAGGCGAAATTTAACTTGGGAGAATTTCTACGGTTTTATTAATTGAATTTAAAAACGTTATGTTTTAACGAGGGATGGGGCTGTTGATTATGTATGTTGGGATACGGGTTGGAGGTAAAACTTTACAGAGATTTTCAAGGCCATGCAACCATCCCAGCAACCGTCAATTTAAGCATGAGAACGAGAGACAACTACGACGAGTTTGGACTTTATTTTTGTTAAAAAAACATTTGCAGTCAGTTATTATTGATTATTTTGCAGGATACGAATGCAATTCCCGCAGAGTATGTCCTGCAGCCCGTGACGGCCAAACTTCTTCACTACATGGATATGAGAGAAGAGGTGAAGGAACTTTACAAACAAGAACGTGAGCAATGGTGGAAAATATTCACAACCTTTCAACGCGTGTTGAGGATAGCAGCCCGAGAGGCTGGTAACCAGGGGAAACTAACACCACAGACTGTACACAAGTACTTTAAGTCAGGTAAGTAGAATCCTGGAAAAGCTTGAGGTGTCTACATAGGAGGCCACAATAGGTTATTTATGGCTGATGATGGTGTCGGTGATGATGATGATGGTGATGATGTAAAAGGTCGTGTTGGTGATGGAGACAATGTTGATAGTGGTGGCGATGGTGATGGTGATGAAATCGGTGATGATGATGGTGATGATTATGAATATATAATTATACAAATCTGGTACAGTAACTTTATGATGGCTTTATATAAAGTCCCCAGTTTAGATGCTGATCGCTTACTGTGTCAAAACCACTTCTCTTTTAATGTTCAGTAACTGAAGACGAAGTAGAACATGGAATCCTGAACTCCCCTAACGCAAGCACGCAAACCCTTTGTTATGTACGAGAAATAGAAGACATCCACGTGAACCTCGACTCGGAAAAAACACCTCTCTACACCGACATTAACGATGGCGAACACGACAAAGAAGCCCAAGACCATCTCGATAAACTAAAAAGACAAAGAATTCTCGACAAGCTCGGCGAGGATAATGTCACGCATTATACAGTACCCTGGAGCAGAGAAGGGATCAATGCTAACGATAGAAGACACCACGAATACCTGCAACAGTTCTGTGACAAGTTTGAGAGTGACATACACAGGCTTATTGATAAAAGTCTCGATGTCATGAGAGACAACAAGGTATTTAAAAGGAATACTTGAGTTTCGTGTTCTCCTTTACGCTGTATTAGCCTCGATTGCAGGAAAAATAACAAGAAGACAAAGCCTCCAGTATTTCCATTGTTTGTGGACAATGCGTGCATTTTCATGGGATGTTCTAAATACAAAAGAATATGTCTTGCTATCAAGGCTAATACAGCGTGAAGAAAATCGTGAAACTGCCTTATTCGGTAGACGACGTAAATAAGGTAAAGGGCTGTGAGTGGCTGGCTCGTTCTACCGAGCCAGTCTTCATGAAGCTCTCGAAGGTGTACACACTATCCACTGTGTCTATCAATAATGCTACTTATTATGGGTATTCAGAGCTACTACAATCTACACAAAACGAAATAAGGATGCGGAGTCACGAAAATGATCTCTCAGACTGGAGGCTGCTCACTAAGCGTCTCATTCTTCCCTTTTTTGAAAGAAAATAAAAAAGTTGTTTTGGGTTACCTGGGTTTCGAAGTATGGACAGGTCGAGGACAACTCCTCATTTTCTTTGCCTCGCTTGACGTTTTCACAACACAAAATTAACATGCCACTCCGCATTTGATTGATAGATTGACAAGAGCTCTCTTTACAAAGAAGTTCTTCACCACTCGTGGTTCTGCCGAGACAAGTGTGCCTCTTTCCGAGGAAGACAAGACATTCTCGACCGCGTCAAGTGTAATATATGTTCCTCTCAACTACTGAAACCGCTAGTCGTCTACGGAGCTTCGGGCTCAGGCAAGACGTCAATCATGGCGGTCGTGGTCAGCAAGGCCAAAGAATGGCTCGGGAGGAATGCAGTTTGCGTGTTCCGCTTCCTCGGGACTTCTCCGGATTCGTCTAACATTGTCGTATCTCTCACGAGTATAATCCAACAAATACACGAAGTTTACAACCTTGGGCCTTTGAAGGATGAGATTTTGGAGGATTATTCACAACTTGTGAGGCATTTTCACGAGTTGTTGATGTCTTCTGAGATCACGGCCGAAAAGCCTTTACTTCTAGTCATCGATTCAGTCGACCAGTTATTGCCTAGTTACAACGCTCATCTTATGAACTGGCTTCCTAAGTCACTCCAACCGAACGTCAAAGTCATCATTTCTGTGTTACCGGGATATTACGACATCATTCCGACTCTTCGCCGAAGACTTCAAGACGAGGAGTGTTACATCGAAGTCCCCTCGCTAACGAAAGAGACTGGACATCAGATTTTAGACGCTTGGCTTGAAGCTTGCAGTCGAACTTTGACAAATGAGCAAAGAGAGTTGGTAATGAGTGCGTTTGAGCAATGTCCACAACCGCTGTTCCTTAAACTGATATTCACCGAGGCTTCACAATGGACCTCGTATACAGATGTCAGCGGAGTTTCCCTCGGCGCAAGCGTGAAGGAAGCAATTACCTTACTCTTTGAACGAATCGAGCGAAAACATGGCAAAGTTCTCGTTTCGCATGCTCTTGGGTACATCACCGCTGCCCGACATGGACTTACCAAAAGTGAGATAGAGGATATATTATCGCTTGATGATGACGTCATTGATGATGTGTATCAGTACTGGGACCCTCCTGTTGAAGGCGTTGTACGCTTGCCAAATTTACTGTGGGCTCGCATAAGGCATGACATTGATGAGTTCTTTGTTGAGAGGCAGGCCGATAGGAAGACCATAGTCACGTGGTACCATCGACAGTTCTGGGAGTCGGCAGAGCTGCGCTATTTGAGTGATAGGAAGGAAAGAATTTCCCGGCATACTTTGATGTGCGAGTATTTCCAAGGTATCTTCAATGGACGCGAGATGACGTTTTACGCCCGTCTCTTTACTCTTATAGTCTTTAGCATTCTTGGATATTAATTTTTTTATATTCCCTCGACAATACAGGAACAATAGTCATAATTCATGCACAAGAGCGATGTGAAAAGGATTCTGGTCTAGGGATTGGTGTAAAACGGCATCTCGATTCAGGTCTATTCTCAACGAATGTGCGTCTACAATCTTTTTATTGCTATTCACTTTAACGCTTCTTATTGTCATCACAGGTATTTGGGGAGGAGGGACCAAGAAGCACATCACACTAACGCGACGACGGAAAGCTTTACCTGACGCAGATCGACAAGTCCCAACACAACCTCTACTTTTCGCTAAGGACATCTACAACCTTCGTAAACTAAGTGAACTGCCATACCATTTCATCAGAGCAGAGAATATCCAGGCATTGAAGGATGAAGTCTTGTTTAATTTTGAGTGGATTAATGCCAAGATCCATGGGCAATCTTTGAATGATGTGCTGGAGGATTATGATAACGCGTTGGATGATAGTCACGATGTTGAAATACGGTACAAACATTATAAAACTATAAGAAGGACAATCCAAGAATGTATTATTGTGACTCTTATGTTTTAAACAAATTTTGTCTTCCTTTGTTTTGTCTTTTTTTTTACAATTGATCACTAGCTCGCTCGTTCATTTTCTTCTTTTATTTATTCATGCAATTATCCATTCATTCATTCTTTCGTTCATACAATCATTCATTCATTCAATTATTCATTCATTCACTCACTCACTCACTCACTCACTCACTCACTCACTCACTCACTCACTCACTCACTCACTCACTCACTCACTCACTCACTCACTCACTCATTCATTCACTCACTCATTCATTCATTCATTTGTCCACGCATTTACTTACCAGCAATTCATCATTCCATCTATCTATCCATCCACTTACACTTTTGCCCACTAATTCATTTGTTTATTAATTCTTGTAGTCTTTCTAAGGAGTCTTTGGTCCTTGCCAGCAGTAACATCAAACACGATTCGGATTCTCTAGCTCCGCAAATCATCGCACGTATGATAGCATTCAAGAAACACTTCCCTCACATCGGTACCCTAATCGACCATTCCTACCGTTGGTGTTACGCCCGAAGTACTCCATTCTTCATCCCTATGTCTGCTTCACTTATTTCTGCAGGTTCGTAGATTTGGTTTCAGGTGGCATTAGATCTCGATTATCACGAAATATTAAATTTGCGCTGGATCCGTAAAGGCCACGAAAAGACTGCGCGAATGCTTGATTTACGTAACATTTACGCGTACGTATAGTGTATAAGGGGTTACTTGACGTACTTTTACGAATGCATTAATATGGCGTAAATGTCCTGTTTACGGGACCTTTACGCATATTTTGGCCTTTTACGCATCTTTAAGACATTTAAGCGTGGTTTCCATATAATCGAGAACGGTCAAGGAACGATCGCAACATTCCGATCGTACGATCGAAAAAAAGTGTTTCCATATAATCGTAGACGATCGAAATGGATCAAAAACGGTCGTACGATCGAGAAACTTTGTTTTCTACATAACTGATTTTTTTCTCGATTGTTTGCGACTGTTCTACATCGTTCTCGATTATATGGAAACCAGGCTTTAATCTTATCTAGCACTAAATAGTTAAGAATTGTTTCACACAAATGTGGCGTACACTCTAGACTCGGTGAACCCTTAGTTAGTGGATAACTAAATCTTATCTAGCACTAAATAGTTAAGAATTGTTTCACATTTATGTGGCGTGCACTCTAGTTACTATCACCATGTTCATCTTCAGGTGGTCCACTGATTACCAATCTTCGTGGTCACACACAACGTGTTAACGCCGTAGCTGTCACGAGTGACAACCAATTCATTGTCACGTCAGGAGAAGATGGTCTTGTTAACGTCTGGAACCAGGGTGGGAAAGGACACAATCATGACTGCCTACACACTTTCAAGATGTCTGATAAAGGAACATCACTCCTAGCCCTCTTGTCAAATGATACATACGTCGCGGCCGCTATTGGACGTGAGCTAGGAGTCTGGGACATAGATACTGGCGAGAACCTACATAGGTACATGTGTGTAGCATGAAATAGATTCTATTTTATTTCCTTGCGTCTGTAGAAGCACAATTACGTACGTCAAAATGTGTGATCATCTGTGCGTCTTTACTTTGATAACGTGTACACGGCTCTAGACCAATCAAAACGCGCGTAGTATCAGTACTATTATAAAAATACAATTATTTTTTCAATGTACAGCGTGAATTGGGTTGCACATGACGTCAATTCTGCCATCTTGGATGAACATATACAAATAACTTATCATGTTTGTTCATTAATTTTTGAAACACAAGGATCAGTGTCATTTGTACAAGGGGTGGGGGTTCCCTCTCCTGAAAGCTTTTCAAGGGCTTGTTCACTCCTTTATCATTTCTTTATTCCAGATTTTGTTTTTCTGTTTACGTGTTGATGGACCCCTCCCCACCCCCTTGAAAACAGTACTGGATCTACTGTGGAGTGTTGTAGTTCATGTATTTATTTTTTATACAACTTAAGTGTTATTGGTATTCTTATCATAGGTTTAAGAGCGATGAGGCTGTTACCTGTCTGTCTGTCACACCTGATGGTCGTCACGTGGTCTGTGGTGGTGGTGATGGTGTGATAAGAGTGTGGGGTACCTATGAGGGTGCAGAATATAAAGAGATCAAAGGCCATGAAGGTATATGTCATTCATGGTCAGTTCGACCGAAATACATTCTGAACTGACTTCGATTGATTTGATTTCTGGTAAATGTGTCATTACTGGATTGTTGGGGAAACGATTATCAAAATCGCTATTATAATTGGTTTTCTTTGAGTTTTTTCGTTGCACGCGAATTTGTTGACGATCTTTTTCCCTTGGACGAACTTGTTTTCTCTATTTCTGTGATACTTTCTCGACAGGTTGGGTGGCCACACACTTCACTATAGCTGAAATATTTTCAAACTAATTCGTTTTTATATTGTTTCTCTTCAGGGCCAATTAACAGTATCACTTTCGACGTAGATGGTCACGTGATATCCGCCTCCAAAGACTCGACCGTGAGAGTCTGGGATTTATCAAGTGGGGAGTCTATACAAGTATTTCAGGGGCATACAAAACCTGTACTGTGCTTGGTGGTGACAGGAAGTGGTAAGACTATTGTATCAGGATCAGAAGACAAGAACATTAAGATATGGGATCTAGAGTCACGTGACTGTGTTACCTTAAAAGGACATACAGGTATGCTTATCAGAGTGCATATCTCAATAGATTTCAAATTTCATTTTCGTATGAGTGGGAAACGGTACGGTTGCAATACCGCTGCTATACGGTAGATAATTCGATTATTTTCTTATAAACTACGGCTACGATACGATACTGTTTCCCACTCATGCGAAACCAACTCTATTCATCGTGGACGAGGTAACTTATCTGGGGCCGGTTGTGCAAAGTCTGAATAGCACTATCCACCAAATAAATTATACAAATCCCTATCCAGTTGATAAATTCTAAAGAAATCCTACGGAGTGGATAACTTTATCCATGCTTAGTACAACCAGCCACTGGCTTTTCGTTCTATAAATTTGAATGTTTTTTTTCTTCTATCACAGGTCTAGTAAAGTGTCTTGCCGCTATGCACGACGGTACTAGAATAGTCTCAGGCTCCAAGGACGAGCTGGTTAAAGTTTGGCATCTCAAGAGTCTTAAATGCTTGTTAACCTTAAAAGGTCATTACGATCTAATATGGGCATTGGCCGTATCCCGCGACGATTCTGTCATTGTATCAGCCAGTAAAGATGACTTATTGAAAGTCTGGCGAGCAGACGATGGTACGTGCTTGCAGACACTCGTTGGCCATTCTTCGTGGATCTCCTGTGTTGCCATGACTCCCGACGGTGACGTCATCATCTCAGGTTCCAACGACAAGAATATTAAACTTTGGAACGCCCGTGGTAATGATTATGGCAATGACCTCCCCGTCCCCAGCACTCACTACATACACCACAAGTCACAACCTCTTGCCGTTACCATGACGACAGATGGACACTGGGGGGTGTCCGGCTCCAGAGATAACGAAATCCAACTCTGGGATATCGGGCAACAGAAATGCTGTCACACACTCCCTGGTAGCGCAAATTGTGCTACAAAAGCTTATAGTCTCCCTTACGTTGTCACGGGGTCACACAACGGTACTGTTACAGTTAGAGATTGCGTGACGCCCAAAAAAGAGCTGGCAAGTTTTAAAGGCCATGTAGGTAGCGTGACTAAGGTCATCGTGACGTCAAATGATTCCTATATAATCTCTGGTGGTGTAGATGGGACTGTGAGAGTTAGAACTATTGACGATGATGGACAGGAAGAAAAAGTGCTTACTGGACATACGGGACCTCTTACTACAATGGTGGCATTGAGCGATGACAAGCATATTCTGACAGGTATTGTAGCAACAGCCGGATGCAGGTTGCGCGAGGTCTGGATAACGCTATCCACCGGATAAATCCCTATCCAGTGGATAAATTCTAAACAAATCCTATGCATTGTATAACTTTATCCGTGCGTCATGTAGCTGGCCTATGATTCGCCCCATGTAAGGGAATTCCGATCCCAAGTAGAGGATTCCAGGAGCCTATTGTACCAAAGCATGGATAATGTTATCCACAGAATAAAGTTACCCACTCCATGGAAATGATTTATTATTCATCCGCTGCAGGATAGGGATTTATCCGGTGGATAGCGCTATCCAGTCTTCGTACAACTGGTCCAATATCCCAAAAAGAATATCTTTAGAGTTGATTCCAGATAACCTGCCATTGGGCCACATGATTTCAATATAGTCATGTTCTGTGTTATCTATGGTTGTTTTATTTTCATCACAGGATCCAAGGACACAACAATCAAGCTGTGGAATCTAAATACGGCAGAGTGTGGTGCCACGTTCACTGGTCACAAGAAGGACGTGGCCTGCTTGGTAGTGACCGCTGACTGCAAGACTTTCGTGTCAGGCTCAACTGACTTTACAATCAAGATCTGGTCAACCGACTGTGAAGAAGAAATCCACACTATCAAAGAATACAACGACTCCATTACGGATATTGTCATGACAACAGATGACAGCTGCTTCATCGCGGGCTCGCACGAAAGCAAGTTACAACTACGAATGTGGGATGTGACTACCGGCGCATGCGTAAAAGTATTCCATGGCCACACCCACGCCATCATGAAGTTAATGATCGCGCATGCGCATAACATGCTGTTGTCAAGCTCACGTGACGGCACCGTGAAGGCCTGGGACATAGCATCTGCAAATGTGTTAACCTCGTTCGATTTTCAATCTCAAGTGAAGTACTTTGATTTCGCTCCGCAGGGGGAGGGTAATTATTGGTTCATTGCCGTCACTCGGTCGGGCACTGTCGGGATATTAAAATTGTGGAATCCTCAGCAAGCATGCGCAGTAAATGTAAGCAAGAAAGATGAAGTGACGGAAGAGGAAGAAGTAGAAGATGAAGATGAAGAAAGGCAGCGTTATAACGAGACGTTGGACAATACAGCGGGTAGTCCAACACCGAGCAGTATCACGTTCAGTGGTAATACAGGTTGTTGTGGCAAATGCACTTGCTGTAAATGCAACTTACTGTAATCATGTAATTCCTCGACTAACATTACATGGAGGGGAACTGATAGTTCAGCACACTCATTGTGCCCTCCTCCAGTTGTACGTACCAAGGGTCTACCAAACTCCACCCAACAATCGCCATTCTCCTATTTTACTACTAAGACGTCGTTCCGACAACGTTCTCCCACAACGCTCCTTTCCTACAACGTTACGGTATACGACAACGTCCCTACAACTTTCCTATACAACTTTCCTATACAACGTTCCTATACAACGTTCCGATGACGTTCCGATGACGTTCCGATGATATTCTCCAGTCAAACTGATGACCACGAATGTTGGGAGTGAACTTTAATACACAAAGGTGTGCTGGGTTGCATATTCTTAACCGTGAAAATGTGACAAAGATGACGTCACACGACTCACGCAATATATCACTTAAGTGTCACGCAACATGTTAATAATTGAAAGTAACGTAATGAGACTTCAAGTGTCACGCAACATGTTAATAATTGAAATTCTCTTAACGTATTGTGACTTCAAGTGTCACGCAACATCTTAATAATTGAAAGTCTCGTAACGTAATGTGACTTTAAGTGTCGCGCAACATGTTAATTGAAAGTCTCGTAACGTAATGTGACTTTACGTGTCACGCAACATGTTAATAATTAAAGTCTCGTAACGTAATGTGACTTTAAGTGTCACGCAACATGTTAATAATTAAAGTCTCGTAACGTAATGTGACTTTAAGTGTCACGCAACATGTTAATTGAAAGTCTCGTAACGTAATGTGACTTTAAGTGTCGCGCAACATGTTAATTGAAAGTCTCGTAACGTAATGTGACTTTAAGTGTCGCGCAACATGTTAATTGAAAGTCTCGTAACGTAATGTGACTTTAAGTGTCACGCAATATATTCAATGAACAAGTGACAAGAATATCACATTATGCTATATACCAATATTCACAATATTTACTCTGATAATCATTTTGATAAGTGGAAAACTTTTATGTAAAAAATCTATGTTTTTACAAGAGTTTTTAACATGATAATTACACTGGAATGTAATTTGTCAAAATGCAAAAACAATTTTGCAACGCCGTTGCAAAAAAGGCTTTTTTATTTATTGAGACTTCTTTAATGGCCTTGATTTGTATTCTTGATTTATTTCAAGTTTAACACTGAAATGATTTTTATAAATAAATATTGACAGATAATGAGCTTGGGCTGCCTGTGAATTGATGTGAAGTAAATTTCCTCGCAATCTCTTGTGGTGAGAAGGTCGGCGGCGGTTTCAGTGACAGCATGGTGCACCTTATTTACAGTGGGCTGTTAATATACAGCAATTTTAATTAACGTTGTCATCACCAAAAGGTCATTCCAAGACCACTAGGAATGATGGGTTAAAGTCATGACAGAATGTAGAATGGCATCTTGAACAATCAAAAAGATGAAAATTTACCTTTAATCTAAGGAGCGAACAGAAAGCAAATCAAGTCATAACAAAATGGCGTGGATTTCTTGTCAACTGGTGCAATAATTATGACAGTAATATTTATACCCATAGTTCCTAGCAGTCTTGGAATGACCTATTATTGTCTTTTAGTGATGACAACTTTATTTGAAATGGCTATACATATTAGCGCACAGATATTTGAAAGGTGTCTCCAATAGTAAGAGCTGAACTAGCTGGACCAAGGCCATCATCACAGGACAAATAAGGAAGCCCATTTACATCTCCTGGGGGATATCTATAAACGCCTAAAAAAAAAAAAAAAAAAGAACATACCTAAACAATTTTCCTTAGATTTCAGTTGTTTCACCCTGGTCGGTTGAGTGCGCGCAGCTGAGCCGACCATCTTCAAGCTGAAGGCACGTTAAATATAGTTGCCTTTCCTTTCCCATACTTACTGCAATTTTTTAACTGCGCCGCCCTTGCCGCACTTCTACAATTGTGCCTTGATTGCTTGCTCTCTTATAGAATAACAATCAAATCTTATAATCATCTACGTACCAACCCATTTGTCTTTTTGAAAAAATGGTATAGCAATCAAACGACGAATTCTGTTGAAGTCACTATGACCCCATTTTCCAGCGGTCGTTCCCCACATTGCGCATCCTTGTGTAACAATTGACGTGTCGTCTTGTAGCCTATCAAATGAATTACATGCATCCGGAAAGGAAGATGCAGCGAAATTGTCGTCGATAAAATATCGCACTACATGGTAGCCAGCTGTGTTGTTTCGTGTTCTGATGCTGATCACTCTACCTATGAAATGATGGAAAAAATATTAATTTTGAGATATAATCGGAGCGGCTTAAGTAATTTTATATATAAAAAATAGAGTATGCTCATCGAAAATTTCAAAATTTTCTGTGCACTTTTGTATGCCTTTTTTATGTTTGTCTGCCTGCCTGTTGACTGCGCACGCGCGCCGGGCACTTACAGTTGTTGAGGCTGGCCTGCCTGTCTGTTTATAGTCCTTACCTACTGATTTCTTATGGCAGTAAAAGTGAATCTGATGAAAAGTCATTTTTTTCTTATGTCCAAAAGTGCGGAAGACGTGGGGATTATATTGAAACTGTTGTCGTTGTAGTAGGTGAGCACTGTATAATCACTATATAACTTTGGACGTTGAATGGCAGCTCGCTGAAGAACCATCTTCTTGACAATAGTCCATCCACCTGGAGAAGGAGCAATCATTCAATGGCAATGGAAATCAAGCAACGATGTATATACTAATCAATAACTATCAATAAATCTTATGCTTGTAAATCCTGATCAGTTACGTACTAAAAATATGGGAGATTGTAAATCAATTTTTCTGCTCTTCTGCAATTAACTAACATGGACTGTTGTGACGATTATTCAAGTATAGGGACTGTGTATATATACCGGTACATATGATATGTTTATTAAAATCAAATATATCTTACCTCCGTCTGTCGTCATATCGCAATAAATCTTTGTTGGATTTATTGTATTCACTAGTTTTATCCAGTACTCTCCTGAACTCGAGGAATCGGACCTCTCTCTGATATGTAGACATGATTTTGCAGGGTTTTCTTCGGTACCAACTTTTGGTTCTGGGGGCGAAGTAACTGCCGGTGGGCTGTTCGTTGTTGTAGGGGAGTTGGTCGTTGTCGTAGGAGAGTTGGTCGTTGTCGAAGGGGAGGTGGTGGCTGTCGTAAGTGCATCGGTCGTCGTTGGTGAGTTGGTTCTAGTTGTTTGTGGATAACTCGTTACCGTTGGTGTGTCGGTCGTAGTCGTTGGTGTGTCGGTCGTAGTCGTTGGTGTATCGGTCGTAGTCGTTGATGTATCGGTCGTAGTCGTTGGTGTATCGGTCGTAGTCGTTGATGTATCGGTCGTAGTCGTTGGTGTATCGGCCGTAGTCGTTGGTGTATCGGTAGTAGTGGTTTGTGGATCGGTCGAAGTCGGTGAAGAAGTGGTTGTTGGTGATTTGGTAGTAGTCTCTACCGAATAACCTTGATCATCTAAAAAATTGCAATAAATTTAAGTTAGAGTAAAGATTTTTAACAATTTCGGATGAAAAGGCGTTTTGTCCTCCAGATTGTTTGGTTCGATCAACCAAATTTTTTTTCATTGAAATTTTGGCCATTCCCGCTAGCGATGCCTAGTTCCGCCAATTGAATTTTCTCACGTAGTCACACGGCGAGCTCATTGACAACTTCTACAAGAGGTGGACTATTTGATATTTGTGTTGGGCTGGACACTAACTAAATAGGAAGTTCGAGCACAGTCTTATTGAATGAATGAATTAATTAATTAATTAATTAATTAATGATTATATGAAAGAATGAATGAATGAATAAATGAATGAATGAATGAATGAATGAATGATTGTATGAACGAATGAATGAATGAATGAATGAATGAATGAATTAATTAATTAATTAATGATTATATGAAAGAATGAATGAATGAATAAATGAATGAATGAATGAATGATTGTATGAACGAATGAATGAATGAATGAATGATTGTATGAATGAATGAATGAATGGATGTATGTATGAATGAATGAATGAATGAATGAATGAATGAATGAATGAATGAATGAATGAATGAATCAATCAATCAATCAATCAATCAATCAATCAATCAATCAATGACAAAAAAATTATGTAAGACAAAGACACAAAAGAAAAATATCGTGCAAGATGGAAATTTAAAGCGTGCACGACTCCCAAAGAAAACAAATCCCTACACTACCAAAATTTCCCATCCCTAAATGAAGCGATTTCAACTGACATGCATTATCAATGACTGACCTGAAATCTTTCCATAGACTATATTAGTAAAGTATATACTATTTAGTCTAGGTTGAACCATCTCTGGGCTAGTGAGCTTGCTTAGTCTGTTTAGCTCACAACGTCCTGTCAATTTATTATAGTTCAAACTCATGCATTTTGATGAATCCTTTTTGCACTGCACTAGACAGATCGGGTAGTTCTCTGTTATGAACGATTGATATCCTGCTCCTATTAAGGCGAAGTTATTTTCCGAGCGTACTGAAGAACAGTCGCTTATTGCCTGAATATAGGTGATGGCCATCGTTGCGCCGGCCAGTATTGCTGTAAATATCTGAAGATTTAAAAATATAGATAGGTGTAAGGAGTGGATAAAAAAAATAAAAAAATAAAAAAAAAGACAAGGAAAAATGTTTAAATAGTATATGCATATATACAGAGTCGAAGGAAAAAAGAAAACGTAACGCGAAAATGTATTTTACTGTCGTTCGTTGGGGTCCTGTGTAATTTTGATTTTTTTCCCGGCTTTTTTTGTTAAAAACCAGATTTGAGATAAGAAATAAAAAAAAGAGTATTTGATTAGAATAGTTAAAAGCATTTTCTTATGAAGCTATAAATGCTAAATAAATAACAAAACAGAAGTAAAAGAAAAAAAAACGGAGTGTAATTGCCTGATGAACCACAACGTCCTCTCAAAGGATTATGGTCGTTGATGGGGGTCAAATCAACGCAAATTTTTCACTAAATACGTTCTCATAATTGATAGTTATCAGCTGAATAGAAATGATTATATTTACACAAATTATATCTGTAAACTGTGGCATTCGAGAATAAATAAAGTGTTGGGAATCTAAAAAAAAAATTTGTGAAATTTACTATTACAGTGAGGACACTCCAACTGGGACCACATTGTGTTTTTTTCAATACTTTAAAAACTTGAATCCTTTAGGTGAATCGATTAGAAATATTACTTTGATCACTCAGTGTATTTAAATTGAATCCTAGTTTTTCAGAGGGTTTGAAGTGGTAGAAATTAAGCTTAAAAAATATAAATATAAATAATGCCAACTGGTCCCGGTTGGAGTGTTTGCACTGTAATCTTTGGTAATTAACGCAACTATAATTCAAAATTCATTATTTTGTTATGGTAGCCTTAATAGTTTGCAAATGAATCCTTTAGATAATAACTGATAACTGATTGTTCAAAAACAGTAAAAAAAAATAAAAAATAAAAAAAACTAGGCTACTGGACATGGATGGATGAAAATAAAAATCATGCATATAGGAGCGTTGTGAAAATCATTTCTATACTTGTCAAAATATAGCTACAAATCAGTCCTACTTACTTGTTTAATAATTTGATGCATCTTCAGTAGTTGTAAGTAAAACTCAAATACTGTTTTTCTAACAAAATAATTGTGGATGTAAATAAGGTTTTCTGGATGAGAAAAATGTATACGCACTAGCTCCAGAAAATTTCTCGTCTCTACCGGGAATCAGGCTTTTCGCCTAAACACGCTTTGAATTTAGAATAAAGTTTTGTAAAACTATGCAAGACTATGCATATTTAATTTTAATTATCCCAGAGCACCCGTGAAGTAAGCTGAATTGTCCGATTACAATTGCAAAGGTAGATTGCTAGAGTTTTGAGAATTGTTATCAAGAGTTTTGTTGTAGTTGGACGCGCTGTATCACTTTCAGTTTTTTTAAAACACGGCGTGGCAAATCGATCTATTGAAAATACATGCAAGAATACTTATAAATGTTTTAATTAACTTGAACTAAAACCATCTCAGTATGTCGCCTTATCTGATCCAATTTAGAATAAATTGAAATTGCATGTAACCAATGCTCTAGGATCGTTATATATTGACTAATTCTTCACATCTTTAAGCCTCCCCTCACTCCAAAAAAAAAAACATTAATTAGCTATAATTTTTTCTATTTTCAGTGCTTTATTTGTCATCATGTATCCAAAACTGCAATAATACCCATCCAGAAATTATAATTATTGGGTGACGGCTTATTAATGGAGATTGAGAATTATAATAGAATATAAATTTTGGGAACTCGATGTGGGACCACCAAACTGGCCGGGGCTGTTTATAATAGTGGTACCGCTGTAGACATCGCTTCAACAACTTTAAACAACCTCATTGAGTGTCAAAAAAATATATATATATAAGATGTCGACATTTTTTTCTTTTTTAAGGGTTTTATACACGACTTTCATAAACACCTAACAACGACCAACAATGACTTCTTAAGATTGACTCTATCCTAAATACTTTCAGTACAACTACGTCAAAGATCTATTGGAAATAGACACTTTTGGAAATTTTTGAAGCTTTTCACAAAATATCAACAAAGTTATGGAAGAATGAAAATACAAGGATTTGTATAAAATTCTTCATCCGAGTGCTTCGTAGCCTCTTATTGGTGTTTTTTGACCCTTTAAAAATCCTATAACTTTAAGGGGATTTCACCTTTTTCTGTCAAACTTTCAGAACTTATATTATTCGATATGTATGTTTTGAAAATATTTCCTTTCACTAAAACTGTTTTTAATTAACAATAATATGCTTATTAGTGGCTGTCAATTTTGAAAGTCGTGTATTAAGGTAATTCCGTAGTAATAAAACTAACCACAGAATTTTGATCAAACTTTCTACATTAAAAAAAAATTGAGTTTTTCATCAAAAATTTAAAATAAAAAATGGGATCGCCGTATTGGATTTCGCAAGAAATTTTTTTAAAGTAGAACCACTTTTGTCCATTTAGCGTCTAACATTCGAAAATGGGCATCATTCATAAAAGTATCTCTTAACTGAGCTTTTTCAATACCAAATATTTTGAATGGGTTTTAATGTGCTCCTTATACATTGCGCTACCGATGTAAAGCAAAAGATTTGCACTAAAATTCAACAGCGAGGAGAAATAAATCAAAAATTAATGTTCGAAACACTTTTCGAAATATCGAAAAATCTAGCCATAAAATTTTGTCATCGATCACACTTTTTTTTAAAACCATGATTTCAAATGATATTATGAAATAAAAAGATAGGTGCCCGTATTGGCTTGCGAGATATTTTGAGAAATATTCTCAAAATTCAATAATATCAAGGCTTTTCCGAGTATGGACTGGGGCGAGTTTAGAGAAATTCGTATTTTTCGCTTGAAAATGTGAAAACTGCATTTTTACGTTAAAGTATTTCTAAGACATAACTGTGTATCTATTGATGTTAAGAAATGTAAAACTCTAAAATTCGAAATATGCGCATAACTGTGCGCAGTGCAAAACTACGGAATTACTCTAGCGTACATAATTTTCAAGTATTTCTTGCCGAGCTGCCCTGGGTGTCTGCCATTTATGCAAATTAGTATTTGAACTCCCCAGTCCACCCCCGTAAAGAGTTGTTTTCTTTCCCGTTTCGCATTGATGAAGGAACTGAAACCATCCCTCAGCTTAAAATTACTGTTTATGTCGTAACCCGGGCATTTCCCGTTCAAAAATCTAGTAAGAAATGTTATTTATAAACTCTTACACTTCCCGTTTAGCCATTGACTAAACAAGGAATCTTCAAAAATGGTTGTGGGCGAAGCAAATGGCGGCTTTTTGGTCGAAAATGAAGTTGTTTTTCTAATCGAAGGGACTGCGAATTTGCTACCATATTTTGACACACTACGAAAAGAATACTTGGATCCAATTATTGAGTAAGTAAATGATAGAATCATGTGTAATTTTTATGCTTTCATTGAAGGAAACCTTTGTAATTTGTAGTTCGTAAGGGTTGCGAACCTGCTTTCGAAATAAAACAGGAAGCAACGTAACAAAATTTGTTCATTTCACGCACTGAAAATAACGATGTTTACTAAAAAATAACTGAAAAGCTCAATATACGCATTAATTGAAAGTCTTGTGATATTATGAGACTAATCAGCTGTTTAGTTAACAATTTGAATTACATTTTTTTCGTGTTTTTCTATCTCGCGATCCTTTCAGTGAAATGTAATTCTTGTGAAGTTTTGATCTAAACCCATTTTCAAAATAACTCGATTGCATGTTCAAAATTCGACCTGTCATCTGAAGTACTCAAGCGTAAAATAATCAACACATATGATCCAAAAATGTTGAAATTCTATTTGTTTGTCTGTTTTTTTTCTTCTTCTCACTTTTCTGATTGATTTTTTATGCCATAAAATTGATAAATTAATACACCGACCAACTGTTTCTTGCGCGAAATATTTCAAAATTTTGGTCGATTTTTTCCACATCTGACAAATTGTAAGCCAATTTGAAATCATTTAAGATACAATCACGAATAATTCAGTATGTGCACTTGTTGTAACTGGTCTTATTATTCATTTTTTCCGGTTGAAGTCAATAATAAAGATATCACCATTGTCTTAATTGAAAGTACATTTTGCATTACTAATTAGGAGTCTTTGCATACACATGTCTATAGTGGATAAACAGATCATTTTACCAACAGCTCACAGTTTGATTGTCTTTTAGAGGGTAATAGTTGCTGCGAAATATAATAAATTTCTCTCAGCAATGTTATAAAAACATAAATTTCTGAAAATAATTTAGATGTTGCTGCATGATTATGGTTTTTGTTCATGCTTATAAGTGCTTAAAAAAGCATTAATTAAAACCAGTGAAAACTGACTTGAATGCTTTCAGTACAGTCACCCATGCAACACTTTCTGCCTTCTTTTAGATCTATTTGTCTCATCACTCTATTGGCGGATATTCCTTCTTAATATACTTCATCTTTATTTTTGTTTAAGTTTAGTATAGATTATTGAAGTCGCAAGGGCTTATCTTAACCCCTAGGATTGTTCTCGTGCATCCTCCATACTTTTCTTTTCTGACTGTGGACTTTTGAAAAATAACCTTTAAACCTTTGAAAGTCTAGCTGAGTAAGTATAGACTCCTTGCAGTTCGTTTGAATGCAGCACAACCTGGAGGACAAAACAATGGATTTCAGCTCCCAAGAGAGGACAAGTCTTTTGTTTTGTCCTCCTACTTTTACATCACATGCGAGGGATGTACATTATAGAGGGATGAAGACACTGTAGGCCGAATAGATGTCTAAACTCTTAACATGTTTGTGATGGGTATTTCTCTTCTCCTAGGTATTTAAATTCTGGACCTCTACAGGAGGGATCTTGTTTCTTTGGGGATGAGGTATGTTCAAAAGCCGTTAAATTTATCCGAAATTTATCGGCTCTATTTTGAAAATGTGTGTGTGAGTAGGGATGAGGGGGGAGGGGAAAGTCAATGTTATTAAAGAGTGATTCTCACAAGTTGTGTTAATTTTTAGGCCTTTAATTTTGTTCACTATAACAACAAAGGGAAAGTGCATTATGTGTGAGATGAGAGATGCTACTCCCACTTTGGCTGAATAACCTTAACGTTTTGAATTGCTTCAATGTTAGAATTAACATGTTTTAGTGTCGTTTTATTCATGCTTTGTTGTATTAATGATTATATACACATGATTTGATCTGTCTCATTTAGTATGGTCCCAATCAGTACTGTCTGATATTGTATGGTACAAGATGTTCACACAACGAGGATGTCGTCCAGCTAGTTCATTACACAAGAAATGTGCATGAGTTTGTCAAGGCTATTGATAGTATCAGGTAAGTGTATTTAATCAATAATGATATTAGAGGTAAAAACTAGTACAAAAAACTAGCAAGGACTGCGTCGGTGTTTCTAAAGAAACAGTTGTATTACTCCGACGAAGGACTAACGTCCGAAACGTCAGTTTTCATGTATCATTCTACGGTGTAAAAGTTATCATTATATTTAAAATAATGATATTACATTGGGTAGATTTTATTACTTATTGATAAATTATTAATAAATATTAATTATTGATGATTAAATAATTAATAATTAATTGAGGGATTTAAATAATAAAATTTTAATAAATAATGAATCAAAACACTAAATATTAAATAAAAACTATAAATGATTAGTAAAGCTGTAATAGTTGTTATTATTCTCAAAGAACATTAGTTGAATTAAGTGTATGTCAGATTTAATTTAAAATTGCTCAACCTAAATAATACCAAATATTCCTGCTAGTTCTTAATAAATTTCAAATATATTTTTCAGCTTTGGTGGTGGAGAGGCTCAAGAGGGCAGTCTACTTGCTGAAGGATTAGGATTTGCATTACAGGTAATGACTATATTTATATAGAATGATATTAAATCACGAATATCATGAATTATTGAAATTGCAGTGTACTATTTTAATAATTGATATTTTTTCAATTTATGTGAAACACACAAAGAAATCAACTGACAGAAGATATTTCTCCATAAGTCATTTTCTCATTGAAACTGCCATCTTACTGAATCTGGTGTTGTTAACTGGAAAACAAGTCACTATCAAACCATATTAAAAACTTGACATGTGTGTTGAAAATTAATGATTACTAATTTTAATGAGTTATGCTAAATAAATTCTGTTGCAAGTTTTCTTTTGTTAAAGTACTAAATAGTGTTCACTCACTTTGTTCTCTCAACTGAGTGTCTGATATTATGTTGTACAACTATAACTATACACTCCTTTTAAAAAGTTGAGTTCATTGAGTTCATATTTTCATAAATTGATACTATAATTATAATAATGTTATTTTGTTGTTAATAGGCATTTGATGACATGAAGATCAGAAGGCAAAGGTAACTGTTAAATCGTTAGAACTGGCTTAGATCACTTGTGAAATGTGACTTAAAAAGGCCTAAAAAAATGAACTATTTAGAAAGTAAAATCTTATACCTTTGTTATAAGATGTGTCAAATTGTAGTGGTTTTATTTCCTGGTACTGGAAACTATTCTTATTGCATATACAGATTCTTGAAAGGTTTGTCCAGTTGAAATACTGATTAGCAAATAACAATGCCGTTTGCATACTAGAGATTCAAGATTTCAATGTTCTTGTTTTAGGTTAAACAACGATACAATAATTTCATAATTTACATAGTTACATGCAATGTTATTTAAATTTGTACATTTTAAGTCATCATTTCTTAAAAATTAAAAAGTATGATATATGCAAATGACTTTGCTATTGACTAAATTGTCTTTCAAGAATTCAAGTTAGAATAGCTGTCTGTATATTCTGTATCAAATAGTTATTAAATGTAATTTTTAAATGTATTATATCTTATTCCAGTGCCAATGTTCAAAGGAGCTGTGTTGTTGTTGCTAACTCTGCTCCATATCCCCAACTTACAAGAGAATGTCTTGCCTACCAGAACAAAACTGTGGAGCAACTAGCAGAAATGCTTGCCAAGGTATTTTACAGTAAAATTTGTTGTATTGCTTCCCGCCTTTTCAAAACTTTTATTTGGCTCTCCTGGACTGTCAATCATTATTTCTTATTGGCGGAACTTGTTCTGTCATTGGTCAATTTGAATTTATTTATAGTCAAAATAATTTGAAATCAAAGCAAAGTTTTGAAACATTGGTTTGTGGTGCAACAAATTTGGTTTTATTAATACATTCAAATTAAAGATGCTTTAAGACTATCATTAATTGATTAATAAATTCAGATAAAAAAATGCTTGTCTGTGTAATTGGATATTAGTTATTTTAGGAGACGCAAGCATTTCCTAAGCTAATCTAAAATCATTTTTGTTGACTGTAGGAGAGCATTAACCTGTCTATTATATCCCCACGGAAACTGGTAGGACTTCAAAAAGTATTTGATAAGGTAAATTTCATACTATATATTACCGCTATATATAATATTATATTTTCGTTTGCAAACAATAGGCATGGTTCAAGTTCATGTATTTTGGGAAAAATAGACTGAGTACTTATATAATATAATATAAGATCCCAGTAGCAGTGTCTTAACATTGGTTCACAACACTAAAACGGAAAAAAAGTTACTGACAATTTTCTACTGAAATTACAAACCTCTTTCTTGAGAGTGTTTGTCGTTGTCAGAGGATGGAGACTTCCAGGGGAACTTCTTCTGTACGTATGTACAAGTAAGTTGATTATTAACCCCTGGGAGCCGTGGTGGCTACCATTTCAGTTCATATAAGGGTTGTGAGGATTTCAGTGTTATCTAGGCTTGTTAATAGTGTTCAGTGATTGTTATGCTTCATTTGACAATTGAGATCTTACAAGTGTTAGAACTGACTGACCAATTTGAAGTTTTGTAATGACTTCAGTGAGCTAAAGGAACCAAATAAAATGTACTGTTTCTGTACGTTACAATCCCCTTGTCCGATTGTCCGATTTCATTCATTGCATGTTCTAAGTGATACTTATAATAATTATTATTAATAATGTTTTCTAGTCAAAAAGAGAAGATGGTAAATTAGTCAAGGATTACTCCAAGCATCCTTGTCATATGGTTTGTGTCCAGGGACTTGTTCTTCCTGGTGCTCAGGGAAATGTAACCAAATCGTCCCCACAGGGTAAAGGTAAGAAAGCTTGTTTGACATGGATTCAGAGAATCAGTTTATTATAATAATTACTGTTTGATTGGTTGATTAATTGATTGATTGATTGATTGGTTCCATCACCTTTCTATTCAGCTATTAATAATTCATATTCATCTAGTAAATGATTCTAGCAGTGATTGTGTTATTCTTTTATCATTATTAATGATTATTAGTCAAACCATACTCAAACCATGTTGATGCTACAATTATTTTATTCAAAAATTGATTTTATTTACATTTTTTCAGTCTCACAGGCTACAGGTAACAAAGATCCTAACACCTCTCCCCCTAAGGCAGCAAATACAACAAGCAAAGGATCACCAATCAATATAAACAGCCCAGGGGTCAGTCGGCACAGACAAATGAACACTGGTAAGTTGAAGTCTCTCACTCTATGTCTCTGCTGTGAAAAGTATATGATAACAGACGTACTAGGAGTGCTTTGATTGGTTAAGAGCCTTCTTTCCCCTCTTCTCAGTAATGCTGCTTTTTACTGTGAGGAATTAATTAAAAGCTCTTACAAGCAACTCAGAATATTAGAGACTAGAACCACCAACAACATCAACAACAGCAATAACAGCAACAACAACAACAAAAACAACAACAACAACAGCAACAACAACAATAACAACAACAACAACAACAGCAATAACAGCAACAACAATAACAAAAACAACAACAACAATAACAACAACAATTACAGCAGCAACAACAACAACAGCAGCAATAACAACAACAACAACAGTAACAACAACAATTACAACAGCAACAACAACAACAGTAACAACAATTTCATAGTTGGATGTGGAGTCAAGCTCTGCACCGGTGAACTGCACAGAAGGTTTCTAATATCCATCACATGTACTAGTATGTGCTGACCAAAAATGTGGTCACTCAGGTTTCATTCAACTTTTACCACTTACACAATATACGGCATTTGCACTGGGGATACCATGATCACCTCAGAATTCATTGTATCCCTCAAAACCATCGCATTACAATAATTTTAAACATTGAATCGTAGATGTGTTTTCCCACATTTCAGATCAATCCCCAGATACCAAGGTTAAAGCACCAACTGTCAGACCAAATACCAATCATTCACCACAAGCAGGCTCTGTCAAGCTGGAAAACCCTTATATTCCGACATCGTCTGTTAATCTGTCTGGAAATCAGGGAATGGTGTCACAGCCTTCGTATGCTGCACCACATGCTGTTTTTCCTGGCCAAGCAGTGTCTATGTATGGTAATATGACAGCACCACCTAATGTCATGATAAATACGCAAAGCCAACAGGTAATTATTCAACATTTCAATACAGGACAGAGTATGAGTATATTATATAGCTTTATTACCTTAATTTCCTCATACAACCAACTTGATCTTGTTGAGCTGCGGCCTTCTCAATTCAGCTCTCAAGCTGTAAGTAAGGGCGATGAGCTCCCACCAATTTATGAATTTATTACTTGGCTAAATCTACTCTACGTTGTTTATTGGATGAGCTTACTTACGGTGTTCAATTTACACATAGAGAAAAAATGTTCTTGAATCCTCACAGTTTCCCTCCACATTGTAATCAGGCTCAATGCCATTGGTCCGTGTAGTTCAAGGTAGTATTGAGCGCATTGGACTAGAAAACCAAAGATGTGGGTTTGATTCCTGCAAAGGGCTTGTAATTTTACATTTTGTATTTTTTCCAGGTTATGCCACAGCATGCCTCGGGAGATCAGTTGCTAGCCAGCATGGGCCAGCAACAACAACTACCCAACATGCAACATTCCGCAGAACCAGTGCATTCTGGGAGCAACCAAAACCAAGCTTGGAATGGAGCTTTAGAGTGGACAGAGAATGTAAGTTTAGTATGGCCAGTGAATTTTCCTTTTCTGGAATTCAAAAAGCGCCAAGTTAAAATTTTACTCAAATTAAAGTAATCAAACCCAAAACAAGAATGAGTATACCTTTTTGGTATTATTAGTATGTAGTGGGAATCTTTTAAAAGTCTCATAAATAACAAAGAATGTATATTCTCTTTAATTTTCAAGATTTCTTTGGAACCTACAAATCAGTCAGCATTTATTTAAACTTTCTAAAACTTGGTAAACTTGGTAATTTTAGTGGTGAGATTTGTCATCCTTGCTCCTTAAATAATAATTACTTAGCTGATAATAGCCCTTAACATTTTGCAAATCTTGTAACAGATTAAAAGTGATGCAAATCAACCACCCCAGAAGATCACTAGGTCACTACAATGCCACATCTCTGTTGTTGCTCCTGGAAATTCAATGTAGGTGAAATATTGGTGGAAGAGCTTGATGATGATGATTGTGTTATTGATGATGATGATGATGTTGATAATGATGGTGATGATGTTGATAATGTTGATGATGTTGATGATGTTGATAATGATGATGATGATATTGATGATGATGGTGGTGATGATGATGATGATGTTGATGATGGTGATTATGTTGATGATGATGATAATGATGTCGATGATGGTGATGATGATGATAATGATGATGATGTTGATAATGATGACATTAATAATGATGATGATGGTGTTGATGATGATGATGATGATAATGATGATGGTTGTGGTAATGTTGGTCATGATGATGATCATGATGAGGGGTGGTGGTGGTGTGCACAATATTAAAAATATTCTTTAATAATTTTTTTTTCGTTTGTTCTCAGAAAAACTGATAAATGGCCACAGAAGCTGATTATGCAACTAATACCCCAACATTTGCTGGTAAGATGCCACTGTGAAACGTTTTTACATATTCCTCATTTTAAACCATCCTAAACTTGCCAACCTGTGTCGATTCTTGAGTACTTATAACGTTTTCAATAGATATGATATCTAACTCAACATGGTGAGAGAAGTTGCACTGATGTTTTGGTTATTTGTCATTCTTTGGAGTGAATGAGAAGAAATATGAACAAATAGACCGATTCCATAATTCATAGTTTTCGCTTTGGGGTCAACTTATGGAATCACTCTAATGAGCGTAAAAGCTTATTAATAATATTTCAATTCATTGTTAATTCCCGTTAAGTTATGTTGATTTTTGATTCAATGTGGCAGAATAACTGGATGATATTGTGTTTCTTTTCCAGTCTACTCTTGGACCTCTACTACAGAACTGTAAAACTGTGGCATTTCGTTTTCCAGCAACAGACCCTGACACTCTTAGAGCTTTATATCGTGTGATGGCTCTAAATGGGGTGAAATTTGTAAGTTGATTTTAACGATCAGATTGATATTTATTGATCCATTTTTGTCCATTTCCACTTATTCATTTATTCAGTCACTTGGTCAGTCCGTAAGCTGGTCAGTCAGTCAGTCATTCATTCACTCATTCATTCATCCATTCATCCATGCATCCATCCATCCATTCATTCATCCATCTATCCATTCATTCATTCATTCATTCGTTCATTCCATATGTTTGTTTATTTGTCTATTTACTTGTTTTATCCACTAGGCTGGTTGTGTTCACTTTGCTCCAAACCCTGGATGTGACATCAAGGTCTTACTGCTGATCTACAGTCCTAAGAAGAAAGCTTTTGTGGGATTGATTCCACACGATCAGGTACAGTCATTATTAATAGTAGGATATCACCTCGTTGTTATCATTGTTATTATCACCACCACTGTCATCATCATCACTACTGTCATCATCACCACCACCACTGTCATCATCATCACCACCATCATTACCAACACCATCATCACCATCATCATCATGACCGTCATCATCACCATCACCATCATCATTAGCACCATAATAATCACCACCACTGTCATCATCATGACCATCATCAACACCACCACCATCATCATCACTGCCATCATCATCATCACTGCCATCATCATCATCATCACTGCCATCATCATCATCACTGCCATCATTACCATCACACTGATCCTCATCATGGTCATCATTGCAACATATGATATCACAAAACTCACTGAAGTAGAGTGTTAATTCAGCCATCGAAATGATCCTAATTTATTTTTTTGGTTTCTTTACACAGAGTAATTTTGTGAATGGAATAAGGGTATGTATTATCATTTGTATTTCTTTCTTACAATTAAAATGAGCTATAGATGACAAAATTCTTGATAATGCAATCTGCTTAATTGTGATCATTATTGATGTTCTTGTTGTCTGTAGAGCGTCCTTCAAAAGTATCGTCAAGCTGATCAAGTGAAAAAGGTGATAATGTTATCATCATCATCGCTGTCATCATCACCACCATCATTGTTATCATCACCGTTATCGTCATTGTTATCATCACCATCATCATCATTGTTATCATCACCATTATCGTCATTGTTATCATCACCACCATCATCATTGTTATCATCACCGTTATCGTCATTGTTATCATCACCACAATCATCATTGTTATCATCACCACCATCATCATTGTTATCATCACCGTTATCGTCATTGTTATCATCACCACAATCATCATTGTTATCATCACCACCATCATCATTGTTATCATCGCCACCATCATCATTGTTATTATTGTTATCATCACCACCATCATCATTGTTATCATCGCCACCATCATCATTGTTATCATCGCCACCATCATCATTGTTATCATCACCACCATCATCATTGTTATCATCGCCACCATCATCATTGTTATCATCGCCACCATCATCATTGTTATCATCACCACCATCATCATTGTTATCATCGCCACCATCATCATTGTTATCATTGTTATCATCACCACTATCATCATTGTTATCATCACCACCATCATCATTGTTATCATCACCACCATCATCATTGTTATCATCACCATCATCAAGAGCAGCATCACTATCACCAACATCTTGAATTTCATCATTACTGATACTATCACCGTCATCATCGAGAGTCGTTTTTGTATAAGTGGGAAACGGTACGGTTACGATAATTCAAATGTTTTCTTCAAAAGTACAGTTACGAGGCGATACATTGCTGTTTCCCACTCATAGGAAAACGACTCTATCATTTTAAAATACTGCCATAATCGCCATCGTTACTATCAGTGTTATTATCTTCTTGGTGCTATAACCCTAACTGCTATCTATTGGTGTTTCTAAGGTGCAACAGAGACAGCTGTTGGCTGCTCAAATGCGTCAACAGGCCTTGCAGCATTCACAACAACAAGCAGCTGCTGGTTTCAATACACAGATGCAACAGGTAATAGGATTATATGAAAAACACTGCGAGCAAAGGAATAGGGGAGAGTTGAAATGACAGTATCCGGGCTGCTGGTGCATTTAGGAACAAGACAAACCAATTGAAAAAACTAGGGATTGGTTCTTACACCACCACCACCACTCTCACTCTCTTCACATGATATATCCATGGACAACCTTTTTCAAGATTAGCTGTATTTACAGTTTATTTCTCATTCACAGTTCAATCCGCAGAATCCTGCTTTACAAGTTTCTCAAATGGGTCAGATGGCAAATAACCAGGTCGACCCAGCAACCCTGATTGCCTCTAATTCCATGATGCAAACCGCTGTCACATCACAGGCGGCTCAACCTATGGAGGCCATGGTGACTAGTGCCCAGCCTTCCAGTATTGCGTATAGTACTGGCAATGTGGGGGGTCCATTAGGGACCATGACAATGACACCAACTTTACCAGGAATTGATCAGGATGCTTTGGTATGGAAATGAATAAGATAGCTTCTTGTCTCTGACATTCAATTCATCTGTTATTCAATTTTCATTGTTGTAATGTAATGTAATGTAATGTAATGTAATGTAATGTAATGTAATGTATACATTACATTACATTACATTACATTACATTACATTACATTACATTACATTACATTACATTACATTACATTACATTACATTACATTACATTACATTACATTACATTACATTACATTACATTACATTACATTACATTACATTACATTACATTACATTACATTACATTACATTACATTACATTACATTACATTACATTACATTACATTACATTACATTACATTACATTACATTACATTACATTACATTACATTACATTACATTACATTACATTACATTACATTACATTACATTACATTACATTACATTAGTAATGTAATGTAATGTAATGTAATGTAATGTAATGTAATGTAATGTAATGTAATGTAATGTAATGTAATGTAATGTAATGTAATGTAATGTAATGTAATGTAATGTAATGTAATGTAATGTAATGTAATGTAATGTAATGTAATGTAATGTAATGTAATGTAATGTAATGTAATGTAATGTAATGTAATGTAATGTAATGTAATGTAATGTAATGTAATGTAATGTAATGTAATGTAATGTAATGTAATGTAATGTAATGTAATGTAATGTAATGTAATGTAATGTAATGTAATGTAATGTAATGTAATGTAATGTAATGTAATGTAATGTAATGTAATGTAATGTAATGTAATGTAATGTAATGTAATGTAATGTAATGTAATGTAATGTAATGTAATGTAGTGCTTATATAGTGCATTTTACCCAGTGTCTCAATGCGCTTTACAATCTCTAATGTTTATAGAATGTAAACCGATTTTAGAAAAATGATGTTGATTAGTTAGTGTGTATCAGTTTCTTTTCCTCCCTCGCTTTCTTTACTTCTTCCTTTCTGATTTTTCTTTCCATACTTCCCAGTTTCCTCTAATCTTAACGTTCTCCATTCTCTAATTTCCTTAGCGTTTACAAGCCATGCAACAACAACAACAGCGTCAACAACAGCAATTTCTCATCAAACAAAGACTTCAAGTAAGTAATAGAGGATTATGAAACGCACTCTGTGAAACATATATTTGCGAGTGGTAAAAATAACAAGGGATGCTTTATTGATTTTGTTTTTGTTTTGTCTTGTAGCAACTACAAGCCCAACAACAACAGCAACAACAACAGCAACAACAACAACAAGTCCAACAACAACAGCAACAATATGCTCAACAGCAGCAACAACAGCAGCATCAGCAGCAGCAGCAACAACAACTGCAACAGCAGGCTCAAGCGTCTCAAGTCCCAAACCAGTTACGTAGTTTATTGCAACAAGTACAAAATCAAGCATCCAATCAGAATCCAGGACAGCAAACAATGACGCCGCAACAATGGCAACAACGTGCATTGCTGCTACAGCAGCACCAACAACAACGACAACAGCAGCAATCACAGCAACAACAGCAACAACAACAGTTGGCACAGGCCCAGGTATGTACAAAATGATGATGATCAACCATTTATTCGTACTTTCATTCATTCATTCATTATTTATTCAGTTAGCCATTCCATCAGTCAGTCCGTCAGTTTGATTGCCATTCTGTCTTCGTTCGACACAATGTAATATGTCTTTTTTATTATTACCTATGAATAGGCTCAAATGACGTCGGCTCAGCTTGGCCAATCACAACCTCTGATGGCAGCTGGTCAGGTAGCACAGGCTCAGATGACCGCGCAGGGACTGGCACAGGCTGGACAACAAGGCTTCTTACCCGAAAACATGAGTCTGATAGAGTTACTGCAATAATATGTTGCTGTAAACTATAATGTACTATAATATGGACATAGGACTAGGAACGACTTCCGTCAAATTAAGGAACGACCATTTCATACAGGAAGTATTTAGGTGCTAGAGTGGTTTCTAGATAACTCCTGTAGGTGCTAGAGTGGTTTTGAAAAGCTGCTGTAAGCGCTAGAGTGTTCATGAAAAACTCCTGTAGTTACTAGAGTGGTTATGAAGAACTCCTGTAGGTGCTAGAGTGGTTTCTTAATAACTCATGTAGGTGCTAGAGTGGTTTCTTAATAACTCCTATAGGTGCTAGAGTGGTTTTGAAAAACTCCTGTAAGTGTAAGAGTGGTTTTGAAGAACTTCTGTAGGTGCTAGAGTGGTTTTGAAGAACTCCTGTAGGTGCTAGAGTGGTTTTGAAGAACTCCTGTAGGTGCTAGAGTGGTTTTGAAGAACTCTGAAGGAAAGCCTAATTGATTAAAGTCAAACAAGTGTAATACATCGAAAACACACGAAATTATGAGTGATGAAGTGTACTAAAGTATACCAAAGTGTAATAAAGTATACTAAAAGTGTACTAAAGTATACTAAAGTGAACTAAAGTATACTAAAGTATACTAAAGTGAACTAAAGTGTACTAAAGTATACTAAACTTTAGTATACTTTAAAAGTGAACTAAAGTGTACTAAAGTGTACGGAAGTGTAGTTTACTGGTTTTTGAATAGCACTCTAGTACGAACATGCATAATGTATACTAGTATTTATATAATAACGGTGAGAATATTGATAGACATCTGCGTATTTTAACGATATTCATTTCATGGAAGTGAAAAGCGAAAAGGTTTGTATAAGACCCTTTTGAAACTGATCAAAGTGTGAGTATGTCGTCAGTAAACGTATGCTAAGTTATAGATTTGAATTAGATTCTTTGAGGTATAGTTGATGGTGGTGATGACAATTTTGATAGTGATGATGATGATGCTGATGATGATAATTATGATATTCATGATTGTGGTGGTTTTGACGGTGATTTTGTTTATGATATTAATGTGATGATGATAATGAGTGATGATAAAGGTCAATAGCGCATTTTCTAATTCTCTTTTACGCTGCCTTTGCCTCGAAGGCGAATATATTCTTTGATTTAGTAACATTCCATGAAAATGTGGAGCCTTTGACAATTGAATGTCTGATTATTTCATGCTCAAGGCTGTGTATAATAGAATTTAAAACTGGACAAATGATAGTGTGACAGGCACTTCGGCTGGATCGTGATACTTCGCTGTCGTCGTTCGACATCATTCTTGCAGATTGTTCTATGATATTTAACTAAAGGCTGGTACACTCATTTTCGCTTTTCTTCGTGATCAGAATGATATTAATATTCTTACCAATCTAGTATGTCTATTGACAATAATAATATAATGATATTAAAACATTGTAGTAAATATTTTGTAATCAACGAGAAGAAATAAAATATAACGCATTCATTTGTTTGTTTGTTAATGTATGTCTTGCGAAGCATCCTGAATTTGAATTTATTTTGTTTTGTTATAATAATAATAAGTTTAATATCCACTTAAATCGCAAATAAAATGAAATACCAAAGTGGTTACAATCAGTAAAATTGAGAAATTTACACTATGAATTGAAAATATACAGGATATAAAAGTATAATATATATCTATATATAGTATATGTATATTGATTATAAAAAATTGCTAATTGTTCATGTAATTATAACAGTTCAACTGCTATTATTGTTAGCAGCTACAATTGTGCTAGGGAAAAAGCTCCTGCGCAATCTCTGAGTTCTGCACTTAGAGAGTGTAAAGTTCTTAGCACCTCTCGTTTGGTAGCTGTGTATGTCCTCTCTTTTACTGGGTAGATGTTTGGAAAGTACTCCTCCCCGTGAGATGTTTTTGATTGTCTTTAAACAGAGATCACTACGTCTAGTATCCAGTCTAGGTAGTTGTAAAACGTTTAGTGCCTCACTATATGATAAACTAGGTGCGATAATTCTCAAGGCACGTTTTTGCATACGTTCCAAATCCTCAGAAAGGTACGCTGGGATAGCATGGTGCCAAACTGCACAACAGTACTCCAGAACAGATCTTATTAGAGATATGTAGATTGTAACTAAATCTTTACTATCAACGCCACCTCTACGTAGAACTCTGAGAATGTGAAGACGTTTCGAAGCTTTCAAGACAGTAGCGTCAATGTGTTCATTCCATTTAAGGTTATTCTGGATTATTAGGCCCAGTACTTTATGGGAAGTAACGAGTTCAAGCTGTTGATCATCAACCGTCAATGGGGAGAGTGTAGTATTTTGTTTCAGAAAGCTAATTCTCATGTCTTTGCACTTTTTTGTATTTAACTTCATCCAACTGTTGGTACTCCAAGTGGCAATAGCATTGAGACTTAAGGACGTTCCTGGGTATTGGTCGCGCGCATTGTCACTGCGCAAGATTGAGCGCGCGCGCTCATTACCGTTGGTCAAATTAATGATAATTTTTCCTTCATTTTTTTCATCTAAGTCCCAATTGTCTTCGATTAAAAAGCAATTGAGTTTATTTTTCTGTAGTTTAAAGTCAATTTGCTACAAAAAGAGCAAATATTAAACGTTTTATGCGGTAAACGGTAAATTATTAGAACCCAGTCTCCGCGCGGTATTCAAGATGGCCAGATTTTTTTTCAACTTTGCCACAAGATATCTCGAAAACAAAGCCGGTGACGCCTATTTTTTTCTTTCGTGAAATGAAGCTTTTTATCAAGACTACAACATATGTGAAACACAAAAAAATGACATTACATGAAACGAAGAACAGTACACTTTTGTAAAATAAATCGACCCCTACCTTGGAACGAATCCAGCGACATCGCTTAACTTAAAAGCATCTTTATTTGTAAAGAAAGGCATAAACAATCCTATTATTTCTTGGAAATGGAAGACAACAGTTTATTAATTTTCTTTCTAAATTTTAAAGAGCGTTGATTTCTGTTTTACAACATTTTTATGACATTATTCTTTGAAAATGGTAGTGTTTAAATACGCGCGTTTTTTCATCAAAATACCCCATTTTCTACGCCTTGTACCTCAAAAACAAACTCGGTGACCCCCCATTTTTATTGCATTTCTAAAATCCTCATATAATGAAATAGCTTTGTACAAAGTTTCATAAAAATGACATTAGAACTTCATTTACCCAGGAACGTCCTTAATTGGGTGTTAGAAACAGTGTTTTTCAATAGTCCCTCTGACAAAGACACATCATCAACATACTTCCACATACAGGACTCGGGTGAAGAGATGCTTAGGCTGTTGATCATTACTAGGAACAAAATAGGTCCTAGTTTTGTTCCCTGTGGTACTCCAGCAGTAACTGGAAGCCAGTTCGATGTTGAAGTCGATAGTTTGACACATTGCTGACGATGAGTTAGGAAATTAATAATCCATGGTAACAAACATCTTCGAACTCCCAAGTCCAGAAGCCTTTCTACCAAAACATTGTATCCAATGCGATCAAAAGCTTTGGAGAAGTCTAAGAAACATAGCCTAAGATGATGTTCAGGGTGGTCCAAAAATGAAAGCCAAGCATGAATCATGTCCAGTAAACAAAATGTAGTAGAAGTGCCTTTGAGGCATCCAAACTGATTTTGATCAATCTTGTCCTTTATATCATCAATAATCCATTTGACGACGAAATCCTCTAGGACTTTTGATAAACAAGGAGTCAGAGATATTGGTCTGGTATCGCTTTCTTCGTTTGGCGATGGCACCTTCGGGATCGGTATGATGTTGGATTCTTTCCAGAGTGCAGGTACTGTACCACTTTGCAATGATTGGTTAAAAATGGTGGTGACCGGTTCAGCAAGTTCGTAAGCAAACTCCTTAACTATACGGCAGGGTATGTTATCAGGACCATGAGCTTTAGCTGGTTTGACGGCAAGCAATTTATTACAGACTTCGTATGGTTGGATAGTAATAATGCCTTCAGATGCAGGGAGGAACGCTGGTAGTGTGTTCATGTCTAACGGTGGTATGTCGGCATTTACGGAGATGTAGAAGTTATTCAGGCTGTTGGCGAGTTCTTTCCCACGTATAGTTTTTCCATCTTTCTCTAACACAAACTCTGAGGTACTTGCAGTTCTACCAGATATTTGATTGATGGCACTCCGCCACTTACGACAGTCCTCCTTTTTTAGGTGTTGTACTGACGACACCAATCACTCGCTCGATTAATTGTTTGAAAATTGAGTGATTTTTTTATGCGAAATTTAATTTCTTTTTATTAATATTTTTTTCATTCTTAGCTTCATATCATATCTATTCCCTTTCATTTCATACCCCATTCCATCCCACTACCCTATTTTATTTGTATCCGATGTGGGAAATGTCGATAGGGATGGGGTTCCTGTGGTTTAGGCGCGAAATTTGATGCTCGCACGCGTTTGGTACGCTTGTCCATGTGACAAAGTGTCGACCGTCGTGTAGAACTTGTGTTGAGAAAAAATTCACATTTTCGTCTATTCCATCTGAATAAGGTAAGCTTGAGATGAAGAAACGCAAAGTTATGCCTAAATATACAGTTCACTGTATTTTTGCGTGAAAAAATTCAGGTTTTTCAAGCTCTTCAGAGTGATTTCATGCAGTTCAATTTTCGAAGTGTGTATGGAACAGCTGAACAACAACTGTCGCAACGAAATTAAACTTTTCGAGAGTTTTAGCTTTTAAATTTTATATATTTTATAAGTTGTTGTTACTTTTACTCGTAGTTTATGCTGAACGTTTTGGAGTTCAGAAGAAGCGAAAAATTTGGTTTGTGAACCGGAGCGAGTGTAAACAAGTAAGTTTATAATAGTGAATAATTTTGTACTAAAAGTTTTACTATTTTTAGTTTAGATTATATCAACCATTTTCTGAATAATTACGACATTGTAATATTGTATGAATTCGCTTATTTTGTGTTTTACTGATTTTTATAATTAATTTTATGTTTATATTGGTTAAATATTAACTTATAGGTTAACACCAAAGTAAAGGTTAACACCATCCGAAAAAAAAAGATAGATTTTGAGTTTCTTCGCAATTTCTCCTGGTATTTTCATTTTTTTAACTTTATTTACATTGTAAGTTGTCTGAACTTTGCGAAGATAGCAGTTAATTTGTAAGAAAATGTGCGTAGTATATTAAAATGTGCGAGCCTTAAAAAAATAAACATATTTATATATTAAAAATTAAATTAGATTTAAAGTAGTTTGTAAGTGTTTTAAGTCATTTGAATTTATGGCAATGTTTCAGTATTGTATACATGCATAGGATTGAGAGATAGTGACAAATAGTTACTAAATACCTATCGTTTCTTAATATATAGTTTGTTTTTATTTCTGATGGGAGTGATGGTTTTCCTGCGTTTGCTCTATGAAGTATATCTAACTAGACACTCAGAGAGTGCTTACTCGGGGTACTTGCAAGGAGAGATTTGTAAATTTGAGGCATTGAAAAATCTTTCGTATAATAGCATCTTAGCGTCATTGAACATTCGTGGCAACTATTGTGGTAAATATTTTTACGGGGGTAGTTTATACACAGGTAGCCCAAGCTTATTAACATTGTTGTTTAGCAGCAGTGTTGTAGCTAGACAGACAGACGAAAAATATATGGGTATTTGATGTGGATTGCATGGGTACTTTTAGGTCAACTTTTTTCTACTTTAAAATCAATAAACTTCAATAAAACTCTTATCTTGTGTCGCTGATATATTTAAAAGTGTCGTGTATGAATTTGTGCACATTTCGTTGGGTTTTGAGGCGAATACTATCAAAATTATAGAAAATTACATTTCTTGACATAACAATGAATCTTAAATGACATTGGTATATTTTTTACAATATATTTACGCATTCTTTTCCTCATTTGTCTGCTTTTATTCATTATACGGGTTATTTGTTTGACTGGAATTCTACTTGGTTCTCGATCACGTTGCAGTGCTCGAAGTTTGATGTGTGTTCCATCATCTATAGAAATAAACTTGGCATAACGTGACCTTAATTCCATTCTGGACGTGCAATATTTATTATAAATAAAACATGAATCAACTAACAATTCTAAAGTTTTCTCAAAGACATCACAATCATTTTCTAAAGACGCGAAGAAATGGTTGAATGGTACTACAACATGGCGTAAAAGCAGGTTGGCAACTATGCATGACACAGCGAAAAAAAAAACAGACAATAAACGAACAAATTAGCACTAAAACTACTTGGCACAACAGTACAAATAATCGATAAACAAAACACAGTTATCGTTGTCACAAACCAGCAAAGAAGCGAATTTGTCTTCGAGTTATGCGATTCCAACATGGCGTCCTTGTAACTGTGAACAAGAGAGCTAGTGCTTTCATTGTTTGAGTTCGTTTGAGTCTCAGTATTTGTATTCATTTGAGTTTCGTTTGAGCTTTGGAGTTCGCGGAACGAGTCGATTCGAAAATGACGCTCTTTGACATCTTTTAGTGTGAGTCTATCGCGAACGGTGTGTGCATTTGCATGTAATTTGAGCGCATTCGTTTTCGTCGACATCTTGTGCAGAACTGTGCAGAAATTAACAAGTTCAGTTTCGGCGAAATGTCTTATGACATCTAGTTCCTGTGTCAATCAATGATATCTACTTCCGGTAAATTTGGGCTTCCTGTGGGCTCCACGGCCACGAATGACATGCGCAGTAACTTGCAATTTTCAAAAATTCTGCATGATACAAACATAGATAGATAGACCGAAGCCGAAACCTTAACTCGGGGCCCCCTTGGGGGGTACCCCGAGTAAAAATGTTAGATTTCGTGGTGTATAAGAAATGGAGCTGGTATAAATTTATAATTTTTTTTACATAGCTGCACAATCGCAAATATGGTGTTTTCTAAGTTTCTGTATCAATACATGGGTACATTACGCTACATTAAAATATCTTCAATTGTTTTTTTTTTGCGTCTTTACAAATGATCGCAGAGCGGAAGCCATTTAAAGTTCCATTGAAGCTTTGAGATTTTAAAAGGGACGCTCTTTCCATGACCATTAAAATCGCAGCATCCAGTTTTCTAATGTATAAGACACAAACAAGTATTCAAACGGGCAACACAGCATCCATAAGCAGTTGATTTCATTTCAAGTTAAATATTCTTAGGAAGCTCTTAGGAACTGCACTGTTAACTTAACATTTTATATATTGTTTTATATATTTTATTTATTGTTTGGATGCCCTATTCATGCGCGAACACAAAAGGCAGTATAATAGCTAAGAAGTTGTTTTTTGCTTTTGGTATTCAAACAGCACCTAATGCGTAAAGCATAGTTTTTATATAATCGCTCACGAACTCCGGATCGTTGAAAATGATGTTAGAAATCGTCAGCGACTAAACAACTGGCAGCGATCGTGAGCGATCCTGGCATCAGTAATTTCAGCGATCCGACGATCGTGAGCGATTATATGGAAACCAGGCTTGATCAATAGAAATGGTAGTTTGTAGCAGCGTATCGTCAATCAAATGAACCTGTTAACGTTTTTGCGTCAGTTACAACCACAGTACATTGCTTAGTATATTACGAATATATATGCGACGCCCTTTGTGGCTCTTACTGCGAGACAGACTAAAGGAACCTGGCATGAACATTATTAAAAACACAGCAAACAATTTTTCTAATGTATGAAGCAAAGTTTAAGTTGGATGTACGTCTTTAAACAGTATACCAAGGCCGTAACCAGACATTTTACAAGGGGGGAGGGGGGGGGGGGTGCACATAAAAAAGCCTGACCATTGATGGGTTTTTATTACTGAGTAGCCTTTTTTATTATAGTAGCTGTCATATTTTTCACAAAGTCTTTTCAAAAACCCGTATTACATTTTATTGCTCTTATTGCGCTTTACAGTACTTTTGAATGACTTTGATTATTCTTTGTATTTTTCGGTGATTATTCTAGTTCAGTTGCTCTTGATTCCAAATTTAAGAAACAATTTTTTGTAATAAAAATGAAGGTTTTAAGAAACAATTTAAGAAACAATTTTTTGTAATAAAAATGAAGATGGATGAGCGGACCTTTTGCTTTTCTGGGGGTTGCACGTACACCCCCCTTGGTTACGGCCCTGATATATCCATAAAAACTCTGTTCACTCTAATTAATGCAGTTATCGAATGCACAGCATCCGACTTTAGACTGGTGTGTAGATTGCGCCGTTCTCACAACAACAAGTATTCAAAGGAAGCTCTTAATGGCACAGCGGTTGAAGAAGCGATATGTGGGAAAGGTTTTTTGCATTGTCTGTAGAAGAAACAGAATTGTAGGCCTTTTATGAACACCTCGTCCGTGCAATGCTCAAAGATTTGTTGTTGTGTGTCTGTTTATTTTGGGAGGAGAGGGGTGGTGTTGAAAAATATATTTTAAGTTGCAGCTATTCTTGAAAACGTCCAGTTGAAATACTCATTCAAACTACGCATATTATATAGTTACAATGTTTATTTTAATTATGCGATGAAATTTTTTTTACAATTTGACTCACCATTCCTTTTGTATGTGAGATGTTTTAAAAAAACAGGAACTATTAAAGATAGCATTTTCGACGCCCATAAAATCTGTAACTGGATGCAAGCCCACTATGAACACCTCATCCACTTGTATGATTCACAACTAAGTGACCTAAGAAACCTCTTTAAAGTGTACATTATGATAGATGTTCTATAAAAGAAAAACCATTTAAAGAAAGGTTCCATATAGTTTGTATAGGTGATTTCTTAAAGGAATGTCTTTACAAACCCATTAGGAACGCAGCATCTACCTGTATGATTTAAGTCGGCATATTATGATACCACCGAAGTGTATAGCGCGCGACAGGAACAGTTGTCAAAAAAGGTTTTTGGAGGTCCATCAACTGCACAGCATCTCATTCTGCTTTGTATGAGAAAAAGGTCTTTATATTTATACACCAGCTGAAAGCATAAAAAGTAGCGTTGTTTGTTTGCGCAAACATACACTTTCTTGTCATTCATAAATGTCCTTTGATCTTTGTCTGTGGAAGAGTCCAAAGGACAGCAAAACAATACAATGTACTATACAAACAATGATCTCGCATATGTTTATATTTATTTTTTGTTGTTACGTTTTTGTTTTGTACACAATGCATAGTCCCCGCATAGAAGCGTCAATAAAATATTTGTTTATTCTTTGAGTTTTGTTTGTCGGAAGGTTTAAAAACTCATTTATTTAAGAAATACTTTGTTTAGTATTATATTCAGTGTTAGACGCTTTTGGAAAAAGCACTATAGAAATCATTATATATTATATCATTATTCAAATGACAGCGTGAATGTCTAAGTACTTTTTTTGCAACAATTTCAAGCTAATTTTCCGCTAATTTCTTCCCGATTTCTTCAGAGCTCATTTCCAGTGAGTATACACACGGATAATTTATTCCACTAATTTCTTCCCTACGGCACGATCTTAGCGTGCCTGTTACTGTAACGATTGTAATAAACACAGTCATTTATTATTTTTATTTTAGAAGTAAAGACTTTAAAACCTGTCTGAACTATTTTGTACCCGTAGAGATGGAGTCTGCATGACTGCAATGCCTTTTAATACTATTCAAGTAATAAAATCTGATGAACTATCAACTTGAAGCAGTTCCTGTCGTGGGGCTACTTTTTATGCCAATGACGGCGAAACAAACGATATTACAAAGGAACTTTTAATGTCATAAAAATCCCATACGTCAATGGGTCAATGTAAATGTGCTTTCTTGGCACAACGTACCTCAACTGATCCTACATTTTGGAAGAGTCCTATTCAAAGTTGACATTCTATGCTCTAAAAGTGCGATTTTTCATTTCAGCTGAGAAACAAAGACAAAACAACAACAACAACAATGACAAAACAACTAATTTTCAGGTCCTCAGATTTTTTCCCTTTGTTTCTTGTTTTGATGTGTACATTTTTTCTCGAATTGAGATGAAAAAAATAGTAATATAAGAATTGATTTATGCAATTCAAGATGAGTTATTTGGGGCTGCACCAAATTATTACTTTTGTTTCTCGATCCTTAATTTTCCTGTGCTTTTTTGCAGAAACATTCATTGCTTTATTTGTCATTATTAGCTCGTTTGGAATGATCATTCATTCATTCGTTTGTTCGTTCATCCATCCTTCCATTCATCGGTTTATTTATTTGTTCGCTCGTTTTGAATGCTCATTCATTCATTTGTTTGTTTGTTCGTTCATCCATCCGTTCATTCGTAATCATTCATTTATTTGTTTGATTGTTCGTTGTTGTTTTTTTTCATTCGTTCATTCATTCATCCTCTCTTTCGTTCATTCGTTTTTTGATCATTCGTTTGTTTGTTTGATTGTTCATGTCAAAACATTTATTTGCAGCCATGCTTGTCATTTCCAAAAAGAATGTCAGATATTTGGAATATTCATCTCGAATATGCTTTGATTGAAGTTTGCGTGTACAGTTGAAGTCTTGAGATTTTTTTACTTCCTTCTATCCTAGGAGGAAGCAAAGCCTCAGTCATTTTAAAACTTATCTTATATCAAGTGGACTGAATTTCAAATCTCACAGTACTATTGAAGGGAATAATCTCTTAAACGTTATCGTCTCTGATAAACGTTCTTCTCAAAAGTACTTCAGTTATCTAATACTTATTTCCGTTTCGTGCTGAAAAAAACTTTACGAAAAGGCACGAAAATCAAATGCAAATGCCTTAGAAAGTTAAAAGATATATTCATTAACATTTATATATTTAATCGAACGAGTTTGAACAAAATCTGGGTTTTGAGTCACCCTTTACAAACTTCCAATTTGTTTAGCACTGTAATAGGTATGAAGTATATAGTTCTTGTTGGAACAATCCACAATTCAAGTCCACTGTAAGTAATGTATGTATTGCATCGCATTAGGATTTTGAAATGGGCAGATAAAAATTATTATTATTTTGTATGTTATATTTAATTTATCATATATCTGATAGGATTTTTATAGTTTATACTTTGAGGCGCATATCACATTGTTAGATCATTTCATGGATGGAGTAACGACTTTTCACTTCTTCTATGCTGTAAGATTAGTGATAATTTTATGCATAGGCGTATCACAGTCATAGGGAGCTTTTGAAGATGGACACTTAACACCTGAAATAGTGAGCATATACAGACAACCGCTTAGTAATACATCGTAGGCTTACTTTTAATCAGAGAGATTTACTTTAAAATATTTGTTTTATCGCACAAAAGGACTGATTACTAAATAACGGCTATTGCCGATTTAAATATATTTTCCATTTTTTATAGATCCTTTATTTCCTTTTTCCCTTTCTTAATTCCCTTCGCAATTCCTTTTCTTTTTATAACTTATCCCTAGATTTTAGGAATCTTCATTTTTGCTTAAAAAAAATCTTGTATACCATTCACAGAACAAGTTCGGTCTGTCCGTGTTTCGAACACACCATATAAAACCTCAGTTTTTACGTACAGACGAAATTAAATTACTCTTTGCGTAAACGTACCCTGTATTCCTTTCAAAGAAAATGAGTTTGGTCCATCCGTCTGTCGAAAGCGCAAAAACGTTTTTTTTACGCGCGCCCAAAATTTTACTCTACGTAAAAGTACCAATCAGATTGTACAAGTCCAACACAGTCTATATATCATATAACGTAATTTGTTTTGTTATAAGCTATTTTCTTTATTTCTTTTTAAGGTTTCTATAGGTCGCACTGCTATAGATTACCAAGTCGGGTCTTTCTAAGAGCCATTTCAAGAAGATTTATAATTTTTTCTTTATTTTTACCGCTTCTATTGATCGTATGCTGCTCCTATGGATTTAACAAGGCAGCTCATGCCAAGAGTCGTATAGAGCCATTGCAAGGCGGCTCAGCTGGGAGGGACCAGTTCATAACAAACTTTATTAATTTGAGTTTGTTAACTACGTGGCTGTGCATACTGTAGTTGCTGTTTGGTGTGTGCTATTTATTGTGCCATTTGTTATCGAAAGTGTGCGCAGCGTCCCGGGATCAGAGATATATTTATTTATTTACTATGTAACTCCTAGCAGCGCCGGCCCTTTGCTATAGTTTGCTATACATAAAGTGAAGGAAATATCGATACTTATCTACATAATGACAATTTCTAATATCTATGAATCCATCCAAGTCAACTATGCTATTCAAACTGAGTTTAGTCTAATCTCCACAAATGTAAAGTATCACCATTATACAAGGCCGAGTGGCACACTATCCTCTTGAAAACCGGTATGGTACCGCTTCGGCCCGCTGCAGATTGAATCCAACATTTTTTACAGCGATTTTTAAATTTATAAATTTTGATTTAGGATATTGATGATCATGATAATCATCGTCTTCTCCCTCCGATCGGGCACAAATGAGGTTACAAATGGTCAATATGCCCTCGAAAAGATATTCGCATTTTGTCCAAAAATGATTACACGTCCAAGGTGTCAAGTATTGATTGCAGTTGTACTACAATTACTCAATTACATATTAGATGGATAGATAAGATTAGTAACTAAACCTATTGCATGCATAAGACCAACCATATGGTTGTCTTCCAGCTGGTGGTAACGGGTTTGGTTTTGTACTATTCTTATGTATTTTCTTAACAACAGGTTAACAACAATTCGGCACACTTTCTAGTAACTTTTAATTAACAAATTATGATTAAAAAAGCTTTCTTTGCCATCTGGTAAATTGCCTTTGATAACCCATAATAATTATAAGTTGATTCATAACTTTCGCAACTATCTTTTTCAACAAGTATTTTTTTGCGTATTGTATACAAATGTGTTGAATTTGAAATTATAAAGTGCTCCGTATCACATGCAATGACTATGCCAAGGCTACTTTTTATTTTGATTTTGTTATGATCTTCGATAATAAAATCGTGATGAATTCGTGCGATCAAGATCTAGCATTATAGTTCTAAAGTATTTGTTGCCATTTTTATCTCAGTTCGGTTATAACTCTAATAAGGTCTTATCTATAATTCAATTATTTCATCAAAACCGTATTTTCAGAAGAACACTTCTTTATCTCTTGCTCTGATTTTTTAATATAATTGACAAACGTTATGTTTTGTTGCAAGGATGTGAAGTTTCGGTCCTAAAACTGAAGATTCATTTTCCATCTGAATTGACTTGCAGCTGTTTCAGTAATGATTGTTTGCATTTCAATGTTAATTAAATTCACTTAGTAATAGTAACTATCCAGTGATTGTCCCGTCTTGGTATGATATCTTTATCTTTAAGTTATATATTGTCGTTGAAATCAATCTTATGCCGACCCCAAAACTCTTCTTTCCCAATACAATTATACTTCAATTGATATTTATATATGTAGAAGAATAAAGTCGTTTATACTAGATGTCTATTCATCTCTTTCTTTGATGACAATCTTTGATTGTTTTGTCAGTTTGTCCTAAATATAATGTAATTCGTATTTTTCTTCATTCATTCATTCATTCATTCACTAATTTATACAACGTTTCTATGTATATATTTGACTCTATTCTTTCGTGTCTATCTTAGAAGTGTAAATTGCCCTTAAATAGTTGTTGACATGACCAACTAATGAACAGACACGCCCATCAATGGATAGCACTTAGAATATTGCCTCCGGTCAAAAAGATATAAACGTTCGTTTAATACGCATTTCATGTAGGAAATTCTACACGTTGACAGTTAAAAACAACGAATAAAAAGGCAAATAAAATATAAATCCAAGCTGTTTTAGACAAAGTTTTTAACTAGATAAGATGACCGACCGTTTCTAACGTTAAAACGCAGAATCTAGCTTTGAGCTATCGGCACGAGGACTCGAGTAATAAATTGAAATATTGTCAATTTACTTTCTGGTTAATAACTTTGAAAGTAAGCTAATTTAACGTTTAGATGCTTCCAACTTTGCTTCGGGTTATAAAATAATCTTTATTCAGACGCTCAAAGTCTGATTAACTTTTACTCGACAGGCAAAATTATAATGTCTTGTAAAATAATGTCTTTTTTATTATTGCTAAGTTACACTTGAGCGAAGTAGATTCACTTTAATGATTAAAAAATCGTCTCATATCTGTTATGTTTTGATATGAGTAGGCTCTTGAGTATGATGATTTTAACATAACTGAAAAACTATTTATATATAAAATGATATGATTTCACCAAGCATTCGGGCGAATCACACATCGTAAGTTTTTTTTAGTTTCTATGTGTATATATATTTATATTGTAACAAAAAAAAAACACACACACACACCAAAAAAAAAAAAAAAAAAACGCAAAGGAACCAAGTGAATGTTTATTTTGAATATCCAACTAACAATTTGTTCATCTTTTTGGTGAAATATATTTTTGATTACACATTTTTTCACCTTTTTTTAAAAACAAATAAAAGAGATAAACATTTTTAGCGAATGTTCATTTGTACATTTGATGAACAACATTTTGAGCCCATGATGCACAGTATATTATTACGATTCTTTTCGTCATAATTCAAAGCATCGAAATTTCGTGTTTTCGTGTTTTTTACAAGTTTGACATGTTGGTTAAAACACATAGTTTTAATGCCGATAAAAATGTCCAGGTTGTTTTACTTGGTTAAGAAGGAGAATTGCTTAATTTAATAATTCCTAATGGGAAATAATTTGAATGGGACGGAAGGTGCAAAATAAACATCTAAATGTGTCCAAAAGAGCAAATATTTAGTTAAGATAAGTACTTCGATTAGCTAGGTTGTTGATTCGATTTACACCTGGTTCTGCTATTCGTTTAATTGATTCACTTCAAACTACATTGATAAAGTGGTTTTCAAAGCCAGTAGTTTTAGCCTCAGTTTCGGACATTTCGGTCGTTATGTAAACTATATGATAAGTGCGCCATTTGTTTAAGGCTGAAGTAGATGACAGCGGAGCGTATAAAGCAGTATATGTGGATTTTGAGTATCAATTTCGAATGTTTCGTATACGTTACGTCATGTTAGGTATCTAGAAGAACACGCGGAGATAGTACGTTGTATTTTGGTATTCATAGCATCCATTTATTTTTCAGACATCAGTTAGATAAGCCTTCTTATAGTGCTCTCGTAGTTAACAACGTATACGTAGCGCAAGTGTAGCTTGCGTAGGCTTATAAGATGCTCGTATGTTTGGTATACGGTTGCGTATGTAAGCTATAGCATGAGTTAGATCAGTAGTTAGTTAAAACGTATACGTAGCGCACGTGTAGCTTGCGTAGTCTTATAAGATGCTCGTACGTTTGGTATAGTTACGTATGTAATCTATAGCGTGAGTCAGTTCAGTAAGCCATCAATAGGTTGCCCTGTATTTAACACTACCTTAGAGGCATTCTCTGCAGTTGTCTTGGATTCCACTGAAATATCCAGCAGGACAGAGAATCCGAGTTGGTCGTCCGTCGCCAAACGTACCATCCCAAACCCCTCTCAATCTATTTAGATTCTTTTCATTGAATGAGTGCAAAAACGAAAGGATAAATGAATCTTTTTTTAGCATTCACACATTCGTTCATCCTGGTATATTTCGTTTTTGTTTTGTTTTTGTTTCGTGTTGTTCACCTGGAAAGGTATACAATAAATGTATTCAAAGTCACATGTATGACATTTTTTATTGCGAATATGCATGCTTATTGTTGGATCCCTTCAGATATATTCAAGAAAAAAGGAAAATTTAGTCACGCTTTCCGTTGAACCAATTTCATTTATTAACGCACTCATACAGAAACAATACAGTAAAAAATTAAATTGAATGAATGAATGAATGAATGAACGAATGAACGAATGAACGAACGAACGAACGAACGAACGAACGAAGGAACGAACGAAGGAACGAACGAACAAATGAATGAATGAATGAATGAACGAACGAACGAACGAATGAACGAATGAATGAATGAACGAACGAACGAACGAACGAACGAATGAATGAATGAATGAACGAGCGAGTTTCGATTATTAATACACTCATATGTCGGTCCCTATATAGTTGAGTATATAATCAAGTTGGTTAAAGTGATCACTATGGAAGCCACTAAGATGCTGTGCATAGATAAATAAAGAGTATAGTACGCTGACGTACCCCCTGGTTCTAACATGTCATGCTATATAATGAACCACATGCAAGTATCCTAGCGTTATAAGCACCATGATATTTCCCGTTTAAAAACAGCAAAAGGACAAACTAAAACCCCTAGATCGCTAAGTCATGCCGTCACCAGCTGACCGTGAAATATTATCGGTACTGATGATTAGAAATACTCGTAGCTACTTTTGGAATAGTCTTTTTTTCGATTCAATAATGTGGTTTTCAAATACTCCTTTAATTCACTTTAAATATCACATTTTATTGCACCTTAATACTCTTTAATAGAACGAAATTGTCTTTACATTTTAAATACGCTTACGTTTATCTCACTTTATTAGACACCCTTGAAGTATATACCGTTGCATATCACATCTTATTGAATTTTAATACAAAAGTGTTAAAAACACGCGAATTTATTTTTTCTATGTATATTCAACTTCAATACAATTTCTTGTCTACAATTTTCTTTTTTTTATTTTCGGTGTATTTCAGCTTATCATGCTTTAGTACACCTTACTTACTAACGTACGTACTGTTACTTTAATGTCGATAGTTTCGTTTATAGTGTATTGCACTTTATTAAACCTAATCACACTTTTTAGTTCTTACGACTTGTTTCACGCGTTTATGTTAACGTTAATCCCACTCTGAGCTTTTTGTAAATCAAAACGCCAAAAAATTAGGTCTAAAATATCTATCAAGGCGTTTTCTTTCAATTCATCCGTGCATTTAGTTAATCGAAATAAGTATATTTTGTGGTGGAGTGGTTTTCAAAAACTCTTGAAACTAAGAGTAATGGTTATTAAGTATTGATAAATTGTACATAACTACCGGAAAAAAATTCGGTGTCATTTCACAGTTTTTTAATATTAACTTTATTATATATTGAGGGCAAGGATAGAATACTTCTATGCTTCTATGTACTGACATGAGGAGTTAGTTTACGTACAATTGCGTACGTTACGTGCGACGCGTGCGGTTAGGTTACGTACGACTAAAATTAACAAGAAAACGTTATATTTTATCATATTAGCATACCTATTTTTATATTTTTCTATAACTATGTTTGTTTTCACTCGACCTTGTAGCTGGTCAGGTACAAAAATAACTTTGAGTTGTAGGACTTCCTTTTGGCGTATTATCGGAAAACTAGAGTTCATTTTAACGAATTAGCAAATTCGTACAGTAACTCTAATATTGATAGGGCGCTGTTTATGAAATGATGATAAGCATGCAAGAAGCTTTTATGATCATGGAGCGAGGTATAAGAAGGTTGATGAATTTCAATGTGCAATCAGTTTTAAATCAGTTCTAGAGCCTGTTAAGTGTGAGAAATCAATTTTATTAAAGTACCAAAGAAAATTTTGAAGATCCTACAATTGTTCTAAACATTGGCAAAAAATAACTTTGATCAATGTGTACAGACATATTGTTAAGACTAGAGTTCTTGGCTCGTCTTCTGAAAGAACTCAGTAAATAAATTCGCGAAGATCTAGTCTTAGAATTGTTACAATATTCAAATGTACAATATAAAGTACGCTTCAGTCAGTGTGTAGAACTGAATGATTTTTCTTTGAAAGTCTACAAAAATAAAATCTTGAAGAATTCCATCCTACAAATGTGCTAAAAATTGACAAATTTTGTTTAATTAGTATTTACAAGCTTAAGTGTATTTTTCTATATGTTTGATTGCAATAAATAAATAAAATACTTCAAGATGTACACATTACATGTAGTAACATTTCATTCAAGACCGAGCTATCCCTAGCCCAATCAAGGCGGGAGCTTATGTAGGTAAGCTTTTACATTGAAAATAAGAATAATGAAAATATAATGAAAACATTACGAAACACGAGATTGTATTATCGATATATCTTTAGAACTTATTTTTTTTACAATAGAATTGTATGTTTTGGACTAAGTTAAGTTTCATGTTTATTACGTTCTCTGTGGTATTCAAAAGTGAAGCATTTCAGAGGAAAAAAATAATTGAAATGTATAATCAAATATAAACGGTTTCTATCAATGAATGTTCAGCTGTGCCATAATGTTTTCACTATCTTCTGGGTAATATTCCATCTTAATAAATAAGGAAGATGAATTAACACTGAAAACAATAATAATAGTTGTATGCTTATCTTAAATTGTTGATTTTTATCTCAATGCTCTCTTGCAAAGTAAAATGATAAAGAGATTTAAAAAAAAGCATGGATGAAGAGGGTAAAATTGCGTAGAATATGCTAATCCTACATAAGAAAAAAAATAGTACACAAAGGATTATATGGAAGGAAAAAAAAAGTTAAATAAAATAAAATAAATTGAAAGAATAGTCAATAGAAGGGAAGATTATTATACTATATGTGTTGTTTGGGACTAAAGAGAAAAGAAGAGAACTGAAGAAAAATAAACAAATATACACATTCTATTAAAAGTAGATTTACAAAATCTTGCTAAAGTAAATATTTAATTTTTTCTTCCAAATGCAACGTAAAACTATAATAATAATAATTTAACTCAAATAATAATGACTTTTTTGTCAATGAATTTATGTAATTAAATAAATATGATAAAAAATAATTGAAAACGTCACTTATGTTTATCACGAAATACCCACAAAACATGGAGCTTCCAAACATTTGTCTTCAGGAATTCCTTTTAAAATACCATGTTTTAAAATATTATGAAAACATGAAATTAGGTCAGCCATGAAAACATAACATTAACTGAGGCTAAGAACGTCTGGTATCTTCAAATTCTAAACTGTAGTTTTTTCCAACCTCTTTTGCTCATTACAATAATCAAAGTTTTAGATAGAATTCAGGTTAAACAAGCTTATTCAAAGTGCTTACAGTGTATTATGGTTTTGCTTTGTCGATCAAGCTTGAGTTCTATTGTTTTGACTCAGGCTGTCGAGGGAAAAAGATGTTTATAACAGCCTTTTTTTATGTCATTTCTTTTTGTGTGGTGAATTTCTGCTGTAGAAAGGAGTACGTAATTTTGCTCAAAATACTGTTAAATTTGTATTTGGAACTTCTTAGCGCGCGTGGGGCTTAGTCTGAAAATCAAAAGGCGCTCCCATCCAACCACATTATATGTGTGATTTAGACAGCAATGAATTAGCTTTAGTACAGTTATACGACTTGTATGGAGTCTTTCGTTTTATTTTTTTTAACTATAAAGAGTTTTATGACGGCAAATTAACTTATGCCTTTGAATACCTGTATTTACATTTAACTAAAAACTAACAAAGCCAACTGGCTTTTTAAGCACCGAATAAAGTCCAAATGGCAAAATTAAATTATTGTTATTTAAGACTAATTTTTTGCAACACTTTTATGTTCATATTAATTCTTATTTTTTTATTTCAAAGTTTAGAATGGTAAAGAAAGGGTATCATGACACTCAATACAAATGTCACACCTTTGGTTAGTGAAAGCTTGAGTGACAGTGCTCTGCATGGACACTGACATTCACAGAATATCAAACATGATCGGCTATTAAAAACACTTCAGTTTGATTAAATTTTATCCCAAAACTTCTTGCATATATTTTGCAATTTTTCTGAAAAAGAGTACTTAATATGAATTTAGGACAAATAATTCAAATTTATAAGAGTGTCATGAATATTCAAAATTATAAACAAAGTTCTGAAATAATCTTCTAATATACTATACACTAAGACTATTATAGAAAAGTTTCAAATGACATATAAAATCCTTTAAAGTGGTAAAAACTGCCTTTTTATCGCCAGGAATAAAACATGATCAATCGATACAGATGTGGCACTTAGGATGGAGTCCTTGCATTTTCAACTAGAATATTCACAATTATAATCTTAAACATAATTTCAGTCGCAGCTAAATCTCTCGTGGTCCAAAACAGCATGGATTCCACGCCACAGCAAAGCCGATAAAATAACAAAAATAATTCAAATTTATTATTCCTTCATCGCCCCAATTTCAGCCGACTTTTCGGCTCCTAGTAATTTCCGCTTCCAACTTCTTTGGCAGTCGACCTGGACTGAATTTTAGACTTAGAATTTAGCGAATGTACCTAATCTTTATTACCAAATATCATAAGACGATTTAACCAGCATGAAATCTGCTTTGTTGTATTGCTATATTACTAATAAAATGTACTCACACTTATTGAACTTCATTGCGTTTATAAAATCTCAAATCACCTCAACGTATACCTCGAACGTTTCCTCTTGTACGCTTTGAATTCTAGTAAAACTCCCGGTGTATAGACTAAAGCAGTCATTTGTAGGGCTTCGCTGTTTCTGTTATATGTTGTGATTGTTTTTTTTTTTCGAGATTTCATACTCCCTATCAGGCGCGACTTTACGACTACGGAATCTACTAAATATCTCCACGAGTCCCAGTGGATTCAACTTGTAGTGAAATGTCTCTAGTCTCATTTTGTGCGTGTTGAGATCAAACCAGCATGTAATCAGCATCGCTGCTTATACAGTATCAGCAAGAAAATGCATTCAATTTTGTTGTAGTTACAAATTGTGTTTCGCAAGCGCACAGATTCTTTGTAAAGGAGTTCTTCCAATATTCTACTGAAATTTCTGTAAGTCTTAAGATGTGTAATCATGGGTACTGCATAGTATATGAATAAAAATGCCCTCGAATTTAGTATTCTCAAATCGCTGCTAGCAGAGTCTCTCTCGTTTATGATTCCTGACGCTTTTGATGGACTAGATCAAATTCTCGTGAAATATGTCTAATTTTGAGCTATGCTTCTTGAGTACCCAGCACCGGCTATATGGAAAGTTAATTATGTTCAAATTCACTGATTTGGATGTCCTCAAATCGCGCGATATTATGAGTACAGATTAAAAAAAAAAAAAAGATTTAGTCAAATTTCACGACTCTAGGCTGTGTGTCTTAGCTAGTAAACAGCGTGTATTCAACGTAGGGTCAGGAATAAAAATACTGTGGTATCATAATGCCTAAAATATCCCACAAACCTGAACGGATTTTTAGACAGTGGTATTGTGGAATTTTACGTAAGGGCGTACATATTTTTTCCGTTTGAATTTTTACTTAAGGATTTCAATATAGTTCATATCATTTGCACAATTGCACTATTTGTTTATTGAGAATAGGGTTGCTCAACTAATATTCTAAAGAATATTCCACAAATATTTTTGTTTTTCAAAGTTGTATGATGGTGATAAATAAAAACATCGAAATTACATTATATTTTGATGGGACGATTCCACAATGAAAACTATAAAACTATTTCTATCTCATTCACGATTGTAGATCATTTATGCAACGTAAACGTAGTATCCACATAACTGGGCGTCACTTACGGATCTAACGCCTTAACACCTTACGCGTATTATCCGCCATACGTATTATCCATATGAACTAAAGGTATTGAGTGATCCCGCGCGCTTTGACGGACTGTTGCCAAAACATAGAACATAATTACCAATGTATAGAGTTTAGTGGTATCAAGCTGGGCTTGTAGTGAACGCTCCAGATGCAAGCAGCCTATTCAATGTAAGGCCATACTGTTTGATCTAATCGACTGAAGCGGGTTGGTTTTATAAAGGAAACTGCGCACGGTTTATAAGAGAGTGTTACTGTTGAGAGTAATCACTCCACTCTCGCTAGTATCGACGTTACAACGCCAGAGCCACATAACAAACAAAGACATTTCTTGTTAGGAGAACCAGCATGGCAAAGCATACTGCTTGATATTATCGACACAAGTCGGTTGGATTTTAACTTGAAACAACGCACATTTAACTGCGAAGAGTATTACTATCGAGTACTATCACTCCACGCTCGCCATACTGGACTTTAGAGTACCTGGAACTAAAGATAAAACAGTACGTTTCGCTAACTTACGTAGTAGAATACAAAGCTTGATTTAGTGAGCACAACAAGGTGATTTACGAAGGAAGCAACACACAGTTTTTGATAGATTGCTACTATTCTGTTTAATCATTTTACTCGCTACTCGACCACTGTATAGCTAGCCGTAGAGAATATTAAACACAGGAGAGTCTAGCAACCAGCATGGACAATCTACCAACGTATACCCACCAAGGCATAGAGCGAACGCTCGATCCTGGCAAGGATTCACCATTTTCCCATGGTTTACCATCGTACATAGATCCCAACCCAACCATGATTCCTCGTCCAGGACTTCACATCTCTCATCGGATACCAGATGTCCCGCCATATCCGTTTCAGTCGCATGTAAATTCAATACGTACTTCGTGCCCATCAAGCAGACCTGCTGATTATATTGGACCGTCTCCGAGCCAGTCCTACGGTCATGGTATATATGACTCTTTAACCAACGACCGCTCGAGGTTCCCCCAATGTACTCCAAGCTTCACTCAACTAACTCTCCACCAGTCAAAGCCAGAAATAAAGCCACATAATAGGCAGTTTTACCCCCAAGTCCCTGTGCCACCAGAGCTGGATCCTCAGCAGATAGCAGGCTTTCGATATAATTCTAATGATGTATTCCCAAGAATGGATCTGTACCCACAGCACCCGGCGCCGTTGGGTTATGACCACCATCATTCAATGGCTCATCATCCGAACATGTACTACCAATATCTCGGCGCTACGAATAAAATAATGAGCTGTGAATGGATCGATCCGCAAAACTACGGTAAAGGTAAGATCTGTGGGAAACAGTTTACCGTTATGCATGACATTGTAAGGCATTTGAACGATGAACATATCAGCCAAAACGATTCTCCCTTGCATGTTTGTCACTGGCGAAACTGTACGAGGAACGGATTACCATTTAAAGCAAAGTATAAGTTGGTGAATCACGTGAGGGTTCATACTGGAGAAAAACCATTCCCTTGTCCATTCCCTGGTTGTGGAAAACTCTTTGCTCGCTCAGAGAACTTGAAAATACACAAGAGAACACACACAGGCGAGAAACCCTTCGTATGTGAGTTTCATGGTTGTGATCGAAGGTTCGCGAACTCTAGTGATCGAAAAAAACATTCACACGTCCATACGTCTGATAAACCTTACTACTGTAAGTACCAGGGCTGCAATAAAAGCTACACTCACCCATCATCGCTGAGAAAGCATATGAAATTACACGGTGATCTGTCGCCATCCCCTCCACCTCTATTAGAAACTGGCAATAGTTCTAGTCACGAGATTGACAGTCGTTCGAACTCGCCTTCTTTACAGTTAGGAAATACTTCTACGAGTAGTAGCAACAACAACAATGGAACTGAGTCTAGACAAAGTGGAAATCCTGATTGGTATGCCTGTTAAGAAACGATCGCAGACATTGATGAGGTCGGAACTGGCACAAGAAAGAATAACACCGTCCTCCCTCGAAATGAGTTTATTTAGTCAACGAATCGAACATTTTTAGACAATGAAGAAGGCTAGTGGATTATCAGTGCTCTTTATAAGGCAGAACATAAATGATATCTGTTCTGTAATAGGACAAGGACTGGAGACATAAGCCCACTGCTTTTGAAATTACAACTTTTGTTCACATAATATCAGCGAAAATTCATTTGATTGACGAGAAGAGGAAATGAGCCTCGCTGGATAACAGATCACTCGATTTTTATATCTGTTTAATCCAATAAAGACTATCAAAATCAAGTAAGTTTGACAAGTACAATTGTGCTAATGAAGTATATGTTTATACGTGAACGAAATCTCATAAAATCAACACTATAAAAACAATTTTTAAAGATTAGACACTGTCTACAACGTTTCTAAAACGTCCTCGCTATATCAAATGGAACTACGAGTTGAGTAGGAGTGACAAAAAAATGCACACTACATATTTTCAAGTATCTACATCTAATTTTGAATTGTCATTTCTCGTGATCCTTTCCATAAAGAAGACGAACATTGACAGAAAACTGTCCTAAATGGAAGAATAGATATATAACATGTTCCGATTGAATGTTCTATTGCGTCTGAGAAAAGAAATCCCAGCGAGAAAAAGGAACATGAAATATTCTACAAAAATGTGCACTGTTTTTAAACTTGTACGTTGGCTGGTAAATATATTGTTCGGGACACTTTAAATATAGAAGAAAACTAGATAGAATTCGGATCTACATTCTTAGTGATAGAATACTCTCAGAGCTGTGTGTTTTTTATTTCAACACTGTCTGTCTGTATAGCATTTTTAAACCAAAGAGAATTGGATACAACACTACTATAAAAAGAATTGTGTTGTTCTATCATTAATATTATTATATGTTATCTTTATCATTATTGTTATTATAAGTATATACGGGATATTTATAAAGGGTGAGACAAGAAAGACGAAATTCCTACGTATTAATCTTCACTTCCAGTTGGCAGTACTGTAGATTTACATTCCTATTATGCTTGCTAATGTAACATGTAGTCGTTCAAATCACGAGATTGTTAATTAGACAACAAAGACAATACCATACGTGGGTCTTACGTCAAAACTGGTGCAAATATTCAATATGTTTTTGTGTTCAAATTGGACATAATTCAGAGAACAAAGGAGTGAAACTACAAGGTTTTTCGATTATTTTCAATATGTTGAATAGCACAGGTATTGACAGCCATTGGAAGGTACTTCGGTGTAGCTTTCAGTTGCCGTGTGGTGCGGACATTACTTGTTTTGTGCGTGATCAGGTCAAAAAAGAAAGTTAACAATACAACACGAGATCATGACAACACGATATTATCCAAATCATTTGGCGCGAAATTATAAACTATTGTTTCATTTGCAATATTTAGAAGAAAAAACACTCATTTGAAACTTAAACGTTATAGAGCAGAATCTGAGAGTAATCAAACTTTCCTTTGTCTGTCACAAGATTTTGATTTTAAAAGTAAGAAATCGAAATTGTTTAGCATGATAATTAATTTATTAGTATCAAATTAGCACCTATATATGTGTTGTAATAACATATTCTTGTACGTAATATAGTAACTTGCTTTTTCTGTATATTTGAGAATCCACACTTTGACGAATAGTCGACAACGACATAGATTGACAAGAGTGTTTTTTGTAATAAAGTGCAGTACAACACAACAGAATTTCTAAAGATTTGTACGTATAGTTAAGGATTGTAGAATGGTTCTTATAAATCCCTGAAAGGCACGTGCAAACTCTTTGGAATCATTATCCATAATCGTGCTTGTCAGAACTTAGCTTCTCTACTAACACCATATTTAAACGTTTTTGTATTTTACTTTGGTTGGTATTTCTAATGTGGTCATTTTTTTGTCGCCAAGAGGAAAATAGGATAAGTGCACGTGTCCTATAATGCACTGTCATTAATTCTCTAATCAATTTTATCATGTAGTTTCGTTTAATAACTTCAAGTTCATTATAAGCCACAAATCGATGTGAAGACAAACTTTGTACAAAGCAACCTATGTACTTAGTACTTAATTTAACTGAATCCTGCAAAGAAAGACTTGCTCAGTGTTCAAATAAAGTTCTAGATCATTTTAAGAGTTATATAATAAGATTATTCTTTGCTTAACAAAACAGGCTGGGGCTTAAAATGTAAAAAAAATGCTTATTTACAATCTAACAGACATCTTATCACAACAACTTTATGCATGAATATTCTTCGGACATAGAATAAACTATATACAACTTTATTCAATGATAGTAAAATCTTAATCTAAAATCTTTTTATAACTTTTTGATATGATTAATTTTAATTGTAAAAAGACCACTTTTGGCAACGATCAGAAATACAAACGTAATGCCATAATTTCAGAGAATGATCACATATCTTTGTTGACCACGGAGGGCCGGGCCTGTTTACTTCAACAACACACAGCCATCACAAAATGACTAAACGAACAAGAGCCAGCTAAAAAATATTGTACTTTGTACATTGTTATTGTACCAGCGCACTAAAGTCCAGTGAATAGACTCAAGCATGCTGTCCGTACGGTGAAATATCGTGAAATAAGCATAAGCGCAGTCACAAATCAAGTTTAATCCTCATGCTTGCGCTTGCGGTTACGTCTATTTCACAAGTGATTACAAAGCAGGACATGTTGTAGTTTTAACTTTCATTAGTTTCACAACTTCAGATCTGCGTTATTCCGAAGATGTTCTTATTCTAGTAAATAATCATGTCGCATTTTCCCCCAAGTAAATTGTGCACACAATTTTCAGCGGCGTTTTTATTAAGATGCTCTTAATTTAGTAAAGTAGTATGTTTTTTTCCAATTTTATAAATACACACAGGACTTTCATCGGCGTCATTATGAAGATGTCTTTATTTTAGTGCATATAAACAGTCCTTTTTTCCATTTTTAAGATCAGATATATACGCGCACGACTTTTTTTACGTTTTTACGAAGGCGTTCAAGAAGTAATTTAGTTTACAATAGCTGATCCTGTGTTTCCCAAATTCATATATGCGCGCACAACGATCTCTGAAGTTTGCGTGAAAGAGTTTGTTATTTTTGATATAGATCTCTAGCGAGGTCCCGTTTTCACTGCGGGTTGACTTAATCTCAATGAACCGTATCAAGCCAGTCACGAATCTGGGCAAATACTTGTAAACCTTGAAGTCTTTCTAGATCTTCACTTCCTTGATTTGAAGTAGGTTCTGTACGCACGCGATAAAAGTGGATTTTTTTTCTAGGAAACCTAAGAGCAACGTACATATATGTAAACGTTTTGTTAACCATTTGAAAGCCCACATACTAAACTTATTTATTGTGGGATTTAAAAACAACTAATCTGAAGTTTACTTATATTTATATATAATGGCTGATAAAGCTAAGGAAGAGTAACTTGGATTGGATTACGTGTATTTTGAAATCAAGATTTTGGAATTTTATTGAAGTAGTACTGAGCGCTAAGATGAAGTAAAAGCAGCAAAGATGCGGTAGCAGTGTTCTCTGTTTGCTAATATATTTTTTTTTGTTGATATATCCAATGAAGGGTTCTAGGAATTTATTATAACGTATGGTTAATTTAAAATGCTTAATCAGATGATTTACATTCGCAGTTGGGTTTGATACAGTATAATATTAAGCTGTGTTTCCTTAGTCAAGATTCAGAGCATCTTATATGCTAGTAAGTTAGCGCTAAATGGACCCAAAATGAACGGTAACTAGAAAGAATGAAGATTTCTTAACGTTTTTGGGGTTGTATATGAAGTATACATTGTTTTGTTTCAGTCAGCAATTCTTATGAACGCCGAAGTTGACATTTTTTTCTTGGGAGAACACAAACCGTTCTCTATAATGAGCGAATTGACCAACATTATGGGCGTCAACCATTATTTACCAAGCTAAATAACAGGTGTTGTTGTTGTTGTTGTTCTCAGAAAAAACATCTGTAAAAATAACATAGATAGTCCGTTAAACTGCTAACAGCATTTTAATTCTATGAATTTATTGAACTCCCTGACTTGAAATCAAGACGGACATTCTTTTCTATCTAAAATAGTATAGATTTTGTATATAACAATATTTCATTAACCAACATGAATACAGATTCGTTCAGTCAAAATACAAAACGTTTATGCTTCAATTTAACGGGATTTTATAGGAAAACCACGATGAAACACTTGAAATTGAAAAAGTGAGTGACAACTAGCTAAAAACCAGAGAATTCGAGAACTTTCAGTAGGTTACATAAGTATCCATTGCATGATTGGTGTTATTCTTTAGTATTCTTTCCTTGTATAGATCAGAAAGCAGTATCATATTGAAACCGTTTCGGCATCGCACTTCTATCATCTCATCGATGCAACGTGTAAGATATACGGAGTGTATGAGTTTCATTGCCCTTGTGTACTGGCTGACTTCAAGACTAAGCAGCTAAATGAACATCTCCGTCAACTTTATCAAAGAGAAGTGTTTTTTTTTTAACGTACACTAGCAGAAACCGTACATGTATTGTATCGTAACGGGCATTTCTAAGAAGCATTTCAATTTTCTGCGGTTGTACCGTTTCCCACTAATCCGAAAACGAGTCTAAATCACGAAGTGGAACTGTAATTATAAAAGAGAACGATCCACGTGATTCACACTGCTTTTCGTCACATTCACTATGATGCCCTACTGGTTGTTCAAGTCATAGTCAATATGCTGAAGTGCATGGTGATCTTCTCTGTGAATAAACTGATTACGAAGATAACTGGTTATCTCCGACCTTGATCATAGAAGAAAACCCCTTAAAGTACACAGTAAATGCGTCTTACTAAATAAAAGATGTGGATTTAACACTGTACGCATTTGGAATTCTTGAAGGATTTGGCTACTGAATAAAACGAACGTTGCGAATCGCTAATTTAAAATGACGGTCTCTTGCGAAGATTGTAGATGAAATGTTCATCTTGACAATGATGAACTTTTCCCACTATCCACAGTAGTTTACGAGAGAAAAAATTCCGGATGTGATTTGGTAGATGTAGAAGAGATCGTCTGGAAGTACACTTATTGAAATGGCCCTGTAGTGGAAATTCGTGTCTAAGAGTGCACAGTAAACTCGTCATGTATTTGAGTATAAAAATGCATGGTTTAGTGGACACGATTTACATACGGGCATTGCAATCGCTGTGTTCAACGCATTCTTGAAAGTTGAACCTTCGTTAATTTCTTCTATCAGAATCAGTCTTTCATCGTCATAAGACTGCCTTTAGAGTGCAAGATCACTTTATATGCTGATTATAATAAGGGTACATGGACATCGTTATTGGATTGGGATGGTGGTGTTGCTTTTCATGTTCTCAAGATAAATGGGCGATAATACTAAGCGTTTGAAGATTTATTTTTCGACTACGACTTGTGGAACAGATACTTTTTAGCATAATACGCCCTTGGTAAACTTCATTGTAGTCGAATGCATTTCTGTTCATATGTGGCCTGAGGGCCAGAAGTTTACTATAGTTACTAGTAACTGTTTGGTTTTATCCTCATTAAATAAGGAGTTTATTTAGTTTCCGTTTTCGTTTTAAATTTAACACAAACTTAGTTACGCTCCAATCACTACATTAATGTTTGAATAATTAGACGATAGTCAGTGAAATATAGTTACTTCATTTTTTAAGCTTAGAAACCTTTAATCGTATAATTGATTTGATTGGATCAACGTAACAGACCTTTAACGAAATTAATTATTATAATTTGTACATGCAGTTCGGAAGAAATTGGATCTGCTACGAAAACTAATACAATGATAAGTGATTTTGCTTCCCGTTTATTATTGATAATAAAAAAAGTATTTTTATTATCCATGCTCTTATTTGCAAGCTTAATTTGTTCAAATATGGAAAAATGTAGTTGTAGTTGTAGTTGTTTGGTATTGGCATGAGTATTTGTTAAACTAGTGCTTTAACTTTGCAAAGATGCATGAATATAGAGTATCTTGCCTCGGTTCTAGCTAGCTGAGATCATTTTATCTAGGGTTACTTATTAGAAGGCTTTTATTTACATGCTCAACTTTTCCAACTTAGGTGTGGTTGTGTTTGGCGTTGGCATCAGTATTTGTTAAACTAGAAGTGCTTTAATTTTGAAAAAAATATGAATAGCTAACTAAGATCATTTCATCCAGGGTTACTTAAAATATAGTATTTTTTTATTAAGAGTAAAGAATGACATCTTTGTGATGTGTAGAACGGTCGTTTAATTACGTTATGGTAATGCCTTCCCTGTTTAAAAAATATATATATACTCTTTTCTACCGTCAATATCGATTTTGAGCTAAACAATGTAAGTATCAAGTATTTATATTCACTTCCAGTATTGGTATTGTCTTTACTTGGATACTTATGAATTCTAGAATATTTCATCAGTTTCAAAACATCGATTCGACCTTGCTGAAGCAAGAGCTTTATCGTGAAGGCGTGGCTTAAAGTGAAGACAACGTTTGGTTTGATTATTACAAGCAGAAATAAAGGTTTCGATTTAATTGGCTATAATAGATCGTGATCGGGGATATTCACCACACTTTATGATAGTAATCATCAATCTTTTAAATTACATGCCATGCAACTATTTTTTAGCACTTCACATGTATAGCTAATTGAAAAGAAAAACTATCTCATAATGTATATTATATTTGATTATCAAATTTCTGTGAAGGTTATGAAACTTTTAGCCAGTCTTTCTCAAGACTATATTCTCACCCAGATCAGTGATCCACTTTATCGTTCAATCATTCATTGCATTGTATTTTCCATCCACTTTTTTCTCGCCCCCCCCCCCCCCCCCCTTCATTGACATTTATGATGCACTGACATCAAGGAAGGATAAGAACATGTTCTATGTTTAGTGTCGTTTTCAAAAACCTTTGAAACAAAGCACAATAGCAAGTAAGGCGTAAAACGTCGACCAATGCTTCGAAAACGGAAAAAAATTCAAAGAGTCACAAATACAATAAAGTGTTATAATGTTTAATACAGTGTAATGCTTTCAAGTTTATTTCACGGGTTTTTGAAAATTGAATCGATCTGTCCGACATGACTTCGTATACACGCTATATGCGACAAAAGTGCAGCATTTTTGTTGTTGTAAGGATTTGTTTTCTGATTTTTCTTGCATGTGCTTGTAGTGTTGACGTAACGTTTGTCGGGTTCAAACACAGTTTAATACACTGAAGTGATCATAGACTGTTTATCTTAGAATTGATCGGCAAAAACGCTCTCATGCAAAGGATTCACACTGCTAAAAACAGTGCGACACTAACAACACATCGAGCCAAACGAATAAAAAATACTGACCCATAGAGAGACTGTACTTAGAGTTCAAATTTCTGAACACAATCATTAAAACACGAATTTTTAAAAGCTTTTTAGTTTTATTTACGACAGCTAAGAAGATTTCGAATCAATATTTTTAGGTAAAGAAAAGCAAAACGAAATACTTAAAAACGAATGAGAATATTGACTCGTGTAGAGACTGTACTTGGGGCTCAAATTTCTGCACACAATCGTGAAATCACTACAATTATTGTGCTACTGGTATAAAACAAACACACACAAAAAACATAAGATAAATAATCAGCAAATAACTAGCAAAATCAACAATAAACAAGTCAAAGCAAATATAATCCATCGTGTTTTATCTTTTTTTCTGTTGTCTAGTTTCCTCATACGCGATTTCGAGCTTACCAACTTCGCGTGAGAATCGTCTAGACATTTTTGAGTCAATAATCATCTTATTGTACAACCAATATAAACAATTTAAGAACTTCTACAAATAGTACGCCTTTTTGGATCTAATCTGCTAAATTCGCGTGACTAATAAGTAGTTCGTCCAATCTTTAATTGTCTTATTTAATTTCTATGTAAGCAATCTTAAAAGTACTGTAATTATTGACTGAAAACTAATAAAAGCGTACGCAAATTGCTTTGTAAATATTGTGTATTTTAATATTTCGTATTTTATACTCTATGTGAGTTAATAAATCGTGCATATAATAATGAACCAATAATGAACAAGAAAAAAAGGCAAAAAAAAAAAAGAGTTAGAAGCAAAAGCAAACAACAATAATAAAGGCAAAGATATGAAAAATTAAGTAAAAAGAATGAAAGAAAAATCAAAAATGACTTGAGCGATTTAAAAAATAATAACCGTTGAAGAATCGATGCGTCTTCGGAAAATATGATACGATGAAACATTTACGGTGAATTCACGTGCTTAATATTATACGGATACATTACGCACACATATAACTCATTCAAGAAAATCGATACGTGTTTATGGTGCTTACGGATCAGTTGCGTGTATTTTACGCAAGGCTTTAGCGTTACGAAAACGTTAAATTTCTTTCGTATATATCGGTGAATTCTTCTGTATAGAACTCGGGAGATAATTTTGTTTATACACATATCTCGTCATGAAAGAAAGCTTCTTTCGAATTTAGGGGGCTGAGCGAGTCCAATTCTAAATACCGGCCTTTTGATTACCTTTATAATTATAATGGTAGTCTCGAATCAGTTGATTAAACAGATCTAATTATTTAAGAAAGAATACACCGACCAAGCTGATCAATTATTCAAAAAAGTAGGTTTTCTTACAATCTATTTTGTTACGGAAAGGCAAACAAGGGATGCCGATAGTCCTAAAATAGCTAAACATGAAGATTTTTTCGGTTCAATTATAGAGCTGGTAGAATATTTCGATTTTTCTTTACATAAGCTTCTTGCCATGGGAGAACTTGGGCCGAGTAATAACTTCCCGCTGCTCGAAGGAAAAGTACCAAGCATTTGCCTTTTTCACTTTTACGCTATTTTAAGTTGATAATAACACATTATTTTTATATTATTAAATTATTATTTTGTGTATTTACCTCATAGAAACGAATACATATTCCTTGTGAATCCGCGTTATTTTTAACAAAGAAAAGACAACAAAAAATCACAATGCCAAAGACATTTATACATTTAACGTGTCAAGCTAATTAACGTATAAGCGAATCCGATTTTCAAATATTGAAGTGAATAAATGCAAAGATACATTATCTTATCGATAGGGTGGAGCACGATTGTATGGTACAATCTGCAAAGATTGAATTGTTAAGTGTTAAAGGAAATATATGTCGATAGTTTAAACGGATTTGTCAAGTTTGTTGATATATATAAGCACTACATTACATTACATTACATTACATTACATTACATTACAAATCTCTCGTACATACTTGACACAGTATTGATTTGCTTTGACAGTGTCTTCCAGGTTTATTTCAATTTAGGCCGACGACTTGTTTGCTCATTGACAGAAGTGAAAGCGAGGGGTGTAAGGGGAAATGCGATGAAAAGAGTATGAGAACCCCCCCCCCCCCCAAAAAAAAAGGAAGAAAAAAGAAAGAAAGAAAACAAAAGAAAAAAAACAAACAAACCTAACATTCTTTGGCCTGTGGGCCATGTTGAAATTGATAAAAAGAAAATAACGAATTATAAATTGTAATTGGTTGACATTTATAACCTTATATTTATTATATTTATTTCAGTCAGCGTGTACCTAAAATAACTTTTTTTTAAATCATGGCAATTTTAAATATGCAAAAAGGTACTAAATAAACTATCGTCATTATGAATGACAGCAGCAACAAAAAGGATTTTGAAAAGAGAAACCCCCGAAAATATCAAGTATCAAAGGAAAAAAAGAAAATTGAAAAAGATGAGGAACATTAAAAAAATGAAATTTAATTACATGAGGATAAAAAACGAGAATAGAAAAGAAGCGGAGAAAGAAATGTTAAGGAGCAAGAATAACATGGGAAAGGTACAAATTTATTAAACTTCATCGATTACCTCAAAGATGTTATTAGCTGCTTTATTCATTCAAATTTAATTTACGATGAATTTGAGACAATTATCCTAAAATAATTTCTACACCTTACTTTACTTTTAAAAGCAGATTAACTTTTGCTAAATTAAATTCGGGTAATTCAACGAATATGGAGTGCCTTTATTTCTTTGTATCAAACTTTAACTTTTAAGCGGACTTGCCCCAGACAATTATCTTTGAAAAATGATTACCACACCTTAGTTATGTACTTTCCCGAAAATAAGTCGCTGATGATATTTCCAAATTACGAGGGAGTGTTACATACGAATGTTGTTGTTACTCTATGTTGCATAATAGATTATAAAACATACCGTAGAAATTGTTTCAGAAATTAAAATTATCACAACATAATTGCCGCGCCTTGCTTATCGATGCAGTTTAACTTTACCGAAATTAAAGACAGTCACTGGTAATTTAACAAAAAGGGAGTGCTACAAACGATTAATATAGTTACACCCGCCTATGTAGCAAACTAGATTACAAAGACAAACCGTAGAATCATTAACTTGAAACCGCAAATTCGACTTTAAAATCGGTAAACGTAAAGGAACAAAGCTTATCAGAAAAATAAATCTAGAAGGTGGATGATTTCATGTTAGCATAACAAACGATGGCTTACACGAAATCGATTGGTGTCGTGAATGGGAATTGTAAATGGAATCAAATTCCATTAAGCTCCTATATATGTATCGTTTTTTATGCTTAAAGCATTGTTTTTCAAATGTAGAATATCTATTAATGAAATATATGTCTTAAAGAAGAATCGGCCAGTGGCAAGTGACTAACACGCCAAATTGTATTTTCGACTAAATCAATGAATGTTGAATTGAAAGGGAATTTTTAATGATTTACTGGGAAATAAAATCTGCAATGTTTGTAGCTGTGACAGTGAAACAAGAACCGACTCGGGACTTTAAAAAGAATGTTTGATGATTTAATGATTTAAACTATGGAGCTTTATGATTGAATGAAACAGATGATCGCAATTGTAAATGATTGTTCGTAATAACATCTTATTCAATTGCTTCTTTTGTCAAATACGTCATCTTTGTAACATTTGAGCTTACTTAATTGATTTTGAAAGACAAAATGCAATTGCAACATAACCGAGTTTGTTAAAGGATTTTAATCTTTAAAACGTCGACGAATAATGATGCGTGAAGCGACCGAAGTTGATATCGCTGACATTCCTTTTTGAATATATACTTTTACCCATACTGCTTACTAACTTCACCTCATGTACCTGTTTCCAATTTCCCATTCCAAATTTCTACCAATTCTCTTCCGAAGTCTAACGCAGCATGAAATTTAAACGTTGCTACGTAAATACTACGAAATTGTTTGTTTTACGTGCCTTTACGTTATCATTTTCACAGGGTATACGTATTGTAACACGTAATTTATTCACGTTTTAGTTTTTGTACCGTTTCAATCTCGGCATTACCATTTTTTGATGTCTGAATTTCAGTCCTATAACAGCACATCTGCTTTTCACAGTCCAAAAACGCCTGCAGTGATGAAAAAAGGAATTTTGGCTTTTTTTCTATTTATTTTTGTGTAAGCAGAAAAACTGTCATCTTTCAGTCGTGTAGATTGATCGTAGCAGGTACGCTGTTCTTGCGGTTATTGCCATTGAGTCTTAGTGTCTAGCTCTCAGTAAGTTCGTCTGTAGTAGACGTCTGTCTGTCTGCCTTTGCTATTTTATATGTCTGGAGCCGGTTATACGACGCCTGGATGCGCTATCCACCGGACAAATCCATATGAAGCGGATAAATTCTAAAGAAATTCTATGGAATTGATAACTTTATCCATGCTTCGTATTGTTAATTGTTAATTTTTAGATTGCTTCTATGAAATACCGAGTATTTGCTTGTTTTTTTTTTTGTACGTTATTATCATTATAAATAGTTTTCTTTTTTTTTTCTTTTTGTTTATGGCGGAAGTTCATAAATAAAATAAAATAAATAGAATACTTTGTTGTTTGTTGTTTTCGTGCTCGTCCACCTCAATAAGTATGATATATTTTTTTGTGTGATGCATTTTTATTTCTATATTCTATTTCTCTACCTTTTTTTTTTTTTTTTGCACGAGCAATGTCTATACATACTTTATTTGATTTTTTTTGCGTTTTTTGCTTGTTATTTACATACAGAAATATCTATATATGTTTCCAGTTGTACTTGTCTGTCTGTCTGTCTGTCTGCTTTGTAGCTCAACATCGCGTGTATCCAGTGTTTTAAGACTCCTTACATATACAAAGCAACGCAATACTCCTTTTATTCTCTCCCATTGTTAACCCTACCCCATTGAAGACCACGTTGGTCAGTGATCCTGCTATGATCAGTAATTCTACAAACGACTAAGACTATTCAAATCCGCTCCAACCTGCTGATAAAAACAGTGATCTATCTAGGTGGAGGTTGGGTTTATTTGATTTGTTCGATTAAGTATTCTAAATGATTTAAGAATATCTGATCGCACTGCTGTATAATTGTTAACTATTGGGGGATTCGGTCCTCGAAAGTTTTATTTACTAAACGATCCACAAGGATTGGGTTTATTTGATTTGTTCGATTAAGTACTCTAAATGATTTAAGAATTTCTGATCGCAGTGCTGTATTATTGTATACTAACGTTCAGTATTTAAAATTTTGGTAAATATACAGAAAGTTATAAAGAATATCCTGCGTAACCAAGAGGAGTAGAATTCCTGCCGTTCACCATCTCACACCATTACTTTTACAATGTTTCATCTCTAAGAATAGTTGATCCAATATTTAACTCATTATGAGATGAGCTATTTAGAGCACGGCTTTCCTTCACAACCATGTCACTAATCCCACTGGGAAACACAGTGGATTATCCAGGAGAGGTTTGATTTTGCTCGATGAGCCGATTAGCTAGGTATTCTAATTGAGCTAAGAATGTTTCATGTCTCTGTAACGGTAGCACATTTGTATACTCTTCGAGGACGTTGCTCTTAAGCAAACTATTAGTGTAAGTTAAAGACCTTTTTTTGTTGAAATTGCTCGTAAAAGAAGGGGGTTTCAAAAAAAATCAATACATGATTAGTTGGTACATTTATACCAGCACCTCTGATCTTCCTGATAATTGATGTGCGGTACTCTTTCTTTTTATTTGTTTCTATGCTTTTGATCTGTTTCAATGAAGAAGAGAGAAGAAAGCTCTTTTTTTCACTCGTATCCCTTTCGCCTGAATCATTCCTCCATGCTCTCCACGTGACCATCCCTAGTTTGAGAAACAGTTGTAAAATATGTAAGTATAAATTATTATTATTAAATTATTAATTATTATTATTAAGTAAATTAAATGGCGATACTGACGTTTCGGACGTTAGTCCTTCGTCGGAGTAATATGAGAAAAAAAGAAAGAAAGAAAGTAAGAAAGAAAGAAAGAAAGAAAGAAGGGGTGTTTATATGATAAAAAAATATGTGATGTCTAATTTTCTTATATATTTTACAACTGTTTTCCTAGAAACATCGACGTAGTCCAATCTAGTATATATCTAAGTAGTTTTTGCCTAAATTTTCTTCCTTTTGCTAACCTTGTTTCTCTTTAGACTTACAAGAGTTGTCCGGTTAAACAGTCTGCTCCATATTTGTTTTGTCTTTATCTTAACTTAATTTGAATTCCGCAAATTATTTTATTTTGGGAAGTAAATGTTAGGGTTTCCGTCTCTTTAAACATTCAAACACTGTTTTCATAGACAAAACAAACGCTTAACATTTCTTTTTTTACTACGGACTTATAGAATTCCTAGTCATTGTTAGCTTGGCTTATTGTATATAGGAGACGTTTCCTTCCTTCCTGTACTTTAACGCGGAAAGTTCAACGTTTTCATTTCGGAGAGGAAAAAATAAAAACAAAGGAGAGATTCTATTTTGGCCTATATTTTTCCTTAGTTTCCAAAGAGTCAAATGTATTTTTTTATTTCCAAATTAAGGCTTATTTTATCAATTGTTTTACTTTGATTAAAATAGTATTTGATTGGCCGCCATTCAAATGTTGCGTTTTGTGCACACTACTCATTTCTCTTTGCGTGCTTTTCTCTTTCACTTGCATTTTATTGAACACAAAAATAATCAAAATAATCGGTAACACTCATGCAAATGTTGCTATGGTAAGAATGCAATCTATTAGCACAAAAGTTATAAAATTAATTTTCGTAGTTGTGCCTACAGCTAAATGTACATTAAAAAAAAATAATTTTCTTTGTTCATCTTACAAACTTAGTACGTACTATAATAAAAGATCTCTTTGTCAACGTCAAAGAATGCAATCTATTGAGCACAAAAGTCATAAAATTATTCTTCGTAGTTGTGACTGCTGAATGTCCTTTTTTCACAATAATTTTCTTTGTTCATCTTACAAACGTATAATACAAGATCTCTTAGTCAACTCTTAGGCAATAAACACGCAAGTCATCAATCAGTCTTTTTTCTGCTTTTTCGGCGTTGTCCCTACAATTGAACGTATTTCAAAATAATTGTCTCTTTTGCAAATGTACGTGAAATGACGGCAATATTCAATACGAAAGTCATTAAGACATCAATACAACAGGCTGTCTTGTTCTCATGACCAGCATTGTTCCATTGGGTACTTGCACAATATTGATCGTGAATTAATTTAACTTCTTGACATCTTCGTAGAGTATAGTATTTAACAACACGTAAAATACATTTTAACGTATTACACCTTCTTACTCTTTATTACATTTTATTACACTTTATTACACTTTATTACACTTTATTACACTTTATTACACTTTAGTTATTACACTTTGTTTCATCGGCTTTTGAAAACGATCCAATAAAAAATGTTGAACAAAATATTATTGGTATAATAGTAAAAGTGAAGAAAAAGAAGAATTGGATCTGCACTTTTATTTATAATATCCTTTTTATTATATTATATTATTTTAAATTATATTTCTAGAACAAAAAGGGCTATAAACAGGAAAAACTCTGGAGCAACCGTGTTCCCCTCATAAGTTAATTACTAATTAAAACACCGAAAAAGGCATCCAAAGAAATCACAAAAAATAATGAAATTGTTTTTTTTAATTAAGTTAGTTGTCCGTCAGTTTAAAAACTTAGAAAAATAAAAAAAATATGTATAGTGCGAACTTGTTTTGTTGTAAAGGAATAATTAAGGAACAACCTTCATATGCTTTTATCTATTTATTGCTATGAAAATAATAATATAATAATAATAAATAAATTTATATAGCGCTATTTAACAAGCTTCAATAGCGCTTTACAATAATGTAATCGAACTAACTAAAAATAGCTAACTAAAATTTTCAAAATTTGTAAATCATAAAAGTTTGTAAATATAAAAATGTTTTTAAATGTTTTTTAAAAGTATTTATAGGCTAACTAAAAATATCAAAATTTAACAATCATAAAAATTTTTAAATAAAAATGTTTTTAAATATTTTTTAAAAGTATTTATATTGGAGCAGTTTTTTATATGTTCTGGTAAATTGTTCCATAGCTGCGGTGCTCTGACAGAAAATGATCTTTGACAATATGATTTCATATAACATACGGTTGTACACTCCAAGTTAACTAAATGCGATGTGTAAGTCAATATTTGAATACCAAGAAACCGGTAATTCATAAAGTGAGACACTTTAGCGTATTATGCACATTTTTGCGCTAGTTGTCCACATTCTCCGTTTTTTCTTTTGTTTTCGGTGTATTAAATGCACTGAGCTTAATACACTTTGGTGATAACATCTGTTTCACGGTTTTTGACCTAACCTAACCCCAAACCACTCTACAAGGACAGGAAATAAATTTGTTTAGTTGAATTACGAAACCAAGTCCAATTATCTATAAATCGTGAAAGGCAACTTTGGGACATGTAAGATTTGTGATGGATTAGACATGTAAGATTTAAGATGGGTTAGCTGTGTTAGAGTTGTGGCCGCGCGAAGCCTAATATGACATCTAACAGCAATAACTGAGATAAAAGGGGGGAGGGGGGCGTGTAAAGAAGACTCTGCTGGAGGAGAATTAAAAGTGTTAATGCCCATGAAACTCAAGATAGTGATGCGATTGAAATTAAGAAACGAAAGCTATGATCGACAAATTATGCCATGCTATAGTACTGGCGGAGGAAGTGTTGTCCTTCCCTTTCATAAAACCACAACCAAAATTTGAAAATATACACTTGATGGTTTGACTTTCACGCGTATAAGCCTAGCAGTTGAATGAAGTTTTTGGAGAACTGTACGCTTCACGCATACATTTGTAAAGAAGACTGATCGTCGTGTTTTAAACTGTCATTTTTGGTCATAAATTCAATTTTTGGGGCTGCGCGTGATTACTTCGTAACTTTGCTCTCGCACGTTCATTCTTTTATATTCTGCAAATTTAGAAATGAAATTATATTGTTGATATTACTAACAATAAATTCTTAGACATTAGTTTACATAAGTTCCACTTCCGTAAACAACCGGATAGACTACGTCGCTATTCATTGATGTCAAGGCATTGAATACTGAGGAAAACACCTGATGATTCAAGCGTCGGAGGGGGGAGGGGCATGTTGTAGATACCTAAGTAAAATAAATAAATTAAAAGAACAATAAGGTCAGGTTAAGGGGCAGGGTGTAGGATTTATACGTCTAGCCCTTTGTGCGTTCTGAACTAATGCATCCATTGAAGATTTCTAGTTAGTAACTTTTAGGGTTTGATGATATGAATAGCTACGCCCCTCTGATAAACGACGTATGTTGATGCGTTTACTACGGACTTTGTCCCGGTATTTTGCGTTTATGTTAATTTAGATCATTGACCTCTGCCTTAGATTTATAAGTAATACACCGCATTGTTATTTTTTATTTTTTTTTATTATTTATTCATTCATTCATTCATTCATTCATTCATTCATTCGTTCATTCATTCATTCATTTATTTATTTATTTTTGTTATATCAGACTTCCCATTAGTCAATTAGTTAAAACAATATATATAACTAAAAGCGCAAGGGTGGTTGGGTTGAAAAACCGATACATCATATTGTTATGACATGATACACTGGTTTTGTCACGTTTCCTCGGTCGTAGGCATAAAATAAAACAATATACTGAAAGCAAAATGTGGGCGAGATGATACTCTATCATTTTAATGACATAATACGACCGCTTTGTTATTTCATCTTGTACAAGCAGGGTTGCTATTGACTTTATCTTTTTAAAAATAATAACGAAATACTTCAAAGTGCCGCTAAACACTGTTTATATTGATGTTAAACGTCTGCTAAACGTTCTTTTGAGACTTGTGCAGCTGTAATAATTCATTATAATACAAAGTGAAAGTAAAAATGAAATGTTGTTCTTTTCTAGGTTAGCGCTATCTTTTGGAAAAAGCGGATGGTAACGATGATTTGATGGTAAGAATTTTTGTTGAATAATAATAAGTTCTAGAATATATATATAAATATGCAAGTTACTAACAAGGGATGTTTATTTCCCTAATTTAATGGGTGGGACGACTTTGTTATAGTTACGAGATTAAAAAAAACCTTGTTTTTATCTGCGTTTATTGCGTTTTTAATTCAAACTCCATCCTATAGTGTAATTAAACTATACTTTCTTTAGTTTTTTTTTAGTTTTCAAAGAATGCGCATATCTGAAAAAGCACAATTACGTACATAACGCAATTTGCTGTAAATTCAACGAGAACTTTTGTTGAATAATTGGCTGGAAATTAAAACATAGGCAGACAAAGGGCGTTTGGTTAAGTTTACCCATTTATTTAGTTAATTAATTAAAATTGGAACGACTGAAGTAGAACCTTTGGTTATAGTAACCTCCTTCAATAAAAAATGAATACAAAGAAATAGAATGTTTTGATCAAATATGCCCCTCGTGTAGTTTCAATTATTTCGAGACAGGTTTGATGGTGTGATGAATGTTAAATATAATTGATAGAAACAGCGAGACAAATCATTGATTAATGAAACACCACGTGAGAAAGAACACTTCATCAAAGAAACTCCACGTGAGAGATGTCGAACACGCGCGGAAATCGTTACTTTGAACAGGAACTCTTGAAGAGGCGGTTAATGATATGTAAACTATCGAATATCCTGTTAACATTGTAATGAAATTGATTGCATAATGGAATAATTGATCAATTGAAATCCAGCTACTTGAATTGATGTAAACATTCACAAGAACAATGCTCTGCATTGTGGTGAATTGTACCTCACTTCTTTAATGGAGCCATATTTTAAGGTGTGGCTCACGTACCTCGTTCTTTTTTTCCGGATTTACTAATATCTAACAAAGAAAAACTGTTTCTGACATTTTTTTTTTACAAAAATGGAGAAAAACCAAAAAATCGAGCATGAAAAGAAAGTTCACAGCATACTCTCTTTTGTATTTTTGAATTCTTTTTCGAACTACATGATACATCATAATTTGATTATTAAAAAAAAGAACAATTGGTCTCTCATGTAGGTTGAAAGCATGAAAACATCTGAATATATTTTAAAATAGATTCGATCACTTGATCGAACGAGATTTGCAAGGGCAGACTGCTACTAGTTGTAAGTAGAAAGTTTAGTAAACTTTGGAATAATATACTACAAGCATATACCTGAATGTACCGCGCACAACGATACATCTCCAAACATTGCGGCAATGTCCATTACCAAACTTCATACTGGTCGAATGTTTATCTCAGTATTTGACCAGATTGAATTAATTTGTAATACGCTTCTTTGTTCTATAAACATAATTTTACGTACAGGGTAATGGGTAATATGTTACTTTGAAGGGCTATCTCACTACCTATAAACAGAAGCCAATTTATGTACAAAACTTCCAAAGGTGAAAATTCTTCACCCTTTCATTTCATGGCATTATTATACATTTGTAACATGCTTGAATCTTTATGTACAATAAAATGTAATTGACATATACAGCGACACGATGGTCAAACACTTAACGTAAAGAACAAGATCTAATTAAACCTCTACACGTACTGATCCGCAATGTGTAAGAGTTCGAAGTTGTGAGAGCTATCGGTAACATCACTTATTTGTAAAATCTTCCCATACTTCTCCAAAATATTCCACTTAGAATATCCAAAGGTTTGTACATAATTTAATTGACTCATGCGGAGAATTAGAATCATTGATCAATTGAACACCACGTGCGCGAAGAAAACTATAAGGGAGAGCCCGTGGTGGTTCTCAACATCAGCCATTCTGATTCCACCGTGCATGTTAGCGCACTTGACCACCGCGAAGAAAGAATCCTAATGTTGAATAAATAGCTTAATTTATCGGATTAATCGTTCATAATGGACTATTCTGACGTAAGATTTTTTTTACTAATATGTTAATTAAACCATTTTTGAACACAATTCAAAGATTATATGTTGGTGAGATTTTTTGAATAAATTCGAAACACCGTGTAGCTCAGTTTAATTTATCGGTCGGCCTAGAACAAAGTCACTGCATAAAATATAGATATGAGTCGTGACTGCTTAAATAGGGTCTAAGGGTTTCTGAACTGAGAAACATTGACTTCGAAAGAAAGAAAAGTGAAAAAAGGAAAAAGATGTGCATCAAAGGGGTCTTCGCCAGCTAGACCCGATTTATATGTATACATATTTTTTTGTTATTTTTTTATTAAATTTAAAGACTAGTGCAGTCGTTACATTCTTAGATGTGCTCACTCGTAATATTAGATATTTTATATTGCGTACAGACGGCTGTTCAACCACGTATGTATAAACACGCCTATACATCAAATTGTACCCTTGTCATTGTTAGCATTGATCATTGTTTGTTCATTGTTAACTTGACCAAATGTCGGGTTGACCAAGACCTTGCAAATCATGCAGAGTCCCAAGAATAGAAAATAAAAGCATTTGATACGACAAAATACTCTGCATTAGAATTAATGCAAAATACTCGAAAGAAGACAGGGACATTAAACATTTATTTATATATACTCTCTCGAGCATAATAGAATGCAATGAAAATTTAACTCCAAGATTCTGAATTCGCTCAATTTGAAGGAGATATCCTTCTATAAAAGTGCAAGTTTCCTATGGTATTGAGAAAAAAAATCAAATAAAAATAGTAAAACTTAAAAAAAAGACAAATCTGAGACGTCGTTTGCGTTGAATTGTAATTTGTTTTATTAGATTAAATCAAATGAATGAATCCTATAGAGAATACCTGTGACACCAGTGGATATCATATTGGGAAGAACAGTATGGCCACAACAGGATTAGACCAATGCAAAGAGGATCAACATTTACCCTTTTGTACACATCAGAGACATTTTTTACGGTATAAACATATGTATGTGATTTTTCTATACGAAATCCAATGAATATAATAGCCAATATTTTGCGTAATATGGATAAACTTCACGCAAGATAGATGCGTTTTACGGTAGACGGATACGTAACGCACTTGACATTCGTTCTAAGCAAGATGGATGCGTTTTACTTTTAAAAGTTGGATCAGTGCATTTAACGTAGGATTAATACGTAACGCACTTAATATTCCGTATAAGATACGTACTAATATCCGCTGTCTTGATCTACAGACGTAACGGTAGGAATTCATAACGCTTGTGCATTTTCCGTAAGATTCAAAAGTCATGTACTCAGTTATCCGTTTTTCGTAAGAGATGAATACGACGGTATCCTTTACTACCTTTGTTTTAGGTACAAATGTAAAATCTGTCAGTTAAAAATAGAGGTTCTTCACAGCAATACCATGGCTGAAATTCCAGTTCACGCTAAGATTTACATTGTAGGTTATTTTTATAACCACATACATAGAAGGCAAGCATGGTACCTTGTGTCTCATGAACTATTTAAGTGTGCCCTGTAACCTGCAGAACTAAACGAGGCCATAGGTTGTTTATTTTATTATTTAGACGTTGATCCTTTTATTTTTGGGTTCCCTGTACTATAAATTTTATCCTATATAGGATACAAGTAGTGAGTTTATTTTTTTGTTCCACATAGATTCGTTTTCGTATGAGTGGAAAACAGTATCGTCTAAGAAAACATTCGAATCATTTTGCTGTATCGCACCTGTACCATGCAAAAACACGTGCAAAAACAACTCTGTTATTGGTGTATAAGAGGGTCGTCCAAAATGACCATAATGCATGGACTATAGCCCACCAAAATGACGAAAAATTGGCAGAATGCATGGACTATAGCCCACCAAAATGACCAAAAAACCGCGTTTTTCGACCAAAAAATGCATGGACTATAGCCCACCAAAATGACCAAAAATGCAGGTTTTTTGACTTAAATGCATTGACTGTAGTCCGTGAAAATGACGAAAAATGCTTTTTTTTACCAAAATGCATGGACTATTGCCCACCAAAATGACCAAAAATGCAGGTTTTTTGACCAAAATGCATTGACTGTAGTCCGTGAAAATGACGAAAAATGCTTTTTTTTTACCAAAATGCATGGACTATAGCCCACAAAAGGGCCAAAAATGCATGTTTTTTGACCAAAATGCATGGACTGTAGTCCGTCAAAATGACGAAAAATCCTTTTTTTTACCAAAATGCATAGACTATGGCCCACCAAAATGACAAAAAAATGCTTTTTTACCAAAATGTGTGGACTATAGTACACCAAAATGACAAAAAATGCTTTTTTACTAAAATGTATGGACTATAGTACACCAAAATGACAAAAAAATGCGCGTTTTTTGACAAAAATGCATGGACATTTGTAGCCTTAAAGTGTCGATGGAGAGGATCGAAACGGAAAAGAAATAACTTGTTTTTTTAGACGCATCATAAACTAAAATATAAATTATCTTGACGTTTTCAATTCGTAAATGATACACGTTAAAAGTGCTTTTCAAACACCCGTGAAAAACAAAAACAAAAATAATAATAAAAATAAATGAATAAAATCATAAGTAATGTTCAAGGTGTAAACAAAAATGACTAAAGTGCAGTACACTGAAAACACGAAAGAAAATCAAAAGACGAAATATCGACAGTGAAGTAATGTTGCATTTGCGAAGAAACAAAGTGTAAAACGCTATTAATGTTACGATACGATACGAGAGCCTTTATTTAAAGAGGGTGCTTAATTAGAATGGAATCTACTCCTCCGCACGGCCATACAAGTTTAATTTAAGGGTACGTTGTTGAAAACGAATCTACATGTAAAAGTACACGTCCTATATTTATTTACTACAAAACTCCATCTTAAGATTACTGCATTAAGAAATAATCACAATTAGCCAATTTTGTAATTTGCCAAGCAATCTTCGAGATTGACCGAATTACACGCCTATTTCAAGGTGGAACTCAAGTATGTTATTAACTCAACTTCACGGTTAATACATTAACAAAGTAATTAACTTAACCAAGCACCTATACCGCTGGGATCTCACAAGAACACACAAGACTTGTTTAGCTATTTAGCCCGAGTTATAATTATAAATGCATGAATTTCAAGATTAACGACCAAATTCCCTGTTGTGTTAAAGGGTTGAAGCTCAGCGTTCCCACGACAGTTGGTGAAGTTAATGAATACCTTTAGTAAATAAAGTCAAACTGAATTATGAAATAATCATACTTAAGAAAACTGGAGACAATACTATTCGCGTTGAAAAATCAACTAAAAAATTGCATTGAAAATGTTTATTGTTTACATTTCTGTTAGGACTTTGTTGTATGTTATCGTTATGTTATTTTTTCATTCTCAAATTCTCATTTTCAAATTATTTCATAAATTACGGATGAAGCCAACCATCGAAAAATTTATTTTACTTTTTTTATTAAAAAAAACTCTAGAGTTAAATGAACCATTTTTTACCATATAGCGAAAAACTCGTGCGGATGGCGCAAATTGGAAATTGAAGACAATTCAAATTTCAATTCATATCTATGCATAATTTGTGATTACATTAAAAGTGGAAAAAAAAAAAAACATACTCCCAATAGACATCAAAGCCCCATCACTTGCAAAAGTGAAAAGCAATTTTACCAATTAAAATAAAAACTATTTAAAACGTAACCGCAATAGGGTAATTTGGGAGTTATCACACCAAAAACTTGCTGTGTTAGGGCACACTCCCTTGTGGATCCTCTATGTGCATCGCTGCAAATTAGTGAAATACGCGGTTTTCCCGATAAATCGTCAAGAATTGGTAAATGTCATCGAGCAAACGATAAAAGTCTAAACATAGCCTGTGTTGCATCCAATATTTTTGCTTAGTATTTCGGTTTCTAACACAGGCTAGTCTGATTAAAGAGCCCGGGAGATAAGTTCGATTCTCTAGCTAGCTGTTGATTCAGTCTAAAATAAAACGTGTTCTCTGATAAAAGTTGGAGTTAAAAAACAAAAATAAAGTGACACTGTATCATACATATGAATTGAGCAAACGAACAAACAAACAAATAAACAAGCAAATAATCAGACAAACAAACAGACAAACAAATAAACAAAAAATAAATCATCAAATAAATGAATATATATAAAAAAAGAAAAAAAAAGTAGTGATACAAACAAACAAAGATCCACACCAACAAAAAAAAAAAAAAACATTGACCATAATGAACAAACAAAAACAAGTAACATGCAAGATAAACAAAACATTAGATATGAACTCATAAACTAGTATAGCATTTAAAAATAGCAGACGGTATTCTGGTTAAAACTCTTTGCTACAAACGCTTGTGCGCATCGGTATAAAAAAGCGTGTCGCTAGAAACTGTCGACTTTGTGCGCTTGGTTTTGTAATAAGTGCACAAGCGCACATTGGCGGGTCTCTACGCATGCCAGGAAGCGTGGCCTTGGGTACTAGAGTAAGTCTTTTGTTCTTTTAATCCTAAGAGACACCATTAACTGAAAAAGGTTTATTCCAATACTATTAGGGGTACCGTATTTCATGCGAACGGGCAGCATAAAAACAATTTGTATTTGGCAGTTTTAGCCCCACCTACTCATTTGTTTAAACACTTTGGCACCATTTTCCCCGATTAACTACAAAGTGCAAACAAATGCTGGGCAATCAAGAGAATTTCCATTTTCATTTTCAAAAAGGACCGTTCAAATGCTTGTTTTAGAATATCAGATTTACTAAGGGAAACACCTGAAATGCTTGTTATCGCCTCTAGGTTTGAACTATTGCCAAAGGCAATGCACTTAAAGAATTGCATTAAACAATCTCAAGCCTCGTTTCCATATAATCGAGAACTGTCGCAAGCCATCGAAAAAAAAAATTAATTATAAGGAAAACAACGTTTTTTGATCCTACGACTGTTTTCGATCCATATACGATCGCGTTCGAAATCGTTCAAAAAACGGTCGTAGGATCGAAAAACTTTGGTTTCCCCAAAATCGATTTTGTTTTCGATCGTTTGCGACCGTTCTCGATCGTTGGCGATTATATGAAAAGCAGGCTGTAGTATTGCTGAGTACTCGTTTTGCATTAGAATCGTTTTAGTATGAGTACGTGGGAAACAGTACGGTTGCGATACCGCTGCCATTCGGCAGAAAATGCGAATGCTATGGAGTTTAAGATATGGTACGGCCAAGCTCTACTACAGCGAGTGGAAGTGAAAAATACTTTCGGTGATGTCATCAAACCTACTCACTCGATGTTTCCAGCCGTAGTTGTGCTATATAGAACTCAACCAAGCAGTGCAACCCTTAATCATTTGTGTTTGCCGCAAAAACATCGTAGTCTCTTGGTTAAAGTAGCCGCAGTAGAGCGTTGCCGTACCGTGTCTTAAGCTCCGTAATTTCTTGGAAACTACGGCTACTATATACGGTACGACACAGTTTTTTTCGTATAAGTGTTTCTCACTCATACGAACAATACCGGCTGAATGAGTAACCATACTATTGCTATTGAGCCGTCGTAAAGGCAAGGAAATAAAATAAATCGAAATGAATTAAGCATAACAATCTGAAGGCTCAATAACTTTTAAACAATTGATGTAGACAATGTTGTAATATATGTTACTGTTTATAAAATAGAATAGTTTTTAGAATTATAAATGAAATTGATTTATAAATTCATTTACAGGTATGAAGGTATTAATTCATATATTATATTTTGATCTTTTTTGAAGAATTATTGTCAATAAAGTTTTTTTTTTCTTACAAAAATATATAAATTGATTACCGATATCTCTTTGCGCAAACGTTAAACAAAATGATTAGTTTCAGTCAAGTTTATTTATTAAGATCAAGTCAATTAACAATATTTCGCATGCAATAATGCAATTCGAATAAAAATGCACCTGTTCAATTTTTGATTGAAGAAATTTTAGTTATGGCGAACCATTCAAAGAACCGTGTTTAAAAGCCTAGTACATATATACCGGCGGAAACAAGCATACAATACATTGCTTTTAGCACAGAAGAATTGCACTTCGAATAGCTTGCTTAATGCATCGTAAAAAATTGGCAAAGTAGTACTTAACAAGGCAACTGAATCCTTGGTCAGCGGAAACACCTGTGATGGCCTATAGCGTGACTAGCTCGAGGCCATACTTGCATTCTTTATTGCAAGGAGCTAGCGATGCTTTTACTTTAATGTTTAATTTCTTTTGATATAAAAATGAATGGGCTGATTTGCTTTTAGAGGCGCTTTTTGTCTCTTTACATGCGATCGTGTTGTTTTACGTATTTTCGCCATCGCTGTTGTCTTATTTTAATATCAGTAAATATAAAATCAATAAATGTTTTCTACATCTGAACCAGGGATGGACCCTCAAATTGTTGAATACACATCTTTTCTCATTTTGAATTTTTCTCTCTCTAATATATTCTCTGACTTTCTCCCTTTTAACGCTTTTTCTTGAAAAAGGTCGCTATATATGCTAGATCTGTCTATAATTATGTCTTTTGCTGTTTGATTTTAATTTGCCCACATTTAAATATTGGTTTAATCTAGCATTTATCTGACATCTTTCTCGAGCGCTCTGTTATTACATAGTTTTTACAAACTATGGTTGTTGTTATCCTTCTTTCAAGTCTATAAATTTACCAAAAACACAGGTTTTACCTCCTTAACTATCTTTTTTTAAATACTTTCAATGTCTTTATTTTAGCTTTTTATCAACTATTGGCATATACGAACCATTAGCCATTTTATAAACAAAACGTTATAAACCTTTATTCAGTTAAAGCAAAACAAAATCTCAATTAATTGTTCATTTTTCTGTCATTTCAGTTGTCTTTTCTTTGAATCGTTATACCCTCATTTTAGCTATTGTCAAATATTGGTCTTTTCTATCCTTTATCAGACATTTCTGTTGCGTTGTTATTCTATTAGCTGACAAGGTTTTTCAACCCTTAACAATCTCGACCGTTCTGTCCTTGTTGTCTTTATTTTGTTAAATCTCGTTATTATGTCTTTTGCTGAATTATAGCCTCTGGCAAAATGTAAAGGATTCCATTTAACGTCTACTAGACAATAAACCGTCATATGTATATCCCAATTAGTGCTTTAGAACTCTTAAAAGATCACTTGATTATACCAATAACACATAATTACCTTTGTTTAGTAAGAATAAAACAACTGTTTCGATTGGTATTGTCTGACTTCGACAGACTTTTGTCAGGGTCGGCTCTTTTCAATTTTCTCCATTTCTCAAATATCACGGAAAATTCCGATTTTTTTCATATTCACAACTATTAAACAAAAAACGAGGTAATCACGTTTCACGTAAAAATGCTTGATCATTTCCCAATTGACATTGAATATAATTGTCTCCATTCACAAGACACATAAACAAAAAGACGAATTCACGTGGACGCAATATGTTTAAAAATATAAAAAATAACTAGTCAATCCCGATTCCTGCAAAAGTTATGTATACCTTGTTTTATTTGATAAGTGCGAAATAGTGCTCTCTTACAGTAAAGAACATGATGTAAATTCGTTGGATAATGCTAAAGTTTATCACAATTACTATTATTTTTTGGTAGTAGTAGCAGGAGCAGCAGCAGCAGTAGCAGCAGCAGTAGTTGTAAAGGAAATCTTTGAGAATGTTTAAAAGGTCTCGATAGGAGTGTTGGCCTGAAACGTGAAAAAAAAAAAAAAAAAAAAAAAAAGACAACAACAACAAAAAAACAATAAAAACAACAACCACAACAAAAAAACAAAAAAAACCCTGCTAGTTAGACATGGAAATTTTCAAACGAGCTAACATGAGACGTGGGTTGTAACCGCAAACCCTAATAAAAATGCTCCAGCAATTAACTAGGAAAAAGCAAGTTCTTTTATGATCAAACGTGATAGTTCTCCTCTCTCCCCCCTTCACTCACACATTGACACCCGCGGAAAACAATAACAAAAGAGTCATGAAATGAAAGAAATGGTCTTTACATCTCTAATACCATCAGATCTAATCTCATTTCAGCAATTTACCTCAGATACGATTTGTTAAAAAAACTAATTCACTCTGTGAAACAACAAATTTACTTTCCTCCCTTACATCAAATTGAAGTTCACTATATACGTTTGGGAGAGAATATTCCTGATGCCGATTTTTGAGTGTCAATCATGCATTTGCAGTGGAAACCAGTAGTAAGACCCCAAAACACGGTGATGAAACTATTACAATGTAAACGAAGAGAGAAAAAACTAGCATGGTACTAGAGTGACACAGTTGTAAAATATAGATTAATTCAGTACACTGTAAAGGGATGAAGACAAAACTGAAGGCTCAGACGTTTCGGGGAAATATTATAATATAAAGATAGTTTTAACAAATTGAAATAGTATGTTTCGTGACATTTCCCATGGCATTTTAGGGGATTTTTTTTCGGGAAAACTATAATGTAAAGATAGTTTTTAACAAATTGAGATTGTATGTTTCGTCACATTTCCCATGGCATTTTAGCGGATTTTTTTTCGGGAAAACTATAATGTAAAGATAGTTTTTAACAAATTGAGATTGTATGTTTCGTCACATTTCCCATGGCATTTTAGCGGATTTTTTTCGGGGAAACTATAATGTAAAGATAGTTTTTTAACAAATTGAGATTGTATGTTTCGTCACATTTCCCATTGACATTTTAGGAAAGAAACTCGCATTCGCGCGACATCCTGCATCCGGTATTGTGTCCGACAATGTGTTTTTTAGAAATGAGAGTTGAGTCATTAAACAATTAAGGCGGTGCTGCAAATCTATTAATTATCAACTTCGAAATACAAAATGGCCGATTCGAATGAAAACCCCACCTGCTTAAAAGTAAAGTTCTAATTAGTTTTTCAAGTCGCCTTATCCTGTTTATATTTTACTCGGTTTTCCGTATCGCTCGAGGTGTTTTATTGTAACAAGGACGCATGGATTAATGAACCTGTCTACTACGAAAGGGAACTGTCTACTCCTTGTAGTTTGTTACCGTGCCGGCGGTGAAGCCGCGCACGGTCTATGTTTCGGTCTTGGGTGTATGTGTGTATGTATGTATATTGCAGAGTTTTTGCCTTTCGCACGTGGTCCACAGGAAGCCCATGTCCTTTCGGCACTTAGGTCACGTGGTGAACAGGAAGCCCATGGAGAGCACGCGGTTCATTTCTTTAATAAAATCATAATAAAATCTTATAAATTTACATACATGTCTTTGTTGCTTGTGCACTTTAAAGTCGTTTTATAATACCCTGAGAGTAATCAACACTAATTTCATTCTGTTTTATAAATATCACTTTTAGTTTTTTTAAACTCTGCAGCCTCATTCACCAGAGGTCCCCAAAGTTGTAAAAAATTCAAAATACAATTTAATAAAATATTTTTAGCCCATCTTGTTTATTAAAACTTACTTTATTTCTGCAAAGGTTTTAACTAAAGACAGTCTAAGCTGTTTTAAGTGATTTCTTAATTTTTTGTTTCTACCTATATAAACTATTAAATCTATATAAGGAGAAAGCAAAATTCATTTTAGAATTTTACAGCTTTGGGGATCTGTGCATCTACATGAGGCATACTAGCATGCGCGAAGACACTAATACCGGCACGGTTCAGCCACCCAGTGGCTCTAGTTAAATTTAGTTTCGAAAACAAACTCGACATTATTGGAATATCATTTATCCGCTTTCTCTTCTAGAAAAAAAAAAAAAACAGTACTGTGCTTGTTGATTTGTTAGATTTTTTTTTTTTGAAAAACAAGGTTTAGTACATGTAAGATTGTGATTAAAACTGTGTATTTACGGCAATGAACGGAGATGGAAGTCAGAGTAAATCAGTTTTAACAGTCCCGGCCTTAGTTTTTCTATGGCAATTTTCAGTTGCCACTCATTTCATCTTTACATCAGATTGTATTGGCACTTACGATACATAGGTTTTTGATGCGATAGAAGTTTCACAATACGGGCCTATTTTGTTCTGTTTTTTTTTATACAGCAATGAGCCTGTTACATCATTGAACGAATTCAATAAACGTCAAACACGACTGGATGTTCAAAGGTTTTTATTTCCACAAATTACATAAAATAAAGTTACGTAACATAAAGTTAAAACTAACTATAAAAAACTTCATATAACTTCATTTAAAAACGAAATCAAAACTCATCTTTTTAAGTTAGCTTTTTACTAATTAATTATTTTATATTGTAGCATTTCCGATTTTTATTTTACAGCGCTTAGAGCTGACTTGTATAAGCGCTATACAAATATTTTATTATTATTATTATTATTATTATTATTATTATTATTATTATTATTATTATTATTATTATTATTATTATTATTATTATTATTAAAGTTACAAGTATAATGTGGAGGATGCAAGAGAAAAACCCTAGGGGTTCAAACAAGTGCCTTTCAAGGTAAAAAAGTGCCTTGCAATCACAGCTTGCTTCACTGCATGGGGTTTAATAGTTGGAGGACGTAAAAGCTTTCCTATCTAGTTAAGCATTGCTTTAAGCATAGCAGTCGATTTAGTTTCCCTTTGTTTTGTTTTTGCAATTTGCAAAAAAACCCTTTTACCGGATAACATCAAGTGGTTTCGCCTTTCCTGTAAGTGGATCTTGTAAGTACATGTTTCATTTAAATTTGCTGCTTGTGAAAATGATCGGCTTTTTAAGATTCCGAATTATTGTTCTTTTTTGTTATGGTAAAATAAAAGCAATAAAATTATTCCTTTATTTATGTTTTTTTTTTGTTTTTTTTGTTTATTTATTATTCGTAGCTGTCATTACAAGTGAAGATTTTATTTATGACACAATTTGGGAGCTCCTTCTTTCTTTTTGTTATAATTTGTCAGAGTAGTATCCCGTTCATAAAATGCTATAACCTTTTATTGTAGCATATCCACTGAGTGGTTCTTCATCTGCACTCTCACACTCACTACCTCTACGTTTAAGTAGACTTTCATACTAACATTTAGTTAGAATATACTTTGACAAAATTTGAATTTAAATAAGTATTCATCTCTTCATACTGTTTTATGTAAGTTGCAGCCTCTAACGCAAGCTCGAGGCTCAACATTAGTTGCGTGATAAGCTTGATAAGACGTGCACAAAAAGGTTGTAGTTAATTTACAGTACGGAATCTATATATTAGTTACTAGACGGAAGTGGCAGCGGCCTTTGTGATTGCACTTGCATTGAGTGTCTCGAATTACTTGCAACTGTCATTTTCTTCACTTTTCTCAAGGCGATTCCAATGCCGTATCTCTAGCTGTAAAGGACGGCCAACACAAAGTCCAGGGAAAGGGACACTGCTAATTTATCAACTAAACAATTCGTTTCTAAAAGAGTTATTCTAGTAGTTGTTTAACAAAAGGATTTTCTTTCAACTTTGATTCACACTTCATTTTGTACTGTTTTTATGAATATTTGCAGTAGCCTCGATTTTTAATTGCTTAATTTTGCAGTAAAATCTCCCAGAAAATTTGTATATTTTTCCCTAGCATGTCATCGTACATGGACGTAAATAAATAAATATAAATAGAAATCACAAAATAAAATAGGCCTCAGTAAACCACCTTGTGTAACGCCCACAGGAGACTTCCAACAGGAATCCCACATTTGCTTTCTTGCAATCAGGCTGTATTGTCGAAAAAAAACCCATGGATTTGATTTACCACAAGTGAATACAAAAAGGTTCTAGTTACCATCCATCCCACAGGAAGCCCATAAGTAAAAAGATTTTAACAATAGACAGGCATGCCAGTTAAGCCCGATTCACACGGTTCGTTTTGTCGCGTGCAATTTGTAGTGTACGACTAGTTGTGACTTCTAAAACTAGTCGTTTGCGCTCTAAAACGTGTTTTAGAATGTCCTACGACTAGTTTTAGAAAGTTTTGAACCTCACGACTAGTCGTATACTACAAATCGCACGCGACATATCGTACCGCGTAAATCAGCCTTTAACAATGCTGGCACTAACCCTACTGAGTGCTGAAAGACAACTGAATACTCTAAGAGCAATCCTTACTATATACAGTCATTGGTTATTTTCTAAATTGCATCACTGTTTGTAGGGTGACTTTCCGGAGTTAGACAATCTTCCGGATTAGTTGTAATTGAGGAGTCATGTTATCTTAACAATTTAGAAATGTACAAAAATGTTCATTAAGTGCATTAATTATTGGAATATCCATTGAAAAATAAATCAGTGTATTTGTTTCTTTATACATAGATTCTGAAAGTCTACATTCACATTGTGTTTCAATAAAACATGCATTCATATTTGTATAGTTTTGCACATGAAAGGAAGAAACTTAACTAAAACAAATTGACAAACAGGGGCTGGTTGCACGAAGCCTGAATAAAGTTATCCACTGGATAAAGTTATTCACTCCAAATGATTTTTTTAGAATTTATCCGCTGGATAGCAATTTATCCGGTGGATAGCGCGATTCAGGCTTCATACAACCGGCTCCAGATAGACATACACATACAAACAGGGAGACAATGAAATCCTAGTGAGGGCGTGGCTGACCCACCAACCCAAGCGTCAAATGTGTGTGCTGTGTTATTATTGCGTAGTATAGTCAAAATCATACCATATATATTAACTAGTAATACGAAAAGAATCCATATCAAACTTATTCCCCATATTGTGGAATATTTGCTCAAACTATCAATATCAATTCTGTCGAAGCTTATTTGGACATTAGTTATAACACAAAAAGTTATTATAAGTAAGTTATAGATGTTACTTGTTGATACTGCATGTAAACATTAGAATTTCGCGATTTGACTGCGAAGAATCGCCATTGCCGCTTACAAAGTCCTCTGATATTGCCTACACCGACACAAGAAAGACGGTTATAAATACAGCAAAGAACTCCATCTTCACTTGCAATTTGCCCCATCGAATTTTGTCGAAAAATAGACAAATTATATGTCAAAATGCAGTAAATTTTATGTAGAATTCGAGTTTTGCGGTAAAAATGGCCTGAGCATACGTATTAGGGCGTAAAGTGACGTTTTCGTAACGCAACTGGGTCACAGAGGTCAATTTCTCTTGTAAAAGCACTAAAAGTTATCTGTTTGCAAATCTAAATTGCCCCACGAAAAGTATGCCGTAATGGCTTGAAAACTATACAATATGACAGCTATAATAGTGTAATATTTGATCACCGTGGTAAAAATGTTGTTATTTCAAAGGGTTTTGAGTAAAACGGCAATATGCTGAAAATTTTATGGAATTTATACGATGTTTATATGGAGTCTGAAGTGGAGCGTGACACTCGTGACTTCAAAGGGGCTTTTGCGACAATAAGTTTGATATGCGAGACAAGATAACTTACTCATAAACAAAAACGTTAGAATCGTAAGGTAAAGTACATCCTGAAAAGACACATGACCCACAACACAAAATCGACAAAAAGAAGTGAAAAAAACAAACAAACAAACAAACAACAACAAACGCCAAATTGCTATGCCTTGTTACAAAACAGTTCTATGGTTCTATACCAAACAAGAACTTGCTAAAAATAAAGGATTCAATTCTCATCAAGCATCAAACGGATGTAGAACAGTAGGTTTCTGACCTGCCAAAAGGAGCCCATCGTGAGGTGCAGGCCTCCCAATAGTAAGCCTCTGTCAGCACCTACTTTAAATACTATTTGTTGATATTAAAACACCATTAAACTATCGTGCAGATAACAGGGTCGTTACAGGTCATTATTCTCTTTTTGTAGAGTGCCAAAATGACCAAAAGAAACAGCTTCCTGTTTTATAAATACCTCCACAACCTCTCCTGATGGATCGGGTGTTCTACCATATATTTGGTATATCGGTACGCATGTCTCATGGCATACCATCGTTAATATCTTTTCGTTAGGGAGGGCAGGGTAAGATATTTGTGTGGGAGAGGTGAGGTTTTTGTTTTAAATAGGGCGAAGATTTTGTCTCGGATAGGGCGAGGTTTTTGTTTTGGATAAGGTGTGTGTGTTTTTTTTTCTAGGAAAGGATGAGGTTTTGGGTTTTGTTTTGGATAGGGTGTAAAAAAACAAATTTAAAATAATAAAACAGACATGACGGCTTATTTGTCCAGACTTGTACGAAACTGACAAATAAGAAAGACATTTCTGCCTCCATAAACTAGCACTTATTAACTAAATACAAAAAACGGTAAGATTAACACAAACAAATGATTTTTTAATGGTGTTTATTTAAAAAAAACATTGTTTTTTTTTTCAAGGTATCGTTGTTTGAGAAAAACACGAGAATGAAGATGGACAAGGATTAAGAAATGGTGAGGTTTCAAATAGATTATTGCTTGCTTGCTTACTTGCTTGCTTGCTTGCTCGCTCGCTTGCTCGCTTGCTCGCTTGCTCGCTTGCTTGCTTGCTTGCTTGCTTGCTTGCTTGCTTGTTCTTGCTGTCTCATTTAGAAAAACTTCTTTTGACAATACGTTTGATTACTTTGACACTGATTGACGCGTTGGCAAACTATAATCACAACAATAAATATGTCAATAGTTATAATGTTGTTTTTTATTGAAAAAATATATTGACAATAAAACTGGTCATTATGGTGTTTTCGTATTAGACCACAGCAATTATTGCAATTGGGACCGATCAAGATATTAATGATAGTGATGCTGTTAAAGTGATAATGATCACGACATGGTGATAATGATAATCATATTGGTGATGTTGTCGATGGCTATAATGAAGGTGAAAATAATGATGGTGTTGTTTATGGTGCTAGTCGTCTTGAGCGGGATAATGATGACATGAGTTTCTTAAGGTATCAGGGGACCCTAATGACCACTGTTCGCATTTCTTCGTATAGGGCGCAAAATATGCAACCGATTTCTATGATTTATATATCATCTGAAAGCTGAATAGTTGATGAAAACAAATATGTAAGAAAATATTGACAATTTTTCAATTTTTTTTAGTAAGTGGTGAAAATATAAATTTATACTCCGTTTTTTCAAAAAGTCACAGTACAGCAGAAATTTATCCGATCAAAACACACTTATTGTAGTCGTAAAGACGAAAGATTGAACTAAAAAACCGTGTCTCCGATTTTTGATTTTTTGCCTCGTTCAAGAGATATTGAGTGATTTGTATAAAAATCGTCAAAAAATGCGATTTTTAACTTTAGAAACAGATATCTTCGCAACGAGGGCATAACTCAAAAATCGGAGACACGGTTTTTTAGTTCAATCTTTCGTCTTTACGACTACAATAAGTGTGTTTTGATCGGATAAATTTCTGCTGTACTGTGACTTTTTGAAAAAATGGAGTATAAATTTATATTTTCACCACTTACTAAAAAAAAATTGAAAAATTGTCAATATTTTCTTACATAGTTGTTTTCATCAACTATTCAGCTTTCAGATGATATATAAATCATAGAAATCGGTTGCATATTTTGCGCCCTATACGAAGAAAAGCGAACAGTGGTCATTAGGGTCCCCTGATACCTTAAGAAAATGGGAACTATGGCACTAGTTAAAGATCTATTGTAGAAACACCAATTTCATATATAAATGGCACTAGTGGTTTGTAATTCTACTGTTTTAGATTTGAATTTCTGTGCTATATTATTTTAAAGCAAAATCAAGTTCAACCGAAAAGGACATTAAAGAGTCAGGCGCGTCAGGCGTCGTTTTAAAGTGATTGTTAAAAACTGTTGAATGTTTGTGTATCAAATGATAGTAATTATGATGATGATGACGATAATAATGATGATGATGGTGGCAATGTTGTCCACGACCTGCGTAGTTGAGAATAACGTTGATATGTTTTTTTTTTTTTTTTTTTTTTTTGTAAAAAAGAGATGGGAAATTTTTGCAACTAATTACGTAAACAGACACATTGCCTCTAGTCATTTGGCGAGGGATTCCTTTCGGCGTCTGTTTGAACTCCTCAGGGGGAGTAATTATTTTTTAGAATGAAAATGATTTCAAAAGTAAACAATTTCTTAACAATAGAAACCAAGAAGGCAAAAAAATAATATAATTGTAACAACTGACTAAAACAGGAAGTCGAAAAAATAAGAAGTGATCGATATACATTTATTTGTATAGTCATTAGTTTTTGTTAATATATCTAGTAATTATGAGCATTTGAAACAGCTGAAATTTTTAACTTTTAACGAAGTTTTTACTTTAGAAACTATAGTAAAAAAAAAGAGATAAAAACTAGTAAAAAATACTAGGAAGACTGCGTCGGTGCTTCTAGAGAAACAGTTGTAAATGTAAAAGTAAGTTGAACACCGTTGAATGGTAGTAATGTTAACTGAAAAAAAAAATTATTCCAGGTTTTATTGAGTCATGGATGATGGCAATGGCACTATTCCCTTACTTTTTCCTTTTGAGAATTTCAGATTTCAGTCCCCATTTTAATATATTTCTGCCAATATAAGTAACGTTTTTATTTGAATTATCGATTGTCAAAACAAAAGCTCAAAAACACTATGATTTCTACAATTGATCATAAAAACTCATTGCTTGAAGCAAGAATAATTAAGAGAAACTGAAAATCAAAAACGAAGATACAGAAATAAAAAGAATAAAAAATGGAAAAGACGAAAAGTCATGCAGTGCAACGAACGAGGACGAAATGCAACAAAAGTCGTGACATTAACAAATAATAATGCCAATTTTACCAAGGTCGGCTTCGAGACCCAGCTGTGGGCTGTGATCAATTTATTGTTTATTGGAAAAGCGTCGAGAGACAATGATGACACGATTACAAGTTCTATTTCGATGTATGTTCACGTGCATTCTTTTAAAGCTTCGTCCGTAGCTTTTTTTCTGTACACGACTAGCGATAAGAACAAGGTTTTTTATTGGTAAGCTTGTCCGCCCACACATTTGGTACATTTCATGGAATGAAATCTTTGTGTCGACTTCCTTATGCTCTGTGTGGCTTGTGATCTAGACAATAGTTTGACTAGGTGTAAAAAGGCGAATGGTAATAACCATTAGAATGAACGACAAGGACTGGACCAAGACAAACCATATCAATTTTAAAGATTGCGTTTTTTTGTTAACTTTCGATCAGACGTTTTTCCAATTTTTGGCTTTTTTATTTGTTAATCTTGTATTTTATCTTTCGAAAGCAGCCACTTCAGTTCTGTAAAGATATTGACTCTAGATAACAGGCTTTTCACAAGGAAGTGTGGATGAGAACCACCAGCATGCGAAGAAGATTGTTCCGTCAAGTGTCATTCATTATAATTTATTGTCCCCTCAAAAACAGAACAATAGGAGGGTGGTTAACCTCGATCAAGTATTCCATAAAAAAGTTCGAGCTATTGATCAATCATTCCAAAATAAAAATACATTTGATCAAGTATTCTTAAATTTATTCGATCAGATAACTATTGTAAGAATAGAAAGTACTGAATTCGTACATTGATAAATGTTATATAGTTGCTTGAGATGATAACAAACCTTGCATATAACTGGTAGTAAATTGGGATTTGCATTATTTCAAAATGTTTCGCAAATCGAATGTCCAAAAAGGACTTCCTTGGTTTCTCTGGCAAATGTTTTGTACTAATAAAGAAATTTGCAACTCTGAACCGAGTGTTTTGAGGAAAATTAATTTTCAATAGAATAGCACGTTAGTTTATTACATAACACCACAAAACGAAGCTTACTCAAAAATCGAAAAAAACAACAACAACAAAAAAAAAAAAAAAAAAAAAAAAAGAAAAACAGCATTGATCAAGTGTTCCAAACCTCGACATCAAGTGTTCCAAACATCGAACAAGTACTCTCAAGTTTGATCAAGTATTCTACTTCCAAAAGCAACTTAATAATCTATTTCGCAAAAAAAAGAACGTTATGTAATCACTCATTCTAGAATCATTCAAGTATGAAACCAATTTCACCGTTAACTCTTCTGATTTTCAATACAGTATTCAATCTTTCAAGAACCCCCTACCTACAGTTATGATTACTCTTTGTCCTGTCACAGCGAGATCATGATATGTACCATGTTTGAAGATCAATTTAGAAGGCGAAAGACCTTCACGGTGCTTACCCAGATTGTTAAATCTACTGTATATTGCTGTTAATATCTAAATATATTGGACGACCGCTATTCTTAGATAAGCCAAGGGGTACATGGTGTTTTTGCTTTATCAGTTCCCAGAGAGAGAGGGTTTTCATAAAAAAACCCAAGATTTTGATGGAGGAATCAATGGATCTTTCAGACACAAATCAAAAGCTTCTTTTGAAGAAGTATAAGTGTGTTAATGAGAAGAAGCTGAATGTTTTGTTTTGTTTTGAATGTACGTTTTTATTCAACATCTGAAAGTATTAAGTGATCATATGTATATATATATTGATATATATATGGGCTAGCGGTATTCTGCCTCTAAAGTTGTATCCAGCCAAAAAAAATCACTTTGTGGAATGAAACGATAATTTTTGTACAATTGGACGCAAATATTATTCATTGTCTGGGTATAAAGTGCTATACTCAGCTGTTATTAAATTTTCCAAAATGTAAATATCTTTGTAAACTGTTTTGATACTATCTGTCAGCCATTTTAAGAAATATTTAAAATCACCTTTAAATTAAGCATTTTTTATTATAACTTTCGTTACATTAGTTGTCTATTTTTTACAATTTTTCCATACTAGCAAAATGTTCCATATCATAGAAACGTCAACGGTTTTTATTGTACGGATATATTTTGTAAATTATAACATTGGATAGTCCTCGATATTTAGTACGGACATTGATTATATGTAACATATTTGCCTGATATTAAGTGTATTATATAGTACAATTGTTCTAGTTAGAATGTTAGTGACCTAACTGTGAGGCGGTTTACCCCTTACAAGCCTTCGCTGTGGTCCGGGATGGTCACCCGCTTGGCCGTAAAATTATCAGATATTATATATCGCGCACGTTAATAATCCAATTTTGAGTTCTCCTCTACACAGATTTAGCCTCGAAGACGTGTAATGTATTGTTTATTCAGTAAAATTCCCTGAAAAGGCGGAGTCTGTGCAAGCGCGTGAAAACACCGTTTCAATTTATTGTTATTACTAATCAACGCTAGGTTACAATTTAAGATATGGAATCTTCCATTTGCATATAGCCTTGAATTCTTAAATATTTTTCGTAGAATTGAGGATAAGGCTGTGTAACAGTTAACTTCTACACTGGGCTATTCTGATCTGTCATCTTGAGTCCTGATGTCTTGTCGCTGTATCATATGGGGGATTATACTTTAGATAAAAGATGCACGTTTTTTTATAAACATGTTTTGTAAGTTTCAGAAAAAAAGACAATGAAATTAATTTAGTGCTGAAAAGTAAGGGGCGTGTTCACCATCACGAGTATAATCGTCTTGTCCTATACCTAAAGACTCTTGACTTTCATTCTATTATGACTAAATCAAAGCACGAAATTGTTCATCTCAATTTTTCAGGCATATTTATTTATGGTGATTATTTTCAAAAGTCACAGTGTTCAAAGAATACGATTTTTCTACTGTCAGTATTAGTATATGATGGTCAGAACGTTTTTGACCTTTTTCTGAATTGTAGGGAATATTTATCAAAATACAAGAACTGTTTCTGTCTTAACAAGACCCTAAGGCTAGAAACTAAAATCTGTTAATATATTTTTTTATCTTGCACTTTTTCAGGCATTTTTTGTTATGAGGGATTCTAACAATGCTTGCTCTACTGGGTCTTGAGATCAGACAATATTGGTCCAACTGCGAAAGTAATCAAAAACCAACTGCTTTACTCCCACAAAGAAAAGCCTTTTATTATAAACTATGATCTTATCTTTTCAGAAATTTTCTACGCGAATTACATTATAAACACATTTTCAATGAAAAAGACTTTGCTAAATTTTTTCACCTTTTTTGGTCTGAATATTGAGTAAAAACTGTCCTTCTTTGTAAGACGGTTTGCAAGCACAGTTAAAGGGCAACGACCCTTTATAATACACTACGTTGATTATCCTTCTAGATCAGAAACACGTTTTCATCAAAGTTTTCTCATTTTTTGCAACAAATGAATCTCTGAATATATATCTATATATATAGTAATAAATAAATGTATATATGATATTGGGTAAAACTTCACGTTCTTTACGAATCTCCAATTGGTATGTTTGTGTGTTCTATCAAGATAAATGTTCTGTGAATTCTATGAAATATGTCATAGGTTTTTACTATTATGATTTGGTGCGTTTTAAAATAGTATCTAATACTTCTTTAGATTTCAATACCTTCGAGCGTTTGAGGTCAATAATAACAAGTACAAGCTACCCAAGAATGACAGCGGAGCCTGACGTCTGAATGGGGTGTTCTAGCGCATCTGCATGCTCGAGGTATTCCTCCGCTTCCTGGTTATAATATCTTACAAAAAGGGGAAGTGGAGGAGAGGGGGTATTAAACTTAAACGCAGGGCTCCTCTGGATACCAGCCTCGTTGCTGCATAGGCAAATTTGCAGTGTTTTGTCCTTTTCCAACAATAAAATAAAATAAAATAAAATAAAATAAAATAAAATAAAATAAAATAAAATAAAATAAAATAAAATAAAATAAAATAAAATAAAATAAAATAAAATAAAATAAAATAAAATAAAATAAAATAAAATAATTAAATTCGTGTAAAAGTATGATTGTTAATATTTCGAAGCTGAATAAAATAAAAACATGTACAAACTCATTCGCATGCACCGGCGTCGCAGAAACTATCTACAATATACCTTCTGTAAACCATATGGTGAAGTGGACACCACTTAATCTCAAGGACATTGTTGAAAGGTTTATGATCTATCGATGAAGTATATTAAAAGATTCGTGGTTTAATCCTGCTTGAGGCGAGATTTTATCCAAAGAAAAAAACTTTTTGTCAAGAAAACACTCGTCAGTTTTTTGTACGTATGCCAACGTCTGTTCTTTTATTGAGAAGCTTGTCTTTCGAAGCAGCAGACAATGATTTTCAGCAGCCTTTTTTCACTCGTGTAGTTCATTTGCTTTTGTTTCGATATCATTTCAAACCATGGAGATCTAGACGGTCATCAATTAATGTTGTCAATACCTGTCCAGTAATAAACTTCTCATTTGGATGTCAGTTGTCAGTTTGGTGAACTTGTTGAACTTGTATATTACCTTACTTTACTTCTTGCTAGAAGAACAAAGGAACGAAGAAACGAACGAACGAACGAACGAACGAACGAACGAACGAACGAACGAACGAACAAACGAACGAACGAACGAACGAACGAACAAACAAACAAATGAACAAACAGAAAACACAACAGAACCCCCCAAAAAACAAATAAACAAGCAAACAAACAAGCAAACAAATTAACAACCAAACAAATAAACAAACAAACAAAACTAAAACAAAACAAAACCAACAAATGAGCTAAATAACAAGTCAGTACAGTATGTACTTAATGCTGATTCATTGATTTCAACTCGATCATACTGTTTACCTACTCAACCGCAGCAATCGATCGTCGAGGGGGCCAAAGTTTTTTTAAATTCATATGACATCTCACAGTTGTGATGCTAGATATCCCGTTGATTTATCATAGAAAATACCACAGCCTAATAACGGATTAACACAGATATCTCTGTAGTCATAATGCTCCATTCGATTCGTAATCCTACACAATAGTAATTGGCGAGAGTATGCTTTTCATAAGATATCTCTACAGTTCACGTTGGTCTATGATTTATAATTTCAAAACTGATGCTTTTTATTGTGTGTCATTTGACCATATCCAAATATTTTCAAACCTTTATCAAGGGTATGGTTTCAAATATGTTTAAAAAGTTATTAGTGCACATTTATAAAGACTTTTCAGTGAATTGTACTATGCAATTTCAAAGCATTTGTATTGGTAGAAATTTCATAATAATTTACGAATAGTTGATGTTCTCTGTGAAATCGATGCCAAAGCTTAGTCTAGTAATGGACAAATAAGCATATTGTGTTTATAGATATTTGTTTTAAATAATGCATCTTGCTAGAATTTTATCTAAGCGCAATTCATAGTTTATAAGCCTGTCCTTTTTTGGTTCTTTATCCCAAAAATAAAGTGACTATCAATAAAAATTTCACCAGAACATAGTTTTTAAACATGATATTTCAAATAAAGTTTTTTAAAAAAAGTTTAGATATATACGAGTGATGTTACTGAAATCACCTGAAAAAAACGTTTCACAATTGGAGGTGTTATCGCTATCACAAAGTATATGATCATAGAATTCAATATTGGACATTACACTTCACACTGTTCAGTGAGTACGATTTATTCTGTTCACCATGTAGATAACAAACCACATACTGAGAAGACATAAAGTCAATGCTGCATGGTTTTGTCCTGGGTATTAAGGTAGTTAAAGTCAAGAAAAGTAAATCCTGTTCTTTCAAGGGTAAAATAGAAAAAAGAACGGTAAACACCTAGAAATGCATCAATCTTTTTTATCTGCGAATGCAAAATGAATGATCCAAATATTGTGTATGTGGAGAATATTGTATACAAGTTCTGCTTGTAAGACCGTTTGGAAATCGATGTCATGTCCATTGCATGGAAGATGTAATCCACAAGAGAATGCATAGACAGTTCTAATTCCGTTATTCTTTGCTTTCTGTTCAGAACAAAACAGAAAATAACAGTTTCAAATTTTATAAATAGACGAAAATGGAAATACTATGAAATGGAAAGATGTTTTAACGCTCAGTCGGCGCGGTAGATAGCAAATGACACTTTTAGAAAAATGAAAAGCCTTGTTGATTGTGCTATGGGTATTTTGTATGGATCAAATTGTACCACAAATGGGAAGAGCAAAATGCGTCAGTTATCTGTGTGGGAATATCATGATGAAAGATTGTCATTTTTACATGATTTTGTACCTGCTCAATTGTACATATCTAATGAATCACAAGCTGTCGAGCGGCATTTACTTGAACATAACATTACTGAAACAAAATTCAGGTTTTCAATGTCTATGTTCAGGTTTTCAATGTCTATTTTTCAATGCCTATGTTTGTATTTTATTTGTAGATAGGATTTACATGTATAGTAAGAGCCACTTTGTGGACTTGTTTTTAAAAGGCATTACTATTAACATTAAAATAATATTATTATTAAATGGTCATTTTTTAATGTGTTTTCTAATTCATTCTTATTACTTCCATTTAAAACAAAAAGATAAGACATCAATTTTACTGAAAAACACTCTCAGAGAACATCCGACTCGGTTATATTTCTTGCGTGAATGTCTGTGTAACAATTTTTTCAAAATATTTTTATTCTCAGTAAAAATAATAGTTCGTCATGCAGAGAACACTGCAGACAACCCAGCAGTAAAGCATTGGAAGTTTTTAAATATATAGCTGTAATTTCATGGTCATCGAACTCCTATAACTTATATCATTTCATTCGCACCATGTTAACTCTTGAAACAGTATCTCACCGCTGTTTCACAATAACGAACGCTTGTCGCTTCATTATAAATATTTCAGTGATCGTGTGCCTTTTTTGCGCAATTTCTTTTACTTACAAAGTCAAAATTTTCACGATTTATTGCGCGTAGTTATGACTATTTACCATGTTACAAGACCAGAAACATTTCCCTTTTTAGACTTTGTTTTTACAATAATATTCTGTTAATTTCGTCCTTTCTGTGCCATTAACGTTCACTAAAAATGTTCCTAATCATAAAATGTCGTGTTTCATTAACATTCGCGATTTCATTTTATCATTTATCATTAAAATTCTGTTTTATGTTGTGATGGTAATACGGCTTCTGTAGCTGTTCTTGTTGAATTTCAAGATTCATTTTTCGCTAGATCCTATAAAGTGTACCAAAGCACTTGTTTTGTGTTTTATTCTTTTGTGCCTATATTCGTCCTTGTAATCACTTTTGTTTCGTTGGTTGATATTCAAACATGATAAATATTTCATCTTTCATTTGCCTAATCATATTATCTGTGACAATCTCCAGATCTTATCTAATGTATAACACGTCAAAAAGGTTGTCAACCGCTTATGTCGATGTGCAAGGACCTGCATGTCCAAAAGACAAATCTTTATCTACATGCCTTTCATTTCTTAAATAGCTGTAACTCATAACAAGATAAAAAATGTACCGACATAACCCCTTGTAGTTTATACATCGTCTGTTTTCCTAGCTTTTTCTATATTATACATTAATTGTTTTGGTGGACTAATCGTGAAAAAGAAACTTGTATACTTTGTTGTTAACTTGTAGATACTGTTTTACCCATTAAAGTTCACATGTGAGCTTGGACAGCAAGAAAACACGGCAAGCTTTCTTTACAAGTATCAATCGGCTTTTCATTTCTCAGACAAATGTCGTTTAGAAAATGCAAAATACTTGATAGAAGTTTAGCTGTCATGTTGTGAATTGTTTAAATCTAGCAGTGAGCTTCCCTGTCAAAATTTACCAAGGACAACTCACTACAGCGGAGAAACTGCTAAGCATTGACTTAGATACTGTGCTGGAGACATTAAGAATTATCAGTAATTCTCTTAAACAGTAGTAATCAGTCAACTTATATAGGTTGTGTTATCACTGAAACTTCTTAAAAACTGAGAAAACCCATATTCGTTTAACATGAATCTCTATCTGTTAATGATAAGCGTAGGGTTGCTTTCTCCATAAAACCATTCAGTTTATCTAAATAATAATAGGACTACAAATTACCTCCTTTTAATTTTATGTTTTAAAAACAAACATAGATAGTATTCCCTTTTTCATGCTGGTTTTTGAATGGAAAATGAGATAACTATCATCCGAAAATGTGATTTTGACAAAAAGTTCCATGTGTGCAATAAGACACGGGTGGATATTCTTCTCCGCTAACCCACTTTTTAATTAGCTAGAAAATAAATCTCTGATGAACTAGTTGTAATTTCCATCCAAAACACAAGTGTTTCAAATTTCTAGCTGTGTCCAAGGGTGGGTAGATATGGCTTCTGTGTTTTACCCAGATCTTTGGCGTATATTAATTTCCATTTTTCATCCAGCAAATACAATGTGCTTCGATAAGAAGATCTAGCTAATAAAATAGGGGGTGTTCTTCTGGACCACCTTTTTACACGCCTAGAAATTAATTATAACCCTTCAGCTTTGATTAACTTCCAAGATCATGTTCAATTAAATAATCATCCCATTGATTAAAAATCTAGCAGAGTCTGAAAAAACAATTGATGAGTTAGTCACACAGTTCTCCCTTTGGAACCGTGAATAAAATCGTTTAGTATATAGTGCTTTAGTTCTAGGCTACAAGTGTTATGTTAGAGAATCTACCTTTGTCATTTGAAATATAAAAAACGCAGGGACATTCATATTTTTATCATCCTTAAAACAAATTGCGAGAATTTTGTTATAACAACCGCTGGTTGGCAAGGTAATTTAACTTAAGTATTTCTATCTCAACATACTTCACTTTGAGGCATTCTGTGATCACAAAGAGACCGCAGTAACAAAAATATATTTTCTAAATTATGTCCTCACTATAAAAAAAAACATAATCTATTTAGAACATTCTACTAACTTGACATTTTCGATATTCAGTCAGCTGTTCAAGTGTCCTAGTAACTATACTGAAATGCTGTTTCTAAAACAAAACTCAACAAGAAGCCAGATTTAGATAGTGCTGTAATTTAGATAGTGGACAAAGGAAAAAGAAATACAAGAAATATGTCTTGATATATAGATTTTTCTTTAATTCTAACACTATAACTCAGTCTAAACTGCACGTTATCAAAATGTGTAAGGGTTTAGTATAACACAAGAACGTTGTTGAACACAAATCATTTCATAGACATGAATTAACATAGGTTGATTCAATCCCTATTTCAAATTCTTCACAAGATATCCAGACAAAGCTATGTATAAAATTGAGTTTATGGCTCTTATATGCAATATTCAGTTTGCAATGTTAATCTTCAGTTTCAAAGAAAAGAAAATAACTTCAGCTACTGTTATACACCTAGGCAAATTTTGCGATTACACGAATCTAATTAAATGCCATAGTTTCGGCCTTGGCAACATTGAAAAACAGTTATGGTTGTTATTAAACAATTTTAAACTATATGGAAATATTCACATTGAGTTAGTGACTAAACAAAAGGACAGAATTATGCTTTGGTTGTGGGCACAATCACGCCCTAGAAATCGAGACCCACTCTATTTCAAAAGACTTCAAAGTTATATTTCTTACACGTTATGCATCAAATACATCAAATGCGGTCTGAGGTAGAAGAAACTATGAAATGCTCATTACTGAAACCAAATTGAATGACTTGTTTTCCATGAACAGATTCTTTGAAAATTTATACACGTCGACTTGTATCTGAGAAACTGGGATGATAACATTTAGCACTAAGTTAAGATTCCTCGAAATCCCCTTTTCTACGTCCCAAAATTGTATTTGATCATCTACTAACTATGATTTGATCGAATGGAATGGAACAAGTGATTCTATTAAAATATTTACACAGACAAATAATTCGTTGGCAATTTATCGACAAAAGGTTACAAAGTCATTTCAACGCTACCTTATAAAATTAATTTCACCAAGTTAAAATGTTTATTTTTCAACTTGGACAATTTTGTTGACTCTACTTGTTAGAAAAAGAAGATAAATTATTTTTAGATTTTTTCCCGCTATGCGTAACAAAACGCTCAGTCACAATTTCAACATTCCTATTCTAATTTTGATTACGATACGGTAGTATAAGAATCATAAAGATAAAACTAGAATATGAAGAATTTTCCACTGCAATTAGTTTATTAGATGGTCGCGCACTCAACATAAGACTGCAATTTATTTCCTGAAATGGTAATCTGTGGGTACGCTTATTTTTCGCGCACATCCGTCTCACTCTACGAACTTGCCTTAGCAATAACAACTCAAAATGATACCCATTAAACTCCTAGTTTTCAAAATATATAACATCACAAACCAAATAGAGTTAATAGTCAAAATAAACGAGAATTATATAAAAGAGATTATTTTTCCTATGGTCTAATTGTTTTGGGTTGAAACAAAATCGACGCTTTGGGCTAATGCAAACAATGCCTTTACCTAACTAGTCTAAGTTTGTTGATGTTTAAGTCGTATCATTTTATATATAAAAAAAAAATTTATGTGTGTATGGCGACGAATGAAGTAATTTTGGGAACAGCTCAGAAAAGTTCAAAATGATATGGCTTTTCATTCTATCTACGTTTCTGCCTCAGAGCAATTGTTAAAGTTTTAAGCTAAGCTTGTCTTTCCAACTGTTTCAAAACCCTACGACTAATTCTTCACCAAAAAAAAAAACAAACAAAAAAAAAAAAACAAAAAAAACATGAATCTTTCTTTTCACTTGTTGATTTAAGATATATTGATTTAGTTACTTGATGTCAAGGTTTTTGATTCTTAAACAGCCGTTACGTGCTGTTTATCAACCGTATATGGCGGTTACAGAATAATTGTCAAAGAAATAACTGAAATGTGCTGAAGAACTGATTCAAAGCGTTTTTCAACTTACAAATCGGTTTTGTACAAGATTTATTGCATTTTTAAACGTTTTGTATATTTTTTTGTACAGCGAAATTGTTTATGTTGTGAAGAAATTCGAAAATTCGTTGCACTTCCTAACTGAATTAAACCTCAAATGGTTCAATTACTGAATCGCTGTAGGCTTCAATTTCAACAACTTTCTGCAAACTTTAATCTGCCTTTCAATAACCTTTATTCAATAGTTCTTTAGAGTTTCGCTTTGAAATATCGTAACATTGTTTCTCTAACATATCTCCCCAGTTTAAAATATTCTTAATTGTGTTCATAATACGTTTTCCTCAAAGTTTTGTCTGCTTTTGAAGCAAATTTTATTCATGACATGAGTTTCCTTTTCTTAACGTCCACAATATGAAATAATTCTTTCTTTTATGTTATCTATATTATAATCATATCCTTCAAATAATATCATACCATGGACAATCGTGCATTAACTTTTCAAATACATATATACACTTTATAGTTATATTGTTCAGCTTGAAGCTAACTAGAGATATCATCTAATTCTAATGTAGTATGTACAGCATTATGAATGCAAAGGCGAATATATACATTCATACACTTTATATAAACTTTGTTATAGTTTGGATAATTGTCATTTGAGTGCTTTAGTGCAGTGAACGCTACAGTTGGACCACATCGTGAACGCAGCCTCACAAAAAAAATGGAAGAGTTTGTAAAAGTTGATGACTAGTGTCTTACCCAAATAGAGTTGTTTAAAGCTTGAAAACCAGACTCCGAGGAGCCTCGCTGGTTTGAGTTAACATAGAGCTCATAAGCGAGTTAACAGAAAGAATACACTGTTACCATATGTACAGTCGTTGTTATCCAATGAATATGAGTTAACACGCGTACCATTCCTGTGTCTGTTTTTCCTTGGCCACTGGAGATGTAGGTGATCGTGTCGTGTCTCTGCTAGGTGTACTGTCCAACTGTCCGTTTGTTTGCGAAATCGGCGATAAAGGTCTAATACCGCCGTTTTCATGCAGTTTCATGTGTTTTCTCAAGGAAGATGGATGCGTGTAGCTTTTATTACAACCGTCGATTTTACAGATGTAAGGTTTGTCCGATGTATGGACATGAGAGTGTTTTTTACGATCGCTAGAGTTTGCAAACCTTCGATCGCATCCGGGAAACTCACACACGAAGGGTTTCTCGCCTGTGTGTGTTCTTTTGTGTATTTTCAAGTTCTCTGAGCGAGCAAAGAGTTTTCCACAGCCAGGGAATGGACAAGGGAATGGTTTTTCTCCAGTATGGACTCTTATGTGATTCACCAACTTGTACTTTGCTTTAAACGGTAGTCCATTCCGCGCACATTCTTGCCAGTAGCATACATGTAAGTTAGAATCGTTCGCGCAGACATGTTCATCTGATATATGGCTTACGATATCTTGCATGATAGTATATTGCTTCCCGCATGGCTTTCGTTTACCTACTGGAATCGTTTGATCTATCCACTGGCACGTTAATATCTGGTTCGTCTGTTGTTTGACCAATGGTAAATACATGCTTGGGCCGGTCGGGCTGGGATATCCAGCACTACCATGATCAACAAACGGATTTCCAAGACTCTGCCCAAAACGATCGCTTCTTGCGTATATATCGCCTCCTCGTGAGTACCTTAGAGAAGAGTTTAAAACCTGGGGCATGGCATGGTGCGAAACGGAATCGTGCGCGGGTCCAAATCCACCATAGTGAACAGCATCTAATCCCTTTCGTGCTACCGAATGATGATAACTCATATTATTAGGATGTAAACCTGGTGTTGGTGATGATGAGAACATGTTATGTCGATGTGGATGGTTTGTAGGATTACCGATAGAATCGTGAATCGAGAACGAGTGTGAGCCTAAACTACCGTTAGTTCCAAGGTGTGCAACGGAATCTTGGTGATGAATGTAGTCATGAGCGAATCCTTGAGCAGCAACATGTCGATAAGACGGGAATGAATGATATAAACTCTGTTGTCCGGACATTCCTGGTGCCTTCTGATCGTACGACAAAGAATCTGAAGGTAGACGATGGGCTGCGGCGAGACGAATAGACGACAAATGACTTGCAGGATCCAAAATGTGATTCATAGTTGGAGAACCACTGCGCCGTCGATCTGTATACTCAGTAGATGTCAAAATACTTGAAGTTATGCCTTGAGTGGTCGTTTGTAGTGACGGTGGTTCAAACGCAAGTGCTGAACGCTTACTAAACTCTTGCTCCATCTGACTGACTACTTATCACGCTTTTGAGTGTTGATCAATTTTCCCTCTAAGGTAAATAAGGTAAATAGTAAAACCTTATAATTAACGTTTGCCGACCGTCGATCGCTTGGTGCAAAAGCATCTGTTCCACCGTTAGCCCCCAGCGTGACTTCCTTGCGTCAATTGTTGTACAATCGGTTAGCGCATGCGCATTCAGTTGATCGGCTGGGGTATTATGATTAGCTATAGCCCGCTGTGCAGTGGTGATGTTTTTAATTGTTTGATCGGTAGGAAATACACGCTATATTCACTCTAAACTCTTCGAATCCACTTTACTCACTTTTACCCTAATCCAGGTTCTCTATTTGCACGAAACATCCTGAATCTTTCTAATCAAGTTTAATAAATTATGCCATGTGAACGGAGCAGTATTATTTGATATGATAAGAGTGCGTCTATAAGATGGTTTCTTCCATCGCTGCTTTGCAGGTGATTTGAAGTGATGGACAGTTTGGGACGATCACAGTTTGAAAAACCCAGTGGGCGACAATAAACAGCTTAGAGCAATAGTCACTTTTGGCTCTCAACGAACGAACAAACGCAGCATTATTGATACACAGAACATATTCAAAACAATAACCAATTGCTTGAGCTAATAACTGAGCGCTTTAAGCTCTTTTTATCGAACAGACTGTTAACTTGCGGCGCACTGAGGGACATACTCTTTAGAAATAGTGTAGGCCCTGGAACACAATACGTTTCAAAAGAGACCGACGGGAGTTCTTAATGTTTATCTTCGGCAGGCATGGTGAGGGCTTGAAGTTTTCTCTAGCGATAAACAGCAAGCCTAGCGTTAGACAATTCGAGCAGTTTGCTTGTGAGTGGGTTCTTTATTAAGATTTTCAAATACCCTTTCATGTCGAATAAAGACTATTGACCTGGTGTCAGATCTTATCGAGGTATAAGCGTGTCGAATCGTTTATCCATGATATGTGTGAAGTGAGTGTGAAGATAACAACTTGGTGCAAAAGTCAACAACTTATCACCTTTAGACTTAAATAAACTTGCTTGAAATTTCTGCTGTGCCAGTCTATATATACGACTCGGTAAACCAGCGCTAATTTTTAAAAATGATTTGCTATAGCAGAATATACAAATGTCATAAAATTTTTGGACAAATGATACTTTAAGTCAACTATTTGACATCAGATAAACGTATTTAAATTTCTAACACTCGCATTTTTATATCGCGCGCGTTAAACTGACGTGAATTTCGAAAATTAGTACGAATTTTTCAAAGACGAATCATCAGCTGCGGTAACACGATACAATAGTTCATACCAGCAGAAAATAAGTTTAAAATTTACATAGATTCTGGATGCGTTTTCTAGTGCAATTGTTTTATAATTCTCAAAGTTAACTGCAACATCTACAATTCTCAATTTCAATCGTACTCCAATGTTCTTAATAAAACTTAAACACGTAATTCTGACTTGAATAAATTCATTAACAAATATTTGCTATTATGTGGAAACATGTTACTCGTAGTTCAAACGATAGCGTCTCATAGCCTTATGCTAAACTTACTGCTCAAATTCCCTGATACTGAGTAAACCAGGTCAAATCGTTGCGCAAAATATTGTAATTTTAAAATTATTCCACTTAAAAATCCTGTAACATAGTCTAATTTAAGGCTGCGAAAGCGGATATGTTTTCAATATTGACTTGTTCGCACAGCTATGTAGAAAATAATACAAAAAAACTATCACCAGGAAAAAAATATATGTATATCACCCACAGGACTCATTTTTATTCCTGTTTTACATAAACCAGAATAATAAAAAAACACTTGAATTTAATATCATTTTTGGGGGTCTTGATATAAGAAAAGGTTCAGAATTGCAAAGAATTTCAAACCACAAGGAAAAGATCAGAACTGAGTAGGAAAAGAAACACAGGGAGTTCTCTAAATCTTTAAATCCTTTAAGTATTTAATTTGCGACTGAATGAGTGCTCAAAAGCTTTTTCTAAACCTAAATGATACGACGCTGTGAGAACAAAAAGAGCAAAATGCTTTACAGAAATGGCCGAGGAACTCTTCAAGAATTCAAAATTCACTGGTATTTCCTGACTCTTCATAAATTCATTAATTTATTTTAACTTTTCAAGAAAATTGTGAAAATTGAGTCAACAATCCTTTTCAATTTTGAAATCACAACTGAGTACAAGAAAGCTTTAAATATATTTTGAAGAATACAATTTTGATGTGACTTTGATATTTTTCAGCTTCTTGGCCGTAAACATATTATTTGGCCAGTTTTGATTATTGCTGGCTATAGTCGGTTTTGGTGATAATTAATTTGTGGTCTGCAATCAGGGTAGCTAACAGGTTTTTGGTTGTCAATTCAACAGTTTACTGGTTGGTATTCATGCCAGGCAAGTAACTTTTGAAACGATTGTTAGCAACCAACTGATTAAACTTATGGAATTGAAGTGTTAAAATTGAGGACTCAACATGTTGATAGAGCTGGTAATTTTAGGTCTAACCTTTAGATTTAGGGAAAAAATGAGAAATTTAAGCGTAGACAATGTTGGTCAACTTTAACTGGTATGTTATATGGACTTAAATTGCTACTACTGTCTATATGTCTTGGAATGCATCTGCGGGATAGATAGTAAACAGAAACCGCAGAGAAACAAAACACATCCCACAGCTTTGCCAAGAGTTTTAAAATGATGAAGAGTTAATTTCTTCAAATGGTGCTAGTGATGGATTCAGTTTCAACACGAACATAAAGGCGCAATAATTTGATATTTGTGTATCTCAGTATCCCATATAAACAGAAACAGCTTTGCAAAGAGTTTTAAAATGATTCAAGGAGTGTCTTCAAAAAGTGCAATTGAATCCTTCAGTCTTGGGCGGCATAGGTGTTCTTAGTTACCCCATAAACAACATCATAGAGATTCTAAACATCATTTTAAACGTGCAGCTTCTCAATGGGGAGGAATTAATTGAACGACCGGCTTCAGAGACGTCATATTAAATCTTAAGGTCTTGTGAGATTGACAAAATAAACGAGAATAACTGAAAAGCTCGTTTGTAAAGCTTTGCGGAATTGAATGCTATTGGTGTACAAGGTCAGCTTATGAGCCTTAACTTACTTTTTGAGAACTAAACAATATGACAGGTCTTTAGAAATACTGAACACCTGAGATAATATATACCATCAACGAGTTATAGTTTATAGTATATTGTTCATGTTACAGAGCTCTGTCTGGGGACTACATGAAACAGCTACTGCATCTAAATAAATTGTAATTATATCGTTTGACAATTATTATATCTCATTGAAAGTTTAAATAAGGTTTAAAAGAGTTCGACTTATATTGACTGAAATTTTTAAAATTGCGCTACGTTTACAAGTAAATTTCCCCCACAGCAAATTACAAATTCGTTGGTGCAAATGTCTAGTGCTGTATTATTTTAACTGACTTCGTACCAGTTCTTTGTCTCCTGATAACAATCCTTAAAGAGACTAAATCAAAGGAAAATAGCAGTATGAATAGATGGATGCATGCATGAAGACAAACTGAATACTTAGAAACAACTATCATAGTAAGAAACCGCCAAAATTTTGAGAGAATTGTGATATTTTGTATAAATTATCTTAGCAAGTTAAAAAAGAATTAGAATTTGGCTACACCACGAATTTCATATCGAAAATGTATAAATTCATAATTGACAAAATTTATGAAATTCTGGACAATGTATGTCTATATATGAAGTATATTTATGAAATTCAAGTTAGTTTGACTCTGACTTTGATAAAATACATACAAAAGATATGAATCGTTTGAATTCCTTTTAATTTCTACCATCCACAAATATACAACATATTTTCGTTAATGAACATATGTTTTCGTTGTACTTTTAAAAAAATATTCACTTCTCAAATGATTTAGAATAGGACAGAAAAGTAGAAAAAAAATTCAATTCCCAGATTAGATTGTTTGTTTTTGCGTGTTCAAATTATCCATATAGTTGACAATTGAAATCTACACGTATTGATTAAACAAAGCTATTTACCCTCCCTTTTCGTTTAAACAAGGTTATATATGTTGAAAACAAACGCTTTAGAATATAGGGGCAGGTTATCAACAAATTCATTTGTTGTTGCTTTGGTCATGGGGAATTATCCATATAGTTGACAATTGAAATATACGCGTATTGATTAAACAAAGCTATTTACCCTCCCTTTTCGTTTTAACAGTTATATATGTCCAAAACAAACGCTTTAGAATATAGGGGCAGGTTATCAGCACATTTATTCGCCATACACCTCTAAAAATTGAAATAATTGCATGTTTGTGGATTTTCTAGAATGTTCTTATGAAACAACGCTAATTCACATCATAAACACTAAAACCATTGTTACTATAAACAAAAAGTTATAGACGTGGATTTTAAACCCATAGGTTTGTACAAAAATTATAAAGAAACTGCAAATAATCGTTTGTGAAAAAAAAAATGATTTGAAAGAATGTTAATAGCAAAATAAAACCATTAGTATTGACTTTAAGATTGATATGAAAATACTAAATAATTCGATTATAAAACATTTTAAAATATTTGTAGTTCTGAAACCTATACTTTCATCGTCTGTCGGTAAAAGAACACCATTGGATATTCACTCTCGTACAGTTTTGAATTAAAGGTTTTCAGAGAAAATTTTTGAATAATGGTTAAAATTAATAAATGTCAGTAATTCCAGTCTTTGCGTGATACTTAACTTTAATTTCATATTGTATTGTTCAGTTCATGATTTCACCTTTTTCAAAGCACACAGCAGAAACATATACTGGCAATATTAGGGATTTCTCAATAATTTGGGGCATGCATTTGTCTTCTGAAACTGTTGAAGGAAAACGTGTTGAAAATCGTAGAAGGATGGCTTGGTTCTAAAGGTTTTCGTGAGATAATCTGTTTTGTTGCTCTACGATGTCTGTAGAAACCGTACTCATTAATGTTTATCGCAGTAGGCATATACTGGCAATTGTCTAAGATTTTCTGATTTGGATGGAAATTTCTACACAAAATTTGTGAAAATTGGCACCTGATAAATTGTTGTGTCTCACTCAAAATTTCGGGGGGGGGGGGGAAGGCAGAATTTAGAATTTCTCATAAATGTCAGGAAAACTGGTCTGATTAAAGTTGTAGAAAAACTGGAAGGTTATTAAACTTGAATTTTAAAAATGTGTCGAACAATAAAATACTACGCCCATAATATATATTATTATATAACATGTAAAAAAATACAATATATTTAATTTAAAGATTAGAATTAATATTTTCATGAAGTTATATTCTTTTTCATTTTTAAATCTAAAAAATGAGCTAGATTTTGCTCCTGACAAATCTTGGCAATAACTATGACAAATGACGCGAAACCTCAAGGGGTTTGCGTGAAAGCCCACTTGTAAACCTATGTAGAAACTACAGTGTTATTGATTTCATGCTTGGTAGGCTATTGTCACAGTGGAAAGCGAGCTGCAGGACATCCAGGTCTCTTATTGATTATTTACGCTTATATGTCAACCATAAAATCGCTTAAGTTTTCGCCGTGTGCACTCTGTGGGTTTTAGGAGCTTACCAAAGTATTTGGATCAGCGCTGTTCAATCATTTCCCCGTTGTGTATAATCCAAAGGGAATTTAATGTTTTTTTGTACCATAAAAAAGGTGATTATTTTGAAGATAAAATGGTTTGTAGGTTTTTCGCACAGGGAATGGAAATGAATTTGTGAATACGTTTCTTTGACATTTTCTTCATGGAATTATTATTATTATTATTATTTTTTTGTACTATAAAAATTAGGTTTGAAGATTTTTGTTTGCTACTTTTTACGTTAAAAATTGTTTAGATTATCAGTGTGAACACAAATTTTACCAAGTAAAGCCTAGTTTCCACATAATCGAAAACGATCGAGAACGATCATAAACGATCGAGAAAATATTCGATTTTATGGAAACCAAAGTTTTTCAATCCTACGACCGTTTTTGATCCACGATCTACGATCATGTGGAAACACATTTTTCGATCGTACGATCGGAATCATGCGATCGTTCTCGACCGTTCTCGATTATATGTAAGGCTTTAAGAAGGAGACGTTTTAATCGTCCGTCTTTTTTGCTGAATTTTACTCTACTCGTAACACTTGGTACTTTTACATCAAACAACAGTACCCTTTCACAATTAACTCACAGTTACATTTTTGTTAATTTTCGAGAAATTTTAAATAGTAAGTTGTCACAAAGTCCTAAAGTTAGGTATTTTAATATCGCACCAGTAGCTACAATTACCGCATAGTTACGAAACAGTAATGTGCTTTGGGAGGGAACACTTTTATCGTCTTTTCACAGAACGCAGTGTGACATCGAGTGCATTTTTAAAGAAGAAGTTATTATTTGTCAACGTGAGCTCACAGTTAGTTAATATTGTAATGTATTTTAAGAGGGCGTTTCGTGTTCAAATAGCAACAGTGAATGATCATGCTGGCCGAGCTACATGAAACATACCAACTTCAATTATATGTTTTAAAAATTGCAAAAGCTGAAACAGCTTTACAACAGTCACGCCTATCAGAATATCTAACGTTCAACTAAAGTTTACAACAGTTTTTTTTATCACACTTAAGCTATTACACACTTTATTACTATTTAACTATTACACTTTAGTTAGTACACTTTAGTTAGTACACTTTATTTAGTACATTTTGTGCAACATGGTTTCTGAAACCAACTCCTACATATTTTGAGTGGCCGTTCCTAAACAATGATAAACTTCACAAAGTACTTAGGTATCAATACATATATTTACAAGACCTCTTGTAGACCTGGGTTGGGAACAAAGGTTATTTAGAAGGGATCCACCCTTTATAGAATCATATACAACACATATCTGCATATCATTTTATGTTTTATCATTTTATTATTTTTATCCATTATTATAACAAAAACAGAAGTAAAGTTATAAATTTTCAAAATGCACCAAGTATTTTGTAATCGTATGAATTCAACTTCACATGGAGATCACGATATAGTTACTGACAGTTTGAAGTTAAATATTCCTGAAGAATTGTTTCCCTGCAAGCAAAGCCATTGTTTCTCATAATTGTGCTACCAGGGAAAGTTGTTGTAAAATTGTGAAAACTAACTGCTCTCTAAAAGCCTCTCACAAAACCTCACCACAAAGTCTTTTTGTAATACGATTGATCGAAATTCATGTATTTTTTTTAAATAATTAACTATATTTTATTATGTGCTATAGGGAGATATTCACTCCAATTCCTTTTTCTGGAAATAGTTGTCGTTTCGTATTGTATCTGGTATTTCATAGTTAAAATGCATGCACGTAAAGTTGAAAACTTTTGTAAGAATCCAAGATGCACTAACTATGCAACAAAGATGTTCACCATGAATTTTACTGTCGTACGTTACATTGTTATTGTGTTTTATACCCGAGGCTATATTTTGTCGTCAAAACACTTATAGTTCAGTTAGTTTTTCCTTTATGGCATTTTATTGCAAATTTTTAACCATTTACACTTTGGGATAGAAAAAGGTTCAGATTTCAACGAAACGTGAGTCACCTGGTTTATCAATATCAAAATTGCTATTTTTATGGAGAAAAAAAAGTCAAGATGTTACGTGACTTTTGTACCATTCATTAATTATTTGACTGTAATTCACAAAATACAGTAACATTACATTATACAGTTTTTTGTTCTATTTGTTTTTGGATTCATTATTCAGCCAACAAACCTACAGACATGCAGAAACAAGAGATAGAACTTGATAGTTTCAGTAGGAAAATGAGCTAAAGACTAATCATGTGACTTGGTGATTTATTTAATGGATCATATTCTTTTTTACTTATATACTTTCACTTGCTGTCTTTTTGATATAATCTTTTCTCCATTCATATAAAGTCGATAAAATGTCGATGATTCTATGATTGAATGATTCTACCAGAACTAATAACTTAAAACATTTTTTTAAAAAAAAGACATCTTTTTGCAATTTTAGAGCTTGATTTCTGTAGATGTCCATTCTGCACGTGTCAAAAAGCTCAAGGTTTTGTTTCCACTCTTATATTGGATAAAACATCCTTCGAAAACAAGATATTTTGCATCTTAATAACGTTTTTTTTGTAATGTCTTCTCTGAGTTTTTTTGTTGGTGTTTTTTTTTGCCTTTTTAAAACGCTGTAGAAAACCAAAAGATGTCTTACATCACTTGCGAAACCTTCTTAAAACGTAGTAAAACGCCCAAATATTCCTCTTTATCAATTGAACAAAATTTTGAAAAATTGTCCTATCAAAATGGTTTGAAAACGTCTTAAAGCGCTGTAAATAATGGCCTTTTAAGTTCAGGATCTGACTAGACCTTTGTGATTGAAGGAAAAGAAAGTCTTGAGTTTCATCACAAGTCTATTCTTGACCATATGGTGTCCCACAGTTAATGAAATGAGATCTAAATGGTTCATGAATCATCACCGACAGCCAAATCCATAGAGAGAGTATACAATGTCAGGAAATTTCAAACATAGTTTGCTCTCTGGTAGCAATTTCAGCATCAACTGTTATTCGATTTCGTTTTGGAAATGTTTCTGAATAAAGAACAATCTGAGCTTTGAGATGTTACAAAGAAAAGGTGTATAAAAAAATAATTCTCTTCTCTTCTCTTCTCTTCTCTTCTCTTTAAGAAAATCCTTGGACAGACAACTGTATTAAAGTTTAAAATTAAGGTTTACTTTGTCTCACTGTTTCTTTCAAGTGGGCTCATGTTTCAGCTAAATAAAACTCACTAGTGATCAATTGGCCACTAGTTGTGCCACGAATGTTCAATGATTCATTAACACTTTTATCAAACTGTGTTTAGTGTACTTAATGAAGATTTTCACTGTGTCAAGACAAAAACGCCTACATTTTCATTATAGTCACACCATACTCTAACATTTTATTTCATGGTTTCTTTTCATTTGTACGTGTTAACGAAACAATTTTTGGGCGTCAGGGGGCATCTAGTTCTTATATATACTACGATTTTTGTTTAATATAAAAAAGGTAAGAAAAAGGATTATTTTTCGCACTGCATGTGCTGGCAAAATCGTGTACCTTTTCATTGTAGCTATCAAACACTCCAAGATATCTTATTTCGTGGCTTTTTAAACAAACTTTTCTTAAATATGTTCTTGCGTTTCAAGGTGTGGGCATAAAGACTGTAATTGTGATCATCATGCTGCCATTTTTGTTGATATAAAAAGTTTACGAGAATATTAAGTTTAATTCTTGTTTTTTTCTGATTACATCTGGTTACATTTGTTTGCAAATTTCTGTCAGTTTCAATTTTTTAATGGAGAATAAGGTACAACAGATTTTGGTAAACAAAATATCTTCGTTAGAATTCTACTGATGAGTCCCTTTCCTGTCTCATTTGGAAAAGAGAGAAAAAACGTTTTTAATTTATAAAATGGTTACCGATTTCCTTGTCTTTTTTTTACGTAGAATACGAGATGTTCATTCATATTATCTATTTATACATCTTCAATAAAAGATATCATTAAAGTAATTTATCCTGACTTATTAGGTTCAAATATATTCAAAAAAGTTAATGTTATGATTGAGCTCAATCTGGTTTTAATTGCAGTAAAGAAATTTGTTCAATATAGCAAATAATCGATGGCTTACACCATATTTTCTTGCTATGTAAATTGCAACCTTAACTATCTTTAGTAAATTAAAATCTACAATATACACAAAACCTTACCGTTAATTTTGTGTATTAATGGTCTCAACATATGGTGAAAGAGGACAAGAAGTTAGTATTAATTTATTCATTGGAGTATTGACCGTTCCTTGGATGCAGATCGATTTTTTTAAAACAGACAGAGAAATGAAAAATATTAAAAATATTTGAACAATGAACTATTTTGAAGATTAAAAATATGTGAATATCATTCGTCTCAACACATGGTGAAAAAAGAGGACAAGAAATTAATATTAATTCATTCATTGAAGTATTGACCGTGTCTTGGGTGCAGATCGTTTTTATTTAAAAAGAGGAAAGCAGACAGGGAAATGAAAAATATCAAAAAAATTTGAACAATGCACTATTTTGAAACTTAAAAAAAATGAATACGAACTGTGCTTACATTTTCCACTGACTATTTCAAATTACTGGATTTATTTTTTATCAGACTTTGTATTTCATTATGGCAGTTTCTATACGTACAAAGATTGTATTTATATAACAGCTTAAAATTTAAACAATGTGTCGAGTATCGCCGCACTGAAGATCCACAAGATTAAACCATTCTTAAATAAATGCCCCTGGGCAACTACAATACTGGTTGGTTCGTTTTACTAGTACTTCCAGGGGTTATGTTAAAACATTTACATCTATAAATACGTAGATTTCTTCTTTTGAAACTGTGTGTAAAATATGCACGTGAAAACATATATGTCATGAAAGAATATACCAAACGTGTATTTGCACTGGACATGTTATTGATATTCCAGCCATAATGCCAGTAAATAAATATTGTATTTACACTGGGGAGGTTCTGTAATACCAATGAACAGAGTACTCAAATGGTCAATGGGTGGACAGTGTTTATACGGCCATTGAATATTCGCAGTTTGTTCTGGAAGTTACTTTAGGGTTTAATTTAAACCAATGAACAAGGTAGTCTTAAGATAAAATGTCGTGTGGGTAGATAATATCCAGTCAATGAATACTCACCGAATATTCACTGATAAACACCCGTAAATTAAAAAAAATCACTCGATACTTTAAATTGATAAACAAATGAATAATATTGGCGGAAAAGAAACTATTGGTAAAACACCAGTTTCATAAGGAATCTTTAAATTACCGAATTTCACTGATAAACACCCGCTAATAAAATCACTACATACTTTAAACTGATAAATAAAGGAATACTATTGGTGAAAAAGAATCCACTGGTGAAAGAACAGTTTCATAAAGAATCTTTTTTGACAGAAGGTTACTTTTCACGGGTGTTTGCTTTATCAAGTTGTATATAAGTCATCTCTCAGAAGGATGAGTAAAAATTAAAACGCAAATTGAAAGAAAGTAATTATAAATATTAAAAAAGATGAAATGAGATTGAACGTTTTAGGGATAAAAATGTAAAAAAAGAATTAAGGAACACAACATCCATTATCTTTTGCACTTCATATTTGTTTGTTTGTTTGTTGTTGTTGTTGTTGTTTTTTTCACTATAAAATATGTAGATATATTTTGATTTCAATTCAATTGAACAGAATAACAGAAAAGAGGCAAGTTTGGACTTAAATGTCAGAAAGGGAACTGGAAGATCCATTCCTAGCATACTTGAACACCATAAACAAATTCATGATATTGAACGTGAACAGAGGGACTGTTTATATATTTTTTGTAGAATATAATTTACTACTTCATTCAGTCCAAATTAAAGTGGCAAAAAGTTGCTTGTATTTGCCTGGCTGCTAAGACTAGACAGCTGAATGTTTTCTTCTAGAACTCTTTGCACCGCTCCTTGTTCTTTCAAGACGGACTTCTTAAAGTTTAAAGTTAATACAATTATATTAGATCTGGCTATAGAATGACTGAAACAGGTCTCCTGATTGAAATTTTTGAATGTGTCTAATATGGCCAGGTGAGAAGGTGAAGTCGATGCTACTAACTAAGCAATACAGTAGTTAACTCAAGAGAGCACGATACAAATGTTTTCTCTTCTTTTATTCCGTCATGTTGAGTTGAGGATTACGCAGGAAACCCAAATAAAAAAAAAAGATAAATAAATAAAAATATTTAGGTATTATCGTGTTGAAATAAAGAAGAAAGATAAAAGCAAGTTAAGCTTGTTTCCTCAAAGAAGGATTGCTGTAACTGTACAGTTGTTTGCTTGTTTGCGATGCGATTTGTCGTGTAGGATATCAAGACAATGTTTCCTATTTCTCTGCTTGTTTTTCTTGCTGTTCTTCGACCTTTCCAATTTTCCTCTATTTTTACCATCTCACATCAAATTTTATTTTGATCTTATATATCTGATGGCTAAATCAAAAGTCATTATATTTCAATGCGTTTGATATAATCGATTGCACTTCCTCTAGGATGGTCAATGTTTGCTTTTTTAATAATAGAATAAGACACTTGTACACGCCGGTTTATGTCCTATATAAACAAAGTACTGTAGCTCGATGTTCTAAAACAAGACGATTTCAAGGAATTTGGATATTACTGACGCGGATTTCTCTCGAACACCGAATTCATTAAAACCATAAATAGAGAACAATGTATTTCCCTAATTTTCGATATCATTTTTCTTCATTTTTTGAAAATTTAAAGAACTTAATATATTCCCCTTTGATATTTCAAATGTCATATTCAGCTTGCAAAATTATCTAGATTAGTTAACAACTTTAAAAAAAAAAAAAACCGAACAAAACTGAACATTGATTGAAAGTCACAAAAGATCTAATTCTAACTTTGGTTCTACACCAAAAATTTACAATGAAAAAATACTTACAGCTGGAATAATGTAAAATGCAGGATTTTTTACACCGGAATGTCCCGGATTTTGAAACTTTACTCAGTTTTACACCCGAAATGATCAAAGAAAACTTGTCACAAGCCGATAGCTGTGCAGATGTGTCAGTCGATCCACCTGAACACTTTATCTGTCTAGAGAACGACTATTAAACTGGTGTTAGTGCTCTGCTTTGAAAAGAAGTCACTGATACCAAACAATATACACTGTATTGTATTCGATTTTTGAAGATTGTTTTCCCTTCTATTGTCTTACAAAACAATAACGCTTAACACCTTTTAAATGTCAGTGAACAGGCAATCAAAAACATTGGAAACATTGTTCGATATCGTTTAAAGAAGGTTATCTTTATTCAGAGATGATTCGACTTGTGAATATTTGATATTTCAATAGATAAGTTTGATTTAGAAAGTTTTATTTTATTTCGGAAAACAATTTGCGATTTATTCCATTTATTCCAGTTCCCGACTTTGTTAAATTGAATTCTTTTCTTCCTTTTTTCCGATACAATGTTTTTCAATGAAAAAAAAACTGTTTGTCTTTGAATACTCTTTTTTATTCGTTCACATTTTCTCTTTTAAACATTTTGTGACAACTGGGTTTACTCAAATTCAGAAAATCCTCAATTATCGAGAACAATAAACCGAACAGAAGTTCTCACTTCAAACTCTCATACAAAGGCTTCTGACATTGTTCATCCAATCTTGAACAACAAAGGACGTGAAGATCTTATCTAAAAAATCACGGGCGCACCTCAAATCAAACATGAGGTTTATATAAGCAATACACTGATATCCACAATTTATCCACATTTGAAATAACATCTTACTATAACTATGGACGAATTCTTTGGGAACAAAACTGTTGAATAATAATTTCATCGACATAGAAATCCGATTTTCGTTTTGCAACCAACAGAATGATCTTTTAGACTTGATCCCTAATAATCACGCACAAGTTTATTGACAAAACTACATAAATTTTACAAATCACTGTTATCCCGCCCTCAACAAAGACCAAAGCATAAACAGAAAAAAATATCCTATGCTGCCTTTAGTATACGCCATAAACCTCAGTCGCAATATGATCAAAACTTTCCGTTCTTCAGAGAAGACATGTTGTCATGTTTATGCTTTTGCTCTTACTAGGCTGACCAGGTTTTATTTCAGATCATTATGCAATAAGTGCACTTAAGGAATAGTTTTAAGCCTTGAATTCAACTCTTTTCAAAAGCAATGTCTAGATTAATGAATACTTTTGATAAAAAGAATGGAACGGTTTTATTAATCAATCGTAACACAAACCTGGACAAGAAAATGTGACTTCAAAGCCTAAAAATCCATTTGATAGGATTACGTATTATCTTGCTTATCCTTAATAACCAGAATTATTAGCGGTGCTGCTTTGCAACTAAAACTGCGTAAACGTACGTGGCTGTTCATGCAGGGTACTTTCAGTTGTTCTAGTCTCCAAAAGTTACACATTAATTTTGTGTAGAAAGAGCTAAAATTTATTTCAAAAACAAAACTTGTCTTCTTTTTTTTCGTAAAATACGAAACTCAATATTTAAAACCAAAACAAAATAAATCAACGAATCTTTTTGATTTCAGTCACAGTATTCATTTAAAAGAAATAATAATAATAATAATAATAATAAACTATTTTTCATACCATGAAAGATATCTGCGTTTTTTTTTTTTTTTTGGATAACCAGGTTTAGTTTCTAAAATCAAAGGTGTTTTGATTTCCTGTCGTCCTAACTCGTATTATTATGATAGAAGGTCTTTGTGTTATATTATCCAAATTTCCCATTGAATTGATAAACTATTGATGAAGGCTTAGCTCTAACGCTATAACTTTAAATCTAATTTATTGTCAGCCTTTCTTAATTTCCTTGAAATTCTCCATTTATCCTGTTTCCCTTTATTCAAGTTGGCATCCCCCATACTGGGCAGAAGCTTATTGACAATAAAAGCATAAAAGAACGATCCCCTTTTGATGAATTGCTGTTCAAACGCAGAAGAAAAGAGGTGGATCAGTTTAATGAAAGTCCGTTGCTTAGACCATTCTTCAAGAATTCAAATTACTGCTCGAGTATATTGAAATGAAGAATGTTTTAAAAGATATATATTGGTTTATCGTTCGGTCGGAAATTGGTTATTTTTACCAATATCCTGGGCGAGGAGAGATTCATTTTTAACAAAGTATAGTTTTGACTGGATATGAAGGAATTACGCAGTACTTTAAATTAAATGTAAATTGCACGATGAACACCGATGAATACGAATCGTCGATATGGAGTTTAAATTGATTCGCCTGGAAATTTAGAACTGATTTCAGTCAAGATTGAAAATAAGAACAAAACTAGAAAAATGTTTGAAATAAGTGAATATTATACTCCATAAACCTTATGTACTGGCGAAAAGAAGATTACCAACTTAAATTCTTCACAAATTAATTTCGAAACGTTTCAATATTGCAAAAAAAAACTAGTTTTGAATGGCTTGGCAGTTAACGATGAAAGATTAAAAACCCTCTTAAAGAGAACGAAATATTGATGTATCCAAGAATGAAAGTTTCCATTAAAAATATTTGTACATTTGCTGGAATTAACGAGAAGCAGCGAACTAAATCAAAGAAAGGGACGTGTTTTCAAATGAATGAATGAAAATATTTGCGCATTTGCTTTAACCAACAAAAGCCAATAAAATCACAAATGTTACCTTTTTTTCTTAAGACATTTTCAATGAATGAATTTGGACATTTGCACCATATCAACAAGACATAAATGAAATCAAACATAGTGACAGGTTCGGTGAAAATGTACAGTGAGCCTCTAACTTGATAAAGCGGTGAAAACTAGGTTTCAACAGTTGTTTAAATTGTGCATAAATTGAGCGAGTTTAAAGAATTATAATCACAATGCACAATAATTCATAATTATATATACCAAGCAAAAAATACGCGGAAAAAATGATCTTTGAAAAAGCTCAAAATTTTAAATTATTCCAGTCACCATTACAAAGCATGAAATCACGCGCGGGAAAGTGATGTTGGAACGGCCTCAAATTCTAATGCAGACGCGACTTATAGAAAACTTTTATATTTGCTTGGTAAATATTGACAAACAAAAGCAACAAGCATTCAAAAATGACAGGGAAATCATAGTTAAAACGGCAGGGAAATGCAAACACACCACAAGAACTGTGTCACTGAAACTAACCTGGTCGATCTTCTAATTTGTCAAGCGGTAAAAACAAATAAAAACAAGAAATCATTTTCAAGTTCTTTAGTCCATCGCCTTATGGTTGTGCTTGGCGCCACAAAAATGCCGCGCTTTTTTTCCTTTTTTGTTTGCAAATATGTATTAATTATTTCTCATATTATCTATTTTGGTGACTTTATTTGCTTTTATTTATGACTTGTGTCTAGTTCGCTTGTATTTGGTTGTTATCCGGAAAGCATGAAGTGCGATTTCGCGCTTACTTTGGAATAAATGTTCTAAATTCAAGTAAACGAACAATCTATGTGATATTAAATTCTAGCATGTTTGTACGTATAATGTAATGATACACGAGGGCGATTTCACGGCTGAAAAAATATTCCAAGTACCAACAAGCGGGTCGACAACGAAGGGATAAAAAATTCTAGCCGGTGTGTGCATATGGCAAATACACGAGCTGAGGGAGATTTCACGGCTGAAAAAATATTCCAAGTACAAGCAAGCGGGTTAACCAAGTGATGACAAATTCTAGCCGGTGTATAAAGTGTAGTATCAAAAATGCACGAGGGAGATTTCACGGTTGAAAAAATATTCCAAGTACAAGCAAGCGGACCAACGTACGAAGTGATAAAAACTCGCTGGCATGTATTAAGTCACGAATACATGAAGAGCGTGAGATTTCACATGGTTGTAAAATAATCCACCAAGACTGGTAAAGCATGTTTTCCATATAATCGAGAACGATCGAGAAGGGTCGCAAGCGATCGAAAAAAAAAAATTCGATTATAGGGAAACCAACGTTTTTGATCCATATATGATCGCGATCGAAATCGTTCGTAGGATCGAAAAATTTTGTTTCCCAAAAAATGGATTTTTTCCATCGTTTGCGATTATATGGAAACCAGGGTTAAGTGGACAATCAAATGATATGAATTTTAGATGATATAAGGCGTGAAATCTTCCTGGTTGGGAACAATACTCGATAACCTGTTACTTGTACTTAGCACTTTGATGGGACATGAGCACGCAACTTACTGTTTTTATTTTACTGGAGAAATAAAGTAAACTAGAAAGAAAGAAAAAAAGGAAATAAATTAGAAAGAAAAAAAGAAAGAAAACTAGAAAGAAGAACAACAGAAATAAAACTAGAAAGAAGAAAGAAAGAAAGAAAGAAAGAAAGAAAGAAAAAAGAAAGAAAGAAAGATACAAACAAAGAAACGTATAGAAAGAAAATTAGACAGAAGAAAGAAAGAAAGAAAGAAAGAAAGAAAGAAAGAAAACAGAAAGAAAGAAAGATACAAACAAACAAAGAAACGTATAGAAAGAAAATTAGACAGAAGAAAGAAAGAAAGAAAGAAAGAAAGAAAGAAAGAAAGAAAGAAAGAAAAAAGAAAGAAAGAAATAAAGATACAAACAAAGAAACGTATAGAAAGAAAATTAGACAGAAGAAAGAAAGAAAGAAAGAAAGAAAGAAAGAAAAAAGAAAGAAAGATACAAACAAAGAAACGTATAGAAAGAAAACTAGAACGAAGAAAGAAAGAATGAAAGAAAGAAAGAAAGAAAGAAAAAAGAAAGAAAGATTCAAACAAAGAAACGTAGAAAAAAAACTAGAAAAAAGAAAGACAGAAATAAAACTAGAAAGAAGAAAGAAAGAAAGAAAGAAAAGAAAGAATGTGAAAAAATAATCCGATTTTTCATACTGATAGATTTACGATGTGTTAAACATTTAAGAAGAAATAAAGAAACATAGAAACAAAACTTTATTTATATAGCACTGATTCCAAGAAAATAGTTCAAAAGCGCTTTACAAGTCATAAAAATTTGATAATGTATATTGTTTACAAATATCAGATTAACAATTTGAAAACAAAAATTGTATATATATACATATATATAAGGAATATAATTATAACTATAAATATATACAATAATAATACATTAATCAATTGTTTTATAATATATAAATATAAGAAAGGAAGGAAGAAAACTGGAAAGAAGACAGAAAAGAAAGAAAGATAGAAAAAAAAAGAAAGTTGAAAATTGTCTGATTTTTGCAACATAGAGGAAATCCTTCGCGTAAACGGTAAACAGCTAAAACACAGCAATAGTCTTAGATCATTTGGCGACAAAAATCTTAAACCTTACTTGTTGATCGTAAATTATGCCGTTAGAGCTACCCTTTGACACGATAACCATCTAAAAGACAATTACCGAAATGAGTGTTAAAACACAATAAACCTTTTTGTACGTAAAGGGTGTTTTTGGAAATTGCTATAGAGGTGTTGGATGTCGCAATCTATGGACATAAAAAAAAATTAAAGTACTCAAGATTTTAAACGCATGTGGACTCGGCACTGGACGTGTTGGCCTTATGCAAGGCAATAATGTATAGCAGTTTCAGCAGTAACAAACAAACCATCACAGGAAAAAATTTGTGAATCCCAAAATGGTTTTTTGGGGGTTATGTTTGGGAAAATGCTACAAATTCCAACATTGGGTTCAAGTTTGGGATTTCCAAAACGGGTTTATTTTGGGTTATTGTTGGGAAAATGCAACAAAAACCAAAAAAAAAAAACCATTCTGGGAATCACAATTGTTTTCCTGTGCATCACCAGGACTATGAGGGTGGTAATAAGCAAAAAAAAATTACAAAATGGCAGATTGTAAAGTCGGTTGAAAAGTGTTAGTAAGTGCTTTCATTGGATCTTTGTTTGATGCCAATCGCATTACTTAGTATCATGAATGACAAATGGAAAAAAAAATGTTACAAAACTACTGATGATCAAATGTTGGGTTATCTTAATCTTTGATCTTAACATTAAAATGCCAAAAAGATTCCCAAGATTTTAAATACTATTTGCTAATTAACTCTCTAAAAAAAATAAATAAAAGGAATAGTATCCCTAGCTCGATTGAAAGAAAATCCTACGAAAACTGAAAAAAAATTTAAAACCATATGCTTAACACGGTGAATTATGTTATAAATCGTTTAGATGTCAGTCATAAATGTTCACATTAAGCACCTTGGAAGCCTTCGGCGAGCAACGTAAATTCTAACATTTACTTCATAAGCATATCTAAAGACAAAAGACTACAAACAACTGTTTAAACAACTCTATACAGGAAAAAGACAAGAAGGCGAAGCCCATTGAAGACTCTTGACGATCTTGTGATAAGTACGTACTTTTAACAGATGTTTAAGATATGTATCTCGTCTTGAAGATGACAAACTGAAGTGTAATGCCGTTGAACATCTAATAAAATAGATGAATTGTAAAGATAAACGTGCACATTGGAAAACAAATAAATAGTGAAAAAAAATAACATCCATTTCGACAAACAAATAAACAAGTAAAACATTAATCCAAAATCGGGAATAGCTTCACTTTTATATATTTTACGATAAAATCTTCTGAAATAAAGGTTTAATGCAAACCTAAGAATCATATTTTCCGTAACTCATAAAAATGGCCGGCATAATCAAATAATCAATCTTACAAAATGCCGACATTTGTTCAAACATAAACACATAAACACGTTAAATGTTTAATAAAAGGTCCTCAAGCGCAATCGCCAGCGAGTCTCATTCATGTGAACTGTACTTTACTCAGCATTGTACGCCCTTGTAATTTACAGTCGGAACAACATCATTATGTTACAACATCTAGTCTGAACGATAAACTAGTTTCGACTGGTAATTGAGTTTTTTTTTTTTTCCTTTTGATGTGGAAGAGTGTCCGTATTGCATATACCATGATGGAGTCATTTGTGTGATCGATTTTCCTTTAACTGCATAACAAATCGTCTCATAACAGCAAAAGAGGCTATTCCCTAATGATAGTAAAGCAGTTGAGTAAAAGCGAAAACGTAAAGCGCATGCGTGATTTCAAAGACCATCACCATAGAAATCATGAGTAATTGTTGTCGATTTCAGCTCGTCAAATCGGTCATTTTGTATAGACGAAAAGGAAAACGGCAAAATCTTTAACTCAGTAGTTTTTAAGTCAACTAAAGTTACAACCTGTGAAAAGTATAAGTTTATTCTACTAAATTTGTCTCCATGATCTTGCAGTTACTTTTCTTGTCGTTACGATGAATCTGTTAATGCATCGTTTTATTCATTTATGTTTCCGATATTTAGACAATTCTTCCGCTTTGCCGAATTGTGCAGATAAAATTACCTATTTTGTTATTCCGGTCAAGTCTTTTACGCTAGTCATATGAATATGTTGACACCGCGAGATTCACGTATATTAATGGGGAAATTTTGAGGAATACTTTCTTAACCCTGAAAAAACACGAACTGTTCTAAATTTCCAGAACTAGTCTACTATTTTCAATTCATCTATTGATCATAGCTTTTGGACTTCCTAAAAAACAACAACAACAACAACAACAAAAAAAAAACATCAACGCCCACAAAGCAATGCAGATAAGTAATTGATAATAGACTGAATCAATGCAAATCAAAACAATGTAACAAAAATGCAAAATACATCGAAACCTAATTTATCAACCAACCAATAAGAACATAAAAAAGTAAGATATTAGAATTGACAGTTTTATAAAGTAGCAAGGCCAAACAATTGGTATTTTCCCCATGAAACCATCCTTTTCCTCTAAATAAACAGCACATATTTGGATTCAAAAGAACACAGCTTAACTAGTTATAAAAAAGCAAAAATATAAGATGCATTTGAAAAAAAACCAACAACAACAACAAAAAACTACTGTTATCTATAAGTTTCGTATGAGTCGAAAACGGTATACGGCTACCTACGATACGGTTGACAAAGATTCGGCGGTTTTTGTAAATTACATTACGATAAGACGCTATAGAGTAGTTTTTGAATGAGTGGGAAACGTTACAGTTACAATACTGCTACGACACGGCTCAATTTCTTAGAAATTGCGGCTAAGATACGATACAGTACTGTTTCCTACTCCTATGAAAACGACTGTATACGGCTTTCTGCTCATACGAAATCAACATTAAATCAAATCATAGTCAAGTTACCTTACAAGAAACGACCACACCATGTTAAAGAGACTTCGTCATAGCGGTGTTTATATAATATCCACTCCAAGATTCCAAGAGAAAGTAACCCGTCCGAAGTATACCACGTATTAATGATTTCTCTTTAAGATCTGTTCACAAGATTTCTTCCGTATAAGTTGGAGACATTTCTTGACATACTGAATTCTTCGGTTAAAAAAAGGCATAATGATTTCTAGGATAGAATTCTAGGGTAAATTATTTTGAAAATAAACTTACACGATTGAAAGCAACCCTTGCTTAATATTTCCTTATGTTTGTTTATGGACGAAAAAATGATAATCCAAAATTATCCAGAACTGGACAAAATAAACAATTGTCATTTAGATTCGTTGGTGTGAAAAAATCTTATAAAACGCCTTCAGGCTTATGAACACAGGGCAATGACAAAAGGTACGAGGTACATCTCACGAAAAGCTTCCCCTAGTTCTACTACTATCCAAAAGTCAGATTTCAGCTATTCCGATTTTAGATGCTCTCAAAAAAGCGACCGAAAGTTCGATGACGACATTTCAGAAGACTTAACAAAAAGTAAGAAATGCCGAAAAGTACAGAAAAAAATGAAATCTTTTCAAAGCGTACATGTCAGATAATACGAAGATTTCCCAAAAAGTTCCCAAGATTTCCATGAGTAAAAACAGGACGAAGGACAAGAGTTGTTCTCAAACACACTGTGCACTTCCCCGTCAACACAAGAATATTCACAATGTTCCTTTCATGTTGAGTTTTAGTCTTTGCCAACAATCTTAATATAGCATACCCACTGAGCCGATAAGACATAAGCATAAAAGTTTAACTGTAAGACTTAAAATAGGGGCCTTGAAACACCGTGGTTTGTCGGCAGCTCGACTACTCATGCGGTGAGAAAAAATACACAAGCCTGGCATAATCATGACAGGTTTCATTCATTCCCTCCCTTTTGCAACTCTTATTCTTCTATTTCTTTCTAAAACTCAATCTTACAAGCCCAAGTTTAGCTCTCATGGGTTTATTTCTAAGAAAAGAGTGCAATATGGCGCAACAATTTGCTAAAGTTGTGAGAAATGACGGCGTAAATTGATGTTGAAAAGACAAAATGAGAATTCGTTTGCTGGTTGTATAGCCAGACTAAATGGCGTGGATTACTGCTGATAAAGTAGTGTTCAATGACTCTCTAAATATTTGATGAGAAGAGGAATTGACAGCTCTCAGCTCTGCGCCTTTTTTGCTAGTTTGATTATTAGCGCTCATTTTGGGTGATTTCAAATGTAGACTAACTTTTAGTATAATAAACCTCATTCAAATAGACAGTAATTTGGCGAGTAATCTTGACTCGATATAAGTTGTTTATAAGCTGTTGCTGATATGAAATGTCGTCGTTTTACTTTAGAGTCAGTTGCCAGGTTGGTTTTAATCGAGTTTCCATACAGTTCAATCTATCGAACTGATAAGCATTAAAACAAATCAACGATAGTTGGTGTTGAAATGCGCGCAGTAATCATGACAGAATGGGCTTAGCATGTCAAGATATAAGTTTAATCTGAAAGCTGGGTAAAGATGGACCACATTGGAAAATACCCTTAACGACAACCACTAAAACAAATCAAAACATGATGAATGCGACCCTTCTATCTCTTATTAGCAGTTTTATCTTTTTTTTTAACTCACACGTACATATAACCTCTTTTTAACGATTGAAATTTATGATAATGAATTGTAAATTACGTCATTGCCTTCCTGAGTCACCATAGTCGGGTTTGTTTTTAATGAAACACTTTTCCACCACCACATTTGGCATTTCTTCAAATACAGTTGATAACTCAGCGGCTTGTATTTATCATTTGTGAACAACTAATTGCCTTTTTGTTCAATACACAGTTATTGGAATACACAATGATTCACTGAATGGAGTTGATGAGCTAGAGTTGGTAGTTCTTTTACCGTTATGCACCCACTCCATGCTCGTTTAACGTGACTTGTTAACATTCGATCAACCTTAATTGTCTTGCGCTATTCTTTGAAATGTTTAGTTAAAAAGAAAATTGTATGTTCATTAATTTGTTGTGAAACAAACTGTCATTTACTCGTCCTTACACGGGGGCGCCTGTGCGATATTTTTAACTTTTTAATCTTTTATCCTGGGGCGTTCTCTCTTGGCGAGTTCTATGGAAGAACAGCTCAAAAACCCAAGCCCTCTACTCCAGGCTCCCAGGTCCACGGAATATGGTTAATTTCTCCTTGCGACTTTTAACGTTTAACTTAAACAACGTATTTTTGCATTTTCTCAAATCTAAAGAAACATAATTTATATTTTGTAGACGTTATATTTCGTAAACAAGCCTTATCTAGAACTAATATAATTGACGATAGACTCAAAACTCGTTTACACTTTGCGACACTTGTGGCACGTCTTGTTTAAAGCCTGGTTTCCATATAATCGCAAGCGATCGAGAACGGTCGCAAACGATTAAAAAAATCGATTTTGTGGAACCAAAGTTTTTCGATCCTACGACCGTTTTTGAACGATTTTGATCTCGATCATATATGGATCAAAAAGCAGTCCTAGGATCGAAAAACGTTGGTTTGCCTATAATCGAATTATGTTTTCGATCGCTCGCGACCGTTCTCGATTATATGGAAAACAGGCTTTAATCGTATCCTATTGATTAATTCCATAGCATCCATTGCAGACGTATTGTGTGGTTGGCCTTTCTTTTGGCAAACCGACTACATAATACGTCTTTGAGGGAGGCTATCAATTCCGCCGTGTGAATGCCATTCAGTTTAGATCATATGTCACTTTTTAACAAAGTCTTTGATAATTAACCTAGTTTCAGATGCGCAGATCAAACATGTAAAATGATAGCGATCCATTGAAATGTCCTATTATATCCATGGACTTTAGCAACAAATCAAGTTATCAAAATGAAAAAAGTTGACCGACCATTAGGAAACTGATTGTTTTAAGGCAAAGGATCGAAATAAATGTGAAAGAAACTAAAATGAAAGGAAAACGTTTAATAGTTCGACTACGAGAAGTCACTGTATTTAAAGCTATTAGAAGCAACACAGTAATCTATCGATACAAGGATGTGAAGCCACAGTGAATCGAACTCGTGACCTCTTGCACATACGGCCGCGCATTAACCAACTGTGCCTTACTTGCTCCTTATTGAACAGTATTGTTCTCCGATGTGCCACTCCTAGGAACTGGTGTGATCATATAGCCTTGAGAGAGCTAGACGTTAGCTCGTTTATAATTAGTCACTTTAATTCGAACGTTTCTAAATTATGCGACTCAAGCTAAGCATACGAGCCTATATGTGGTTCTACGCCACGCCTAGAGACTGCTGTGATCATATAGCCATGACAGACCCCTATACGTTTCCTACAACGACCATAATTAATATAGTCTTTAAAGTTCATTGATTGCTGTGTGTCAACAAGAATATAATTATCAAAACGAATAATTGATAGTGGATGAAACTATCGGGGTTTTAGGTTCCCTGGTACCTGTTTTCAATTAAACATGAAAGATCTCACTTAAATGCCGCAGAATCAAATTAAAGGCCATACAGGCAAAACCTGCTTAAATAATTGCTATAAGATAGTTTTATTTGAAGAAAAAATTAAAGCAAAAGCTTAACTGCAGAAGGAGTCGATTAATCGAAATTGCCTGTGTTTTGGGTAAAGTTGCTTTGCTCATTTTATGATCAGGTGTCTTCACTTCTCCTCTTCTCTTCTCTTCTCTTCTCTTCTCTTCTCTTCTCTTCTCTTCTCTTCTCTTCTCTTCTCTTCTCTTCTCTTCTCTTCTCTTCTCTTCTCTTCTCTTCTCTTCTCTTCTCTTCTCTTCTCTTTTCATCTATAGACTATGCATATTATCCCCTCGATTTTACCACGTAGGGGGGAGGGGTTGGGAACGGATGTAGACAGGCTAGGATATTTAATAATAGTGCTTTAGCCTAATGCATACTCACAACTTACCAATTTTTGCACAGTGTGATCTTAATGGGATTGCTATGGAGCGTGATGACATTGGACATTTATTAAAACACCTTGCTTATAAGATTGTTTCTCTTTTTGAAAAATGGTTCTTAGCTTTTGAAAAAACAGTCATAGGTAGATGTTTTGTGACAAGGGTAAGATCAGAATAAAGCTCAATTGTTCATGGAAAATTCCACGAAAAAAAAAAAAATAAAAATAACATTATTGCAATCGGTGATTTATTTTGCATAGAAGAACTTTCTGTGTTTATACAAGCATTAATATTTAAACTGCTTTATTGTGTTATGGACCTTTTAGCTTATAAGTTAAATCAACAAAAAAGTTATGTTTTTTTTTTAACATTTGCTGTATTTTGCAGGCCTCTGTAATCCGCGTATTAGGTCTTACATTTCCTGAAAATAGTTTTGAAAAATTAAACACGGCAATGTTAAATACATGTTTAGAGTAAATAAGACTGAAAACTGAGTAGCAGGAAAAAATGAATAAGAAATTGTTCATTTTGAGGATGCAAGAGCGTTTTGTCATCTGATCATCTTATGCAGAGTTATTTTGTAATTCCAATAATCAAGAAGTCATTTTTCTAGAAACAGAGTACTTAGCAGTCAGAATAAACCGGTCTATTATTGGAGGACATTCAAAAGTCAACGTTTTTTCATAAGACTTTTCTGATTAATTGTTTTTTCTCTCTTCCAGAGCTCTTTTCAGTGTTGAAGAAGTCATTTATCAATAAAGTGAATGTGGCACAGTCAGAGCTTGCCTACAGCGAATCCGCTAACTTTGTTCCTAGTATAATTCTGATCGAGTCATTGTCAATTAGCTTTTAGAAAACTCATGATCTCAACGCTCAAGCTGGTTTCAGCTGGGATTGAATGCTTTTTAGCAAGACGCTCTTTGGTCATATAAATATAGGTTTGAAAGGAATAGAAACTACATATGGACTAAAAGAAGGACAAACAACATTTCTTTTAATTACTCCGACAAAGGACTAAGATCCGAAACGTCAATTTTGCCTTCTTCGTTCTACAGTGTATAACTCTATATACATTTTACAACTGTGTCTTTTAATGCGGTGTATACTAGAGTCGATTTTGCATTAGTGGAAATCAGTCAAACGTACAGTTCTGATGCAGACACGTTGCTGCATTGTTTTTTGGAATTTTATTGCAGTTACGATGCGATATGATGCCGTACGATACGGTACTTCCCCTTTTACAAAATCGACTTTGGAACTGTATGTCTTTACATCACGATCCTACATGCATACTATTCAATTAGATTTTCAAGGTATGGATGTATTTTGAATACCCAGGAATTCGTAAAGACTGTGATATTGCTTTGTGGAGGGATCGCTTTCAAGTCCTGTATTGCTACTGTATCTATACTTTCAAAACTAAGGTTGCTTTCTCTGTTTATAAAAAAGCATTGTTTTGATGGCATTTTGATTACACATCTTTTCCAAATACAGGCGATTCTTTTGATGACATTTTGATTACACATCTTTACAAATACGTACAGGCGATTCTTACCACATTCTCATCGTTAAGAGTTAAATTTGAAAATTCAAACATTGAAACATTCAATAAAGATGTATATATGTAGTTAATGTGGTCGATGTTTGACTGTTTGTTTTTTTAAAAGGGGGAGCTGTATTTCAGCCTCTTTTAAATGCACCTGACCTTTCTTCATTCAAGATCTTTCCAAATAGTTTTATAGCCGAGCCATTTCTCGAGAATAGTGAACATCATGGTTTATTTCAGTAATTATATATCTGCTCAACAATAAAATCAAACGATGGCGTCTTTCTTCTTTTCAAAAAATTACACATATCACCATTTGCAACGATAAAGCGGCGGACAGCTTCGACTGATTTTTAATTAAATTCGCCATCTTTTCAAACCGCAACATCTATAAAGCAAACAACTTCCACCAAAAATACTCCAATTTCATCAGTCTTTCTGCCAATTACAACTTGCACTAAATGGAGTTTTCGGTTGTTCTTCAATGGATCGGAGACTCACAATCAATAACTCTTTGAAAGCGGGTCAAAATAGTGAGAAATTAGCCAGCAAAGCTGTTCCCAGCTTGTTCGAAAGTGCTTTTATTTCAAAAGTAATTAGAATTCAAAGTTCTGTTTTTTTGGTACTTTTATTTTTTTCAATGAATTCTCGCTCATTAGTTTATGTCAAGAATTATTTCTAATTTGATGTTAACTGAATTTTTGAATAGTATAGATGGCATGCAGTAAAACGATAAGTAATAAATTAGCATAAATTAAAAGATCGAAAAGATTAACGTAACATTGTGGTAATAAAATGATTTTACTTAAATAATTTTGCTTTTTTCAACATTTGTGCTTACTAAAAGACAAAGAATCATCTCTATAACAAGTAAAAATAAATATACATATCTATATAAAATTGCACAAATAAACAGCTTGTATGTAGACCATACGCAAGACGTACGGGGTGAATGATTTTTGGTCTATATACATAACTGCGTTTTATTTAATCTATTCGCCATAAAGTGGCAGGAGTACTGACACAGGACAAAGCCCCAATTGCTAGTCAGTATCCTCTAAATATATAACTATTTTAGATAACGTTGGCATCACCAAAAGGCAAAGGTCATTCCAAGACTGCTAGGAACTGTGGGTACAAATATTACTGTCACAGACAAGAAATTCACGTCATTTAGTTGTGACTTGGTTTGATTTCTGTTCGCTCCATAGATTAAAAGGTCAATTTTCATCTTTTTTATTGTCCAAGATGCCATTCTACATTCTGCCATGACGTTTACCCATAATTCCTACTAGTATTGGGATAGCCTATTGCCTTGAGGTATTGACAACTTTATTTGAAATTGCTATATACTGGCAAACTGGGCAAAGATTAGTTCGTTTATGATTAACACAATGTATATGCAAAGATAACAGTCTTCAAAAAAGCTGCTTTCGGCCGATAATGTTAAAAAAGTACAAAATAATCACATCCGGGACATAAAATAAGTGTTTTTTTTTATCTTAACACCTATATTGAACAACACACTCAACTATGTACGAACAATTTATAAGAGTTTATGAAAAGCTTTTGCTTTCTATAGTTAATTGTGCATATTCCATCTCTTGAAGAAGGTCGGAGTATTTCGACCGAAACGTTAAGAAACTTCAGATTAATCAGAGACAACTTTTATCCTCTTTTTTTTTTCAATATGAAACCTGATATGAAATCTTCATGCTTATAATGATAAAAATAGAAATGCGCTGCAAAACCTAATGAACTCAGACACAATCCTATATTTCCTTTAACATAACCATTTTCCACGAATTCCTATTATGACGTCACAGACTTGTCCATTTTATTCTGCAGACTACATACTGTGTGGGCGACAAAGTTCTAAGTTGAAGTAAATTTACTTAGTTTTTTCCTCTTGATGATAGTTTAGTTGAATCACTTAACTTTGCTTGTGTCCGGTCAGTCATAACGAACAATGAGCATTTTAGATAGGATTGAGTAACTTTTTAGTGAATGAAAATTAAGTTTAATAAACCTGCTGATGTTTTTCCTTGTTCATAGTTTACTTGACTAACTTAACATTGTTTTTGTCCTTTTTTGAGTCATATATACCCGACAATGAATTATTTAGTTCTGAGAAATGAAAAGTTAAGTCTGGTTTCCATATAATCAGAACGATCGAACAAAATTCGTTTTTCGATCCTACTACCATTTTTGAGCCGTATATGATCGCGTTCGAAATCGTTCAAAAACGGTCGTAGGATCTAAAAACTTTGGTTTCCCCAAAATCAATATTTCGATCGTTTGCGACCGTTCTCGTTCGGTTTTGTTGTTGTTGTTTTTTCTGTTTTTTCTGGTTTTTTTTTGTTTTTTGTTTTTTTTTTGCGATGATATTGAAACCAGGCTTAAGCTTGTGAAAAATGAAGAATATATAGTTGATATGTTGCAGAAGATTGGCACGTGGGTATTTTTAGAAATACAAACAAAGGAAGGTGAAAAATGAGCAGAAGAAAACACAAAATTCTTAGTATGTTCTCATAGAAAAGTATTTAAATGAAAATCGAAATAAGTAAATGAAAAGATGAATTCAGGAAAAAGGAAAGCAAGGGAAAACTGATCAAATTAAAACAAAAAAAAGCAAAGTAATGGAATTAGAAGAAAAGAGTTAAAAACTTTTCCATGCTTATGTCCTTTACTTCGCCTTGTTTGTTTGTTTGTTTATTTGTTTCGTTTGTTCTTGGTTGTTTTATCAATCAAACGAATCTACAAAAACGTTGGGTTGTGAAAGTTGCATTTTAAAGCCGTATTCTCCAAAACAACCGTTGTTGACCAAATGTGAATTCCTTTTTTTTCACAAATTTTCTCTCGTGAAAAAAAAAAAAAAAATTGCACACGAGCAAAGAATTTTGTACTTACTAAAAACACAGCTACTTAATTAACTTGACTTCGTGCAATATTTACAAGATTAATATTCCCTGCTAGCAAAGCGTTTGTAGTTTGGGAGTGCTGTTTATTATACATACCGAGTGAAAGTGGTGACAAGCTAAAATTGACACAGGAAACCCAGTTCATTAATGTTTGTAAAATTGCTCTTTTTGATAGTCTTGTTTTGGATTGCTGTGTGTGATATACACCGAGGAAAAATGGGACAAACTCCTGTGTATCATGCTTATAAACCTATTTCATAAAAGCGTCGGATAGTGTCTTGACAGGCAATAGCACAATTGAAAGAAATAATGCATTTTTTTTAATTAACGTTTAGAAATAAGCAGACATACAAGTTAATCGATAACGGTAACTAATAAAAAGTCACTTGGTGACAGACGCGTGGTTATGGGTTGTACGTACAAAGCAATGACTAGCTTGCGTAGCGGCTCTCTTGGGGAGGGGAGAGGGGATTTGGGGCGAGGAGGGGTATTGGGGGCTAGGGAAAGAAATGTATCAACAAAGGAGATGCCAGTGAGTACAGGCTGCCCACCTACTGATTTAGTACGGTGACTTTCATTTCATTGATCGATCTATTGCCACCAATCCCCCTCCTCGCCCCAATCCCTCTACCCTCTCCAAGAGATCGAGCCGCTACGCAGGCTAAGCAATGACTAGACTATGCATGCATAGATTTGACCACAATTCCTTTCGTACGTGGTTTCTCCATTCGACTTTCGAATATAGCGATACTACAGCTGACTTAAGCATTTGTTATTCATGTGCCAACCAGACATTTCAATAGAGCTTATTGTTGTTCTGGTTGGCACATTAGCATGTGTGTTAGTAAACATAAAGTAATGCTACTATCCTGTTTCTTCTAATACTTTTTGAAATAGGTATATACGAAATTGTGTGACAAACTTTGGTAAAAATGACACAGGAAGGCTAAACATGATGTTTGTTGGAAACTAAGACGTTTAAAAACATGTAAGAAGCTTTGGTAGAAGTGACACAGGAAGCCCAAACATTATATGTTTTTTGGAAACTAAGGCGTTTAAAAATGTGTGAGAAGCTTTGGTAGAAGTGACACAGGAAGCCCAAACATGATGTTTGTTGGAAACTAAAGCGTCTAAAAATATGTGAGAAGCTTTGGGAGAAGTGACACAGGAAGCCCAAACATGATGTTTGTCGGAAACTATTTTCTACCGAAAAAATTTTCATTGTTTTTCAAGCTTCTCTTTTAAAGATATTTTTTGAGGCTATACTACCATTTTATTTTTTATTTAATTATTTAATTATTTATTTATTTATTTATTTATTTATTTATTCATTCATTCATTCATTCATTCATTCATTCATTCATTCATTCATTTATTCATTCATTCATTCATTCATTCATTCATTCATTCATTCATTCATTCATTCATTTATTTATTTATTTATTTATTTATTTATTTATTTATTCATTCATTTATTAATTTGTTTATGAATTCATTTATTTATTTATTTATTCATTTTTTTATTTATTCATTCATTTATTTATTTATTTATTTATTCATTTATTTATTTATTTATTTATTTATTTATTTATTTATTCATTTTTTATTTATTCATTTATTTATTTATTTATTTATTCATTTATTTATTTATTTATTTATTCATTTTTTTATTTATTCATTCATTCATTTATTTATTTATTCATTTATGTATTTATTTATTTATTTATTCATTCATTTATTCATTTATTTATTTATTTATTTATTTATTTATTTATTTATTTATTTATTTATTTATTTATTTATTTATTTATTTATTTATTTATTTATTTATTTATTTTTGTTTATTCATATATTTTTTTCAGAGAGGCATATGCAATACTACGCAAAGAAGTCTTCAAAAATAACGCACACAGGAAGCCCAAAGAAAGATAATCATATAATTAAGGTTAGTATCTTTCTGCAGGTTTATTAAATTTTTGATATCAAATAAATGTGAGAACTAATCATAAGGTTTGCCGAAATAAAATAATGATAACAAACGATATAACACCAATATAATTATGAATTGGATAATTTGGAAATACTATGAAGGGTTTTTATTTCGTCGAGGGGAAAATTCGAGTTGTTTCCAAGGAAACTGTTCTTTGCGATAATTAAGAACAAAGACAAACAAAGTATGGAAAAAGTAAACGTTTTCTACAGCTTAACACCAGATGTAAAACTACTTAACCATCTACAGCATCAATAATTAAAACTTTTATTAATTTGCAAGTAGCGATCATTAAAACGTTTTCCAGACCTATATTAACAACCTATTTTGAGGGATATCAATATTACTGAACTTCTTTGCAGAAATGGTTTAAAAAGCCATGACTTGAACGTTAATGAATTAATTAGTTTAGAGATAGTAGAAAATAAACATTTGCTGCTAATTCAGATCATGTTATTAAAACAATTTTACATGGTGTATATAGAGTGTAAACACTAAATGTGTGCAACAGTTGTCACTATTTAGTAGAGTGCAAACACTAAATGTGTGCAACAGTTGTCACTATTTAGTAGAGTGCAAACACTAAATGTGTGCAACAGTTGTCACTATTTAGTAGTAAATAGCACTAATAACAAAAGAAAACAATAGAGTGCAAACAATAAATCCATGAAACACTAATTACTAAATAGTACAAAATAGTACTAATTAAACAAAAGAAAACAATAGAATTACCATAAAATAGCACTATTTAGTATTACTAAAGTTTCACGGATTAATTATTTGCACTCTAGAGTTAGAGTGCAAACAATATATCCGTGAAACACTAATTAATAAATAGAAAAAAATAGTGCTAATTAAGCAAAAGAAAACAATAGAATTTGCATAAATAGCACTATTTAGTATTACTAAAGTTTCACGGATTAATTGTTTGCACTCTAGCATAAAATATCACTATTTAGTGGTATTTATGTTGCACACTTTTATCGACTTTTAGTGCGTGCGCTCTATTTTCTCTTTCAGTTATACTAATACAACAATTGCTAAAGTTATAGCATCCACATTTTATATCGTTGCAATCCTCCTTTTTTGACTGGAAAGTTTGTAAGCAATGAAAATCATATACAATATACCTTACAATACAAAGTGGCGTTGGAAATAATGACAGTTATTAAGGTAATCAATCTTAAAGCCGATTAAAACGATACGACTGGTCGTGTGCGATTTGTATTATACGCCGACTACTTAGACCAGCAGTTTCCATCCGTAAAAGCAGGTCCAGATAAATACTTTTGAACTTTTGAAAATTCCACTGCGTAATAATCGTTATATGTAACGTCATTGTTAATAAACATGCGCTTTAAATATCTGTCGACTCACACTCACGCAAAGGGCTTTACGCAAATCCTAAACGAGAACTTTAGAGGCCTTAAATGTGCTTACGTAAAAGACTTTACAAGTTGTCGTTGCCTTTTTAAGACTAACGAATTCGCTGACTAGCCAAAACATCCAGACTCATTTTGTGAATTTTTTAAACGTTTAGGAGTAATTTACGTTTATTGAATGTTATGGGATTCATTATACTCGGCTGAGTGAACAAAGGTGCCGCTTTTTCCTGACAATAAACTTTTTAGTTTCCTTAGACCACCACTGCAAATATAACGTAATTTGTATTCGGTGCTTGGACTTCAGAGATGACTAACACTGCACAAAGAGGAGGACTGTACTGAGGGGGGAAGACATGGGGCTCAATTAAACTCGTTGATAGAGTCGTTACGTACACTACCGTGGAAGAGATAGTGAGCTCTAAATAAAGTAAAAATGTTTATACATCGCTTAATAATAATAATAATAATAATAATAATAATAATAATAATAATAATAATAATAATAATAATAATAATAATAATAATAATAATAATAATAATGTATGGATGGATGGATTGATTGATTGATTGATTGATTGATTGATTGAAAAAGCTAGAACCCAACTGCAATAATCTTAAACTTCGGATTGTTTAACGTACTTTATTTCGACCGAATGTAGGCTTACATGAGGTTGTTGATACTATCGCACGTGGGCGATCACCGAGCTAAAAATCATGCCCGCGCATGCTCTCTCACACTCACGCATCACATCATTACACCGACATAAAAAAACATTATGCAAAAACACACACACTTACTGAGCACAGACAGATTTGAAAGTGAAGTTTCGACTATGAAAACATATTTGATGATACGTGCGTAGTTAGGCTCATAATTTAAGACCAATTTAAACCCGACCATTTCAATCGATCGGAAGTGAGCTATTACGCCCAAAACATCTTGAGCGCCGCTGCTTGGTAAGTGGTTCTGCTTCCTTGTTTAAAAGAGATTTTGCTTTAGGCAAGATCGTCGAACGACTCTCTGCAGTTTTATAATTTACCGCCAACAAAAACTGGTCAACACAAGTTGCCTCACGGGGTATGTTAGTAAGTAGTAAGTAACTTTATTAAAGTGTCATAACTCTTATAGCAATTGTAAACCACTAATTGGGGACATAGAATCTCGTAAGGTTTGATGTGATTGTACAATTAAAATTGTGTGTTTCCCCTGTCGTACGTGTGTATATCTTTATGGATTTAAATCCAAGGAGCAGCGCGGCATGGTTCACCACAATTATAGATCGCTTTCAATGCGCATGCCCTTAAATTATCCCTTATTCCTCGTAATGCTTCACTTGCTATTTTTTTTCGAAAAAAAAAGTACAATGAGAAATTCTGGAAAAATTGCACGCGCACTGAAATCATGAAATCATTTTTCAAACAATTCAAAGGAAATGCTAAAAAAATATTGATATTTTTTTTAAGTATATAAAAATTGCTCTAGCTTGTTTAGTTGTAATGTACGCATTTCCAATACCTCTTTGTAAAAACAAGACTATGTTACTCAAATGTAAGTATGTAAAAATGTAAATGATAGCATTTTCTATAAGCTATTTTTGCTTCTGGAGGCCTCCTGCCTTCTATACATTTTGAAGTTATCCAGTTAATTAGAAAAAAATGGCGAAACAAATTCATTCATTCATTCAACAATTTTCACCATGTGGTGCGATGTTAAAAGTCGTTTTAAGAAAATCGCACTACTGGAAAGAGTTATGCAAAATATATATACACTAATTCCCAAAAAAAGATAACGTGGCCAATGGCAGATGCCCATTGCGCATTACTCTATTAAAATATCTTTGTAAATGTAAAAAAAATATACACAATTGAAATGTTAAGACTTTTGAATACCTCAGAATAGTTTAATTACCACGTTTTGGCGAGATACATGTGATGCAATCTTCCATGAGTTGTGGACTGATTTTATTATTTACGTTTTTTGTTTAGATTATGTTAAACATTTTTTTTTTTTATTTTATTGTAAAGAGCATTTTGTCCGACAAAGGTTTTTTGAAATAGATGTATATTGAATAAAAACTAGCAAGAAATAGACCGCTTATTATTTCACTTTGATTATCAACCGTATAGTTTCACTTCATTGTGATCAAAATTTCAGTGGTGACGAACTTGCATTTTTTTTACTAAGTACATCAGAAATATAAAACAATGTATTACTTTTTTTTCCTCTACTTCCTTTTTCCTTCCGAAACGTCAGTAAGTACTGTCTTGTCATTTTACGCTGTATAACTTAAATTTGCAATACAACTATTTCTTCTTGGTTAGATATTATGGTTTAAGTCTGATGTGGATCTATCAATTTAAAAAAAACTGTTTCCCCAAATACCTTTTAGTTGTGTTTTTGACATTCTTTTATTTTTCCGACGTTTATTTGAAAAATGTATGTGTGTGTGTGTGTGTGTTCCTTTTGAATTTCATATAACTGTACGCTCTTTGTAATATGTTATTCAAAATCAACCATTCAATCATTTATTTCATCTAATTTTATTGTGCGTTTTTTTAATGTTATTGTTCCTGTAGTGGTGGTCCAAGTTTTAATAACAAGACAGTGTTTTGTATGCGAACAACAAATGTTTATATAGACCAAAGAAATCATGCGAAACTTTCAAAAATGGTTGGGTTTCCAATCGTGTGAATATAACTTAAACTTAAAGGTAGGGGAAAATGGACAAGAAAGAGTACGTATAGAAAGACATTTCGAAAATTAAAATCCCTTTTGTTTTAAATTAGTCTAAAGAGAAATAATGAGAATGTTGCTTAAATCATATAAATTTAGATTACCCTTTTGTGTAAGACTAAAATTGTTAATTGTACACTCGAGGTAATCTAATTAGTTTAGGATTTTAATTTCATTTGGTTGAGTGGATATTGAGTATTGTCTTTGCATTCAACTGATTAAATCTGGGGAAAACGATTTTACCCTGAACTGAACGATTTTTGTTTAGTTTGATTTGCTATATGCATGTTACGTTTTCATCCCTATTGGGATCATGTGAGTACATGTATTTCACAATCAACTTTTCTTGAAATAACTGCATTCAAATGGTCTAGGTATGTCTGTATTTCGAAATGTTTTTCTATTAGTGAGATAGCGTGGACATCGATTATGTTGTCATTGTAACTGTGAAATCACCATTTAATTAAATTGAATTTATGTTGTTCGTTTTTGCGTGACTTGGCTCCCTCCGATCGTTTGTTCGAAAGTCAAGGTGAACTATACTCAAAATGGTAGGAATTAATCAAAACAAGACAGTGAAGAACTACGACATTCGATTGCTATTGCAATTTAAAATTCATTTGATGAATAGGAATTGAAACATTTAGTCAAAGTATAACATGAGCACAAACAAGCAAACGAATCAACAACAAAAAATAAAGCAAACCCAAAGAGTACAGTGTTAGGGAATCAATACACTTTCCCCACATTGCTGAAATTCGATTTTCTATTGTTTTGTTATAAACTGAGACTATAATAGCAACTTGTTCTTATCCAAACATCTTCCAGAATAAATAATTATTTATAATTATAACTAAACATGCATGTAACAAGAGAGATATGCTTTTTGGGGGGAGGGGGGAGGGGACCGAAAAATTTACAGTAAAAATGTTCAAAAGTTGTCCAAATATGGTTACTACCGATATTAAATCAGTTACATTATTGTATATAAAAACGTTCACTAAAAACAATTCTGGTATACCATATGTATCTCAGCCCCAAAGTTATTTAGCTATTGTCTAATATTTTGTCCAGGTTTTTTTCTCATTTACTGCTCGTTTTGCCCGAAGCAATGTGACATGCCCGGACTCACGTGGCAGTACGTGTCACTCTTAATAAATACACTTCTCGCTCACGACCAGGATCTACGAAATAAGAGGATCTGACATATTGGTATCAAATCAAATAGCATATGCTAGTGCCATAGGTGTATCGAAGGGTTTTCAAATGGGTGGACATTAAGTTTCTTATTAATATTGAGATAATTAATAGAATGTTTTCTTTCTGGGAATAGTTGTACAGTACCGTAAATAAAAATCTAAACACAAGTGTTGCTGAATTCTAGTCTGTGTTTATTTTCTTTAATTGAAGCATGCGTTCATTCTCAACATAAAACTCCACTTGTGAAACGACACAAAGATTATCTCAAGTGCTGGTCTTACTCTGAAATAGCGTGAAATAAGCGTAAGCACAAACAGAACGGACACTTGCAATCTTATGCTTATTCTTGCACTTGCGTCTGCGTCTTTTAATTTTGCACCGAGTGAGCACAAGAGAAAAGTGTATGTTTAAGGACCAACACAACCAGGGGGCACTAACCGAGTTTTAATCATGAAATTAATGATAAGAAAACCGTCAAAACCAATTGCAAGTGCACGAAACTCTACCATTTTAACAAAATACTGAGACACTTGTTAGATGGATCCTTTTTCCTGTATTCAATGCTGTTTAGTCGATGTTTTAGCATTTTTGAAGTTACCTATGATTATAACATTGCAGCAGGGGTTATTTTTGAAAAAAAATTGGAGCCATGAGAGCAGAAATATGAACTGATCTCAACAGATGGCTCAACCGTCACTAATGTGATCTGCTCATTGCCATATGGACATCACTTGTGTGAATGGTAAGATGTCCATAACTTGTGTCCAATTCATCATGTCCATGTAGTTAATCTGTAAAGAAAATAAAAAATGAATAATGTAATAAGTAAACAAATTTCATTGTGTACCAATGATAAATCAATATTATCATATTTCAAAAGAGGCGGGGATTTGAATATATATATATATATTTATAATGGTAGAAACAAGACATAATAACGACATTAAACTTTATTGATATAGCGCAGATATCCTTTTATATTCAAGGCGCTTTTACATTGACATAAAAAAAATAATTATAATATATGTTATGATAGTTGTCTGTAAATTGGTAAAAAACAAACTAATAAAAAAGAACTATTTGTACAAAGTACACGTGCTAAAATATGTCTCTCCCCCTACCAGGTTTTTAATGTAATAAAACGCCCTTCTTCGCCAGAGGTGGCCCAAAACGTTTTAAAAAACTCGAGCAAGATTCAGGCTTATAAATAAAAATTTGACTCGAACCCGCTATTAGTTCCCACCTACCAACACCCTAACTGTTAGAAAGCCCTGATCCATGCAGTCCCTTACAAAGACAAGTAGAGTGCCCTTTATTAGTCCTTGTTATATAACAATATACCAGAAAGTCAAAAAAGCGTAATTTCATATTTTTTTACAAAAATGTTTCGATACTCCCTATGCCAATCAGAGATTCATCCATGCAATCTATTAAAGTGGCATATATATTGCATTTTTTTATTTAATTGGCTTTAGTTATATACCAGTCATGCAAATGAAATAAATTTGAACGAAAGCGTAATTCGAAAATAGAATGATCTATATACGATGAATCTACTTTGTTTCACTTCTATTTTTTTTTTTTCAAGTCTTGTGTCGTTGAGATATCTTGCTTGATAATTTTTAGCCGATTCCTTGAGACATTGGGAAATATGACATTAGTAAAACATTGTCATCCATAAGACCTATTAGTCACTGAATAGTGTCGTTACTGATCATGTGCAAAATTGTTCCTTGATCTAGAAAGCAAATTGTTCATTTTTGTGATATTAACTGTGGAAATTATGTGACTACTATTTCATAAATTATTGATAGGTGTAAACAATTTTTTGTTGCTGTTGTTATGTTATATTTGTGTTGCTGTTGCTATTGCTGTTGTTGTTATTGATGTTGTTGCTGTTGCTATTGCTGTTGTTGTTGTTGTTGTTTTTGTTGTAAGTGTAATGAACATAAGTAAAGCATATGTAAATACTAGAGCCATACCAGCATTGAATAGAAACCCCTCTTTGATTAGTTCCAAATGCGTACATCTGGTACATGTGTACCGTATTTCAAATAGTAAATCATAACAAAAAACAAAATAACAAGATAATAATCATATCTGTCATTTATTTGAAACGACTATGAAATTGATTGGATAAATTATGCAAGGTTTTGAACGAACATATAAACTTCCCATTTTACATATACTGCACGCGAGCTAAATTACACACAATAACTTTAATTATAACCGACTTTTTTAATTAGTTAAACATACTCCAGCATATTGGATTAGGATTTCCTGTGAATATAACCATTAGCTAGTGATCGGGAGGTTTGTTTACATAAGACCTCCCTTGAAGAGATTATGTAGAATTAAACTGTGTGGTTGTTCTAGGCTCGTGTCATGAGTTTGAATCTCCTGCACCTCATGATTTGATTAAACTGTAGCAAATAAGTACAGAAAATCAAACAGAATTATTAGACTTTTCTTATGGAGATTGTTTTGAGCTGAGGTTGTTAACATGACTACGCAATATCTCACTGCACTTATTGTTTATAAATACGTTTGCACAGAATGTTGATCATATTCCGATGTAAACTCACCTCCCCTCTCGTCTGTTCTAAAGTTCATGTTCCCCGCAAGTGTATGAAGAATAATAAGATTGATAGACACCAAGATTTCCTCGCGTGGAATGATGATTAAGCGTGGATCGAGTGCACGTAGTTAGTCGTAGTTATTTATCACACTTCACGTATTACACTTTAGGTGTTACACTTTAGGTATTACACTTTTGTATTACACTTTAATTATTACACTTTAGTTATTACACTTTAGTTATTACACTTTAGTCATTATACTTTAGTTACTACACTTTAGTTATTACACTTTAGTTATTTCACTTTAGTTATTACACTTTAGTAATTACACTTTAGTTATTGCATTTTAGTTATTACACTTTAGTTATTACACTTTAGTTATTACACTTCAGTTATAGTTATTACACTTTAGTAATTACACTTTAGTTATTACACTTTACGTTACATGTGTTTGTGGTTTCATACAGTAATCCGCTGAATTGGTCCCTAAGTGAGTTTTGATTATCTTCATGTGTGTGTTCTGAAACTTATGGCCTCGACTTCCAAAATATTTTTGTACTTTATTTGTGTCCTGCAGTCATTTATCCCAAACACCATATGATAAGCTTCTGGATTTTCGAGAAAAATAGATATCCTTTAGATTTTGGAGCGTTTTGAAGTTAATGTCAGTACTTCGAGAAAACCGGCATTTCATTCGAGTGTATGATACGTTCATGATGATGATAATGAAAATCTATATTTCGATACGCTAACATATCCAACTTTATCAGCTGATTTGCAATATGATATGACCGTGCAAAAAATTAAACTAAATAAATGACCATATTGATAATAATAATAAAAACAATAAGCACGCGTGCATACGTGTTTAGAAAAGGAAGTAAAAAGCTTTTACTGCACTGTTAATAACGTTGATTTTGACAGAGAATCAGACGTAACATACATGACAACACGACAAAACATGGTGTTTTTGCTATCACCTAGCAATTAATTATCGGTTGTCAATTGTTTTATTTGTTATTTTAATTTTATCTGTCACTTAAGAGATGTGGACATAAACACTTAAAAGCTAAGTGTGTTATTTGCAGTTCGATTTACACCTAGGGATTAAATGGTTGTATTAATATACACAAACGCTTCCAGCAATGACAGTCTATTAAGTTATTATTGAAAGAGTACCTTAAAAAGCAATTGCACTTAAATTAAACGTGAAGTACGGGTAAATTTAAACACATCGATTCTTTGTTTTGAAAACAGTTTTAGTTTTTCCCTTAATTTTACAAGTAAAAGTGAAAAATTCTATATCGCGAAAAGACATAGTGAAATCTCTTCTCTTTTTCATCTTCTCGCTTTTTTTTGTTTGCTTTGTTTCATTTTTATTTTTGCACTTTCTCATTTTCTTCTTTTCGTTTTTTTTCTTTCATGAATGCTTTATAAACTCCATATCTTAGTTGACATGAATACATCTCCAAATATAGCCTCCGTCACGACCGCCACCTGTGTCACACAACGCTGTGTCACACAACGCTGTCCACAATACTTCCAATATATCCCGTACTGATCAGTAGTGCTGGTTACCATAAGAAAACAACAGAATTTGCACTAAATAGCGTTATTTACTTTTACTAATTTGATATTTACACTGTTATATGACAGTTTCAGTCTAAGAAGAAAATAAAAAATTAAAAAACATAATTTAGTTGATGTGAGCAATCATTGTTAGTTTACACGAACAATTAAACAATTGGATAACAGAGGAACCGGCCACCAATTCATTGGCAACTAAATGTGAACAAGACTTTAAAAGAAAGGGTGCTAAGGCACTTTTGACTTCTCTGATCGTCTCTATGTTTAGTCGTTCTTGATGCATTGTAGGCTAACCCACAACTAATCCACACAAAAATTGAAAACGCAACTTTATTCATCCGATCCTGTTCGGACTTCTGTCCACGATCAACCTCATGCTTGTAAAAACCGAATTACATACTTTAAGTATTCTAGATATGTATTTAAAGCGCATTAAGATCATGTGAAATGCACTATATAAGCACCACATTATCTTGCAAATTACACTAATCTCCGCGAATCCGAAACAATTTTATGCAAATGATAATAGATATTTTCGTCGTAGTTGTTGCATATTCACAATTAACTAACATAATGTAGACTGGCCTTCGACTCATTTGGTATCAAGGTTGTTATTTACATATATGGTTTTCAGTACATTTACATCTGGCGAATTTAATACCATGCGATATTATAATGAACAATACCAATGTGGTAAAATGTCAAAACAAAAACAAAACAAAAAACATCAAGAGCTTTTTTCGTAGATTGAGTCATTGCGTCATGTTCGCATTCGTTTTCCTGTAACTCAAGAATTAGCCATGGAAACCATGACATTTAATCTCCAATTGCAACATCAGTTCGACCAAGACCTCTTAGAATGTATGTCTTTCAAATTATCCAATAAAGATGAATTATTAAAACAATAAAAACCACAATTGTGACTGTAAGAATATAATTTTGCTGTTTTCATGATTACTTTCCATCACCAAATGAAAAAAATGTAAATTCACTTTTCAATGAAGATGTGATTTTTTTAATTACATGTTCCATCACACAAAATTCAATTTATGAAATCTGCTTTACCTGTCCAAAAAAAAAAAAAAAAATGAAATTAAATTAAATAAATCAATACCTCGACTAACCATATTCAAAGTTTTAACTTTTTTTTATATTTAACATTAACTTAAATCCCCACATTAATAAACTGTTTTGCAAAACTTAGTCATAACGTCAGATAACACAAATTTCCAATCAAGAAGAGCAAGTCTACCAGTACAAACAGTAGCGCTTTGCACGGAAAAAAATGTCTTGATTTCATGATATGAACATATAGATCTTTAGATCATTTTTAATTGGATATCAATATCCAAATTCAACATTTTTAATACATTGCAAAAATATATCAGCCATTCGTGATGTTCCATAGCAGACTATTCTAATCAAGGATGGCTAGTCCACTAACCTGTTCAAACAGGACAATTCATTGCACGAAGTTAAAAGTCGTGTTATTCTAATATAGCTGCTTGGCTAACCTAAATAATCTATATTTTAGAAATCAAAGACTAGCACCCAGTAAAACTTTTGAAGAAAAACTTTAAGCCAAATATGCCGTACAGCTATTCAGGCTTGAAAAGGTTGTCTAGTTGAAATAATGATTTAGCGAATAACAATGTAATTTGCATTTTTCAGTTTTTGGTTTTCTTATTGTAGGGTTAGACCTAAAACAACGACACAAAGCTGCACATATTATATAGTTACAGTAATGTTATTTTGTACATTTTGAGTCAGCATTTCTTAAGAAATAAATAAATAAAAAACATGAGATATGCAAATGACTTTGCCATTGATTACAGTGTCTTTCAACTAGACAACCATTTCAACAAAAACTGTATATGTATATTTGTACAATTTATGTATGTTAATAAAACATTTATTTATCAGAATGAGTTTAGCTTTAGTCGGAATACCATATATGACATCATATATTCAAAACCTGAAAACTGAATAGTGGATATGATCTGCGCTATGTGAATAAATGTTGTTATCTTTATGGTCAACTTTTCACAATCCTATAGCACAATAATAATAAAGCTATCATTTATTTGCTGTAATATACAACTATATCTTACATTTTGGTATTGCATTATAAGAATTATCAACAAATGAAATGTCATATACAAATTGATATCTCCCAATTCCCTGTGATGTCTATAATTTTTATACCTTGTAACCCAAGTTAAAGTTTTTTCCACATTCCAAACATTCCAGTGCAAGTATTAAATGGTGCATTTTTTGACATTTCTCAGTTTGATGCTCGGAGTTTTATTACTCGGGGTACCCCCCAAGGGGTCCCCGAGTTAAGGTTTCGGCTTCGGTCTATCTATCTATGTTTGTATCATGCAGAATTTTTGAAAATTGCAAGTTACTGCGCATGTCAGGAAGCCCAAATTTAACGGAAGTAAATATCATTGATTGACACAGGAACTAGATGTCATAAGACATTTCGCCGAAACTGAACTTGTTAATTTCTGCACAGTTCTGCACAAGATGTCGACGAAAACGAATGCGCTCAAATTACATGCAAATGCACACACCGTTCGTGATAGACTCACACTAAAAGATGTCAAAGAGCGTCATTTTCGAATCGACTCGTTCCGCGAACTCCAAAGCTCAAACGAAACTCAAATGAATACAAATACTGAGACTCAAACGAACTCAAACAATGAAAGCACTAGCTCTCTTGTTCACAGTTACAAGGACGCCATGTTGGAATCGCATAACTCGAAGACAAATTCGCTTCTTTGCTGGTTTGTGACAACGATAACTGTGTTTTGTTTATCGATTATTTGTACTGTTGTGCCAAGTAGTTTTAGTGCTAATTTGTTCGTTTATTGTCTGTTTTTTTTTCGCTGTGTCATGCATAGTTGCCAACCTGCTTTTACGCCATGTTGTAGTACCATTCAACCATTTCTTCGCGTCTTTAGAAAATGATTGTGATGTCTTTGAGAAAACTTTAGAATTGTTAGTTGATTCATGTTTTATTTATAATAAATATTGCACATCCAGAATGGAATTAAGGTCACGTTATGCCAAGTTTATTTCTATAGATGATGGAACACACATCAAACTTCGAGCAATGCAATGTGATCGAGAACCAAGTAGAATTCCAGTCAAACAAATAACCCGTATAATGAATAAAAGCAGACAAATGAGGAAAAGAATAAGTAAATATATTGTAAAAAATATACCAATGTCATTTAAGATTCATTGTTATGTCAATAAATGTAATTTTCTATAATTTTGATAGTATTCGCCTCAAAACCCAACGAAATGTGCACAAATTCATACACGACACTTTTAAATATATCAGCGACACAAGATAAGAGTTTTATTGAAGTTTATTGATTTTAAAGTAGAAAAAAGTTGACCTAAAAGTACCCATGCAATCCACATCAAATACCCATATATTTTTCTTCTGTCTGTCTAGCTACAACACTGCTGCTAAACAACAATGTTAATAAGCTTGGGCTACCTGTGTATAAACTACCCCCGTAAAAATATTTACCACAATAGTTGCCACGAATGTTCAATGACGCTAAGATGCTATTATACGAAAGATTTTTCAATGCCTCAAATTTACAAATCTCTCCTTGCAAGTACCCCGAGTAAGCACTCTCTGAGTGTCTAGTTTTATTTTGAACTCAGTTAAGAAACACAAAGTAATGTAAGGTTTGTAGAAGTAGGTTTTGCCGTTTTATACCATATAAAGGTAGCAATAGTCTTTTAGATGTCTTTTAAAATACTTGCCTTTCAATATACAAAACGTATGTTTATATGGAGGGATTTCTCAAGCATCTTGTTTTGATACTTAACCGTTTTTCTCAATCAAAGTTAACATCAGAAATATCATTCTTCTGTCAAAAACCTATTAGCTCTCCTTGCAAAATGGCTGTAGAACTACAAGATCTGGAAATAGCAAAACTGTATAATATGGAATATTTTTTGTTGTTACTTAGACAAAACCCACATTTCATCAATATTTTCACCTACTTTTAGAACAATAAAAACAACGGGTCTGTTTTTCCTGTGTTTTAGAAACATAAAAAAATAACTTTCTCTATATTTTCTTTTGCTAATGCAAACTAGAATACGTAATCCTCCATCAAACCTTGGTCAAAAATTGGACTGTCCTAATCTGCCAAGTGTTGTGATGCAAACAGTTTGAGATTCCATTATTCTTTTATTTCTAACCAGTATTGACTATAATAGAAAACACAGTAGAATTTGAAAGCATCGACAGTGAATTCGCTCCATGACTTCAATGTTTTTTATTGCTATGCCTTATGTCTTTTTAGCAGCCAATGTACAGAAAAACTAATCAGCCATAACATATAATTTTCACATTATATGGTATGAGTAAAAATTATTTTCAGGCAATCTATGAATTGCGTGTTTTCAACAACGGTAGCTTCACATTTTTCATAACGCACTTACACGGACTGAATAACGATGGTCCCAAATAGATATAAGTAAAGTTCTTCTTATTATAAAATGTGATTGAATTTGCTCACATAAAAAATAGAAACTCCTACATTTCAACTAATCTTCACAATTTTTCACAACGTCTCTTCACTGAGCACGTTAGCGAGTATAGCGATGGTACCGGACATTTTGTCATATGTCAATAAATATCTTTATATCGTAGGAGTTCTAGTGCAAAGAGAAAACGAAATAAGTTCTGCAGTGTTAGAATTACGTTCAGCGTATCGTTACAATACTTTCCCATAACACGACGTCATTTCTACGCACGAATAACGATGGTACTTAACCGATATCACAGACATTTTTCGTGTGAGTGAATGTGTATATATATATATGTATGTATGTCATATATACAAAGGGTTATAAAAAACGTCTAAATTTCCTCAGATAACTAAGCGTATAACCTTTCAAACATGTCATGTCACAGACGAGTTGCGTTGGTGTTCAACTCTAATACTCTAGGTGCTAAAATGTCGTTGGCACGTTTTATGTTCTAAGGTGTGAAATAATACGCCCTATTGTCGTTTAGATTCATTGGTGTCGACACTTACTTGAATTAGCTTTCGAACTCCAAGATGTGAACTGCTCGTGAAGATTTGATTCGGCGTTTCGAATCGTATAAGCTACATCGTTAATTTGATTCTGGAACAGTCGATCAGCTTGGAATGATTCGACTGATTTGGTTTGTTTAGAATTCTAATCGGTGAGTCCGCCATGTTGGTGCACAGAGTGAAGATACGCAGTTGTGAGTTTTTAAGAGCGTCCAATGTTGCGCTACGATTGAGCGATGTTTCTGTATTTGGTCTTCGACGATCAGTTAGTTTAAGAATTAAAGATTTAGTCTAAAATTGTAGTTTTGGAAACCCCTTCGCAGCGTGGTTCCGTCTTTCAAATGACCAACTCGTTTAGACCCGCTGTGCCAAAATCCCTCCCTTTGGACACTTTGTGTGCGTGAAAAAAAGATCGACATTACACCTATTAATACTTTGTTGTTTATTTGAACATTGTTAGTTTTGGATGTGATGGATTTGTAGACTATGTATTTTGCTTAGTTTACGGTTCGTTGCTGTTGGTTTAATAAATCTGTAGATGGAACACACTACTAAAAGAGGCCGCTCTTTTTTCAATTAGTTCAAGTGCCCAAACACAACGGAGTCTTTGTTCCGTGAATCCATTGTTTTTACTTTGTGATAGTGTTAAATTGGTCGCGATTCACTATACACAAGATCTAGTTTATTTTCTACTGTTCGGCGAGTTTATAGTCGATCGGCATCAACGAGCAGGAATAATAGCATCGAATGTATTTATCCTTTTATAGCCTTTGGCGAGTTTGTTCAAATTATACCGGCTTTGTGAAATTATATCCTTTGAGAAGCCGGCGTTTTTGGTACAACCAACGAATCGACAGACTTGTTCGTAGACCAATAATTGGCGCAATAAACTTCACTCGAAGACTCTGTTTATGTCATCGAGATGATTTCTAAATAAATATACTAATTATAGCACTCTAAAATAAAAACCTGTACTCAATTCATTAAATCTGTACTTCTATAAAAGTAAATATGTACACAGATACAATATAACTCATAATTATAGGCTTCGAAATTTGACGTTATAATCTTTGAAAATACATAATAAAATAAACCTCTTGGGGCTTAATCGAGTTGGTAGTTTTAAAAATCGGGTTGTTTGTTTGTGTTCTTGTATTTTCCTGCTATTTCACGTTTATGTGGGACAGGCAAAGTTCGAGTTGGCACAATTAGTTTGAAATAGACCGTCGCCTCGGGCCTTAGCGGCAGTGCATTATTGAAGAGAACGATTATCTTCAATATAGATAAATTGTGCTTCTATTCCTCTCGAAGGCGACGACTGAATCATACTACCAACGTTAATTAAATAACCAAAGATTGATACGAAAAAATAACTCAAATTTATGGAAATTAAAACACAAAGGACTCTTTTCGCAACCTCGAGAGACAATAGCGATATTCATTGCCATTTGAAAACAGCGGTTCCTCTCAAAACGACACTTTTTGATTATTTTTTTTTAAGTTGTGTTTTTTTCCTAAGCTGAAACTATGTAGTGTATAAAGTATGTTTTCTTTGTGCTCGTCTGTTTGGTGTTAGTCTTGTGGAAGGATTTCCTTGCTTAGGCTTTTAAAAACAATTAGCTATATAGAGAGAATATATATCTACATAAATATACTTACATAAATATACTTACAATTCACTCACTTAAAAACTTAAGGACATATTTTCAAGTTTTTTTAAGCTTTTTAGCACAGCTAAAAGTCATGTGGTGTAAAATTACATTTACCCTTGCTGATCCATTTTCTGTTCTTGTGTAAAACTACATGAATTTTTAGTTCTGGGGAACCTGCCACAAGAATGTATGCGCCACCCAACTAATAAACCTTCAGTCACGAAAGGTCTAAAACGTGTAAAATCAATATTAAAGTGTCAGAATTCACACCAATTTCATATGCCCTTGATAAAGTTTTTATTATATGATGATTTGGGTTAGATTTTTTGTCTTAAAGACATATAAACTTCTGACATATTTACAAGCATGATAAGTGGTGAGCTAAAAGCTGAGCCAGCCCACAAAGAGTGACAGAGACATGATTGCTTTTCTACTAAACTCATATGATAATTTCTATTTAGCTATAGAAGTATATAACTTTATTACTATGTACATCTGAGTGTTTCAGTTCTTTTCAAATAGATTGAACAATAATATATAGGAAAAATAAAAAGTCCACTCTTTAGAAACTTGAGTCAATATCTGTAAACTCGCGCCCTGTATATAGTTCCACTAAAAAGGCGACATAGTCTTCGTAGTTAAAAATTGCAATCAAGAAAAAAAAAATCACTCAGTGAATGAGTTAGTGTCTGTGAGAATTATGTAGGAATATTATTTCGAATGTTTTTAATACAGAAGATTTGTTTTTTAAAAGAAAACGTATTGCTAGTCTTGTATAGTTTTTCTTAGTTCTAGCTTCCCGGAGTTTTTGGCGGCTCGCTGTCTAGCAGTCTAGCGGTCCAACAAATTGGTCGTATAAATACGCCGAACCGGGACACTTTAGCCTCCATTCGGTTCACACATTCAGTGAGCATTCTCAGGATTTTCGCTGAGCTTTTCAAAGGATTTCTCTAGAAAAGCGGTTTAAGGGTGAGTCAGTTTACATTATTCTCCTCACCTAAGAATTCAACAAACCTGCTCGCTTAAAAACATAGGGCTGACACTCTTCAACCTTCCTTCAGCTCAATCATTCGACGCTCATTGTTCGTAATTTCCATCTAGCTTTTGAAGGGTTTCTTTAGAAAAGCAATCAGCGTTAATCATTGAGTCTATTCAATAATCCTCTCTCTTGAATAACGTTGAGTCCATTGAACGAGCTCGTTCTTACTAGACGCCTAACAACATTGTCGTTTAGATTTATTGTCTAAAAAAATTGTTCTTTAACTCAGTAGGTAGCTAGTGGTGTTTGACTTGGTCCTATCGATGTACTGTTCTCCATATGATAGTGTTCGTGATGTGTAGAAACTCCTGGTATTCTGTTAAACCACTCAGACATTGGGGGGTATGTTGAAGCTGATGGAAACGACGGACCATTTGACTTTCCATTCGGTATAACTTCGTCTTTAGTGCTTTCGATCGTAGAATCGGACGGCTTGGCATGTAATTTCATGTGTTTTCTCAAGGAAGATGGATGTGTGTAGCTTTTATTACAACCGTCCACTTTACAGATGTAAGGTTTGTCCGATGTATGGACATGAGAATGTTTTTTACGATCGCTAGAGTTTGCAAACCTTCGATCGCATCCGGGAAATTCACAAACGAAGGGTTTCTCGCCTGTGTGTGTTCTTTTGTGTATTTTCAAGTTCTCTGAGCGAGCAAAGAGTTTTCCACAGCCAGGGAAAGGACAAGCGAATGGTTTTTCCCCAGTATGAACTCGTATGTGGTTGATAAGCTTGTACTTAGCCTTAAAAGGGAGGCCATTTCGTGGGCATTCCTTCCAAAAACATACATGCGATGTACTCTCTGGTCCTCCAACGTGATCCTCGGCTAAATGTGCGACGATGTCGTGCATTCTAAAGAACTGTCGACCACAAGGCTTCCCTTTACTTCCTGGCTCAATCCATTCGCACGTTACAACATGGCTTAAAGGTTGTCGAAGATAGCTTGGCGGCATGGATAAACCGGGATGTTGCATATATTCGTACCTTGGTGGACCAAACGGGCTTGTATACTGTGTATGATCAAGTTTATCATCCCTTGGGAAGAAATCCAAGCCTTTAGAAAAGCGATATGCTTGACTCAAAGAACCAGCATTTGAAGGGTAATGACCCGGTGGATCATGTGCATGTGCTACACTGAAAAATCCATGAGGAGAACCATTACCGCCATCTCTAGGCTCTTGTAAACTTCCATAGTGGTTCGGGTGAAGAGGGTGCACAACAGGACCGTGAAACATGTTATGTTGTCTTGCAACGTTCGCTGTTCTTGGAACACTACCATCAGTTAGGCCCATTGATGTGTTCACAGGTCTAACAGCAGTCGAAGGAGCAGTTGAGAAATTCTCTTGTCCAGCGAAGATAAACTCGTGAGATGACGGTCTAGAGGAACGAGTGCTCTGTCCCACTGTAAAAGGAAAGTGTGGTGTACTTGTGTTACCGTAGGGATCTTGTGAAGAAGTCATTGTAAAGACTCCAGGAGCTCGATTCGTACTTGTCGTGATTATTCACACCTAAAGTCTCTAATTGCGTGAGATCGAAGCCCAACTCTGAATGGACGATGCAAATAGGTCTTTGTTCAATAAACACGGCTCTTCCCGTAATGAAATGTTCAGGCTTAGCGGTTTATTACTGTCGTGACGATCGTTTATCAACACAATGTTGTCATTGCTCAGAATATAACTTCGTCTAGTTTGACACAACTGGCTGCAGATGACTTTAGACAATTCGACTGTCGATAGTATGGTCTTGCTGAGTTCTCAGTCAAGTCCTACTAGTCTTTCTCCTAGCATCTGTACTGGGGTTATGTTGTTAGCCCAGTGTGATATGTACCTTTATTGTAACTAGCCATCCAAGGCTTTTGATTGGCATCATGCTTTTCTGTTGATAATTCAACGACCAATCATATGGATATAGCCCGCGGGGATTCACAATTCTTGATAAATATTTGAACGCTCTATGGATCGGTTAAAGCCAATCAATTGTCAGTGTTCCATAATAGCTTTCCTTCCGAACACAACCTCATTTGCAATTAGAAGGCATTTGCGTTATGTTTGTGACGCCGATCATTTGTTCGAAATTCGAAAAGTTCGAGAAGTTGCCGACCACTTTTCTGCGCCTACTTAACACATCCAAATCAGATTATCAAGTGTTTGTCAATATTTGCTCTCACACCTTGAAGTGACAAATTATAATTATTTCTAAATAGTTAGAGATTTTTTTCTTCTTCTCGCTGTTTTCAACAGCTATTTCATGTACAAACACTTTTTCTTCGTGTCTAAGTTAAATTAGAATATGACAAATGTTCCAGTCGTTTCACACATGGAGAGCGATGACTGTCAAAGTTAACCGTTTTGCACTTTGGGAGCAGCGTATCAAGGTCAAACTTCCTTTTCGACCACCTCGACCGGCGAAACGAAATAGATTCAAAAACTGAAATGATATTTCTTTTGTTTTGAAGATTTGCTAAGTTTTAACATAGCGTGAGAAATGAAAAATGTTTTATTGATGTTTATAATTCAAAAACGTCCCGGAGAAATTTTCATATTTTCCACACGAAAAAAAAAGTTTCCCTGACTCATCTTCTTCCGGTCTCACAGCACTCTTTCGTAAATCTCTCACGAATGCTCTATTTCACTATATTTGTAAATAACTGGCGTAAACGCTCACAGCAATTTTTATCCAATAAAGTATAATTATTTCTCCTGTAATCTCCAAATATTTATGATTAAAGTTTAATTTTAGTAGTACAAATTTTAGATTGAAGTTTTAGAGCTCAGTTATATACCGTTTTTTTGGTCTATTTGTTTTGCTCTGCGCGCGGTCCCCTTTGAAATTTACCAACACAGATAACAGGGACCTATATGTCTGTATTTGTATTGTGTGTAACTTTTGTGAATATATTTTCAAAACAGTTATCAAAATTTTGAGAACTCACAATTCTAGTCATTTTATGAGATGTACCATTTTCGCGGTTAGATAAAAGACCTTTTTTCTAAAAAATTATATGGAAAATTGTATTAACTAGGCCATGCTTGCAGAGTCTTTGCGTGCCTTTCGCAGATAATGTTCAAAAACATTTTTGTACTCAAAAGCCTATAAATTATATATGTTTTCACAAATTATCCTACATTTTTGCTCTTTGGCTCACTTTTTTCCAAAAACTTCTATTAACATCTATTTTAATTAATACATCACTGTTAGTCAAATTTCACAAAAACTTATAAACCATGATAGCGAAACCCATTGAGGTTTTAGTTTGGTATATTTCCATTATTCCTCTGAACTTTATGAGGAAAATACCGAATGATCTTATTAGCTTGAATGTATTTCGAATTTACAAAATCTACAGGTAAATTATATAAATTTAGTTTATGTGAAATTCTAGCCGATGATAACGTTTATAAAATTCATGCATTTATGCGATGTTTCACGATTTCACGATAAAATCCATATTATACTCATGGGAAATTCCAGATTTTCAAACAAATGTTGTATAGGTTTATAAAAAAAGTATATCTTGATGAGATCCCAGGCGAGGTCCAGACGTTCGTTTCGACTTGTAACTTCTTCTTTGACACAGTCGAAATCAGATTAGCACTAAAGTGTCAATATTTGCACTTCACACCTTGAGGTGCCTATTTTAAACGATTTTTTTCGATATTTATTGTTCATCCTAGGAGTGTTTGATTATTGGGTGTGTTTAGACAAACGATTTCATCCATTGCTATACAATTGGCTATTTTGGCCGGTATCCCCCCTATAGAGAATGTGATCTCTTAAGACCGTAACTCATACACCGTTAGGAAAACATAAAAAAGACGTCAATTTTATCCCAAGAAGTGGTTATGGTTATGGTCCTGAAATGATTCACCATGTACAAATTTGAGCTGATTTTAAGCAGGGTTCCACTAGGCAAGAACTTCGGGCCCAAACTGACTTTCTTCTCACTGTAAATATTTGTTTATATATAAATATTGAAAAAATAATACGTTCATATCAGTTGGACACAAAATGGTTTTAAACGTAAACTAGTTGACACTACGTTTAGATATATCTAATTAATAATCTACTTGATCATAAAAGGCTTTATAAAGTACTCCTTGAGAATAGAATTAGAACGTCCAAGGGCAGAGTTCATGCAAATGCGAATCGATCGTCAACATCAATAGTCTAAAATAGCCTCAATTATTTCTTGTAACAATTGTTGGTAATGTCTTTATTTCAACTATCAATATTCCTTCAGTTATTTTGACAGTCTTCAAGGATATGATACGCTTGGTTTAGTTGCCTGTCTCGCTTTGATTAAACTTTTTTGGTCTATTATTTCAACTAATCTCGTCTACATTGCATTCAAGCACTAGCCCTCGAGAAATACAATAATATAATAGAACTAATTAACATTGTGGTCTAAATACAATGTAAAAAAGACACCGACTTGAGTTATGAGAGCTCAGGCTCACGCTAATAAATGCATAATCATACTTTCTTATTAAATATCTTCGAAGTGGTTTGTTGTGAGTTCGCGAGAGATGAATATTATTTTGTTTGACATGATTTGACAACCATATAATAATCGATTCATTCACTTTTGGCACGAATTTGGTTCGTTTTAATGAAACAACAAATTCAACGACATATTTTTGCAAATTTCAAGAGAATTTCAAATGAGAACACATTGAAAGTGTAAAATATGAAACTTGTGATCAAAAATGGAGAAAAAATGAGTGAGAACTGAAAACGTTTATTTCTTAAAACTACTTGAATATGCCGAATTAACAGAAAAAGAAACGATAAGAAAAGAAAAATTAGAAAAGAAAATTCCAAAAATGCAGAATATATAGAATATCAAAGGGGGAAAAAGATGGACACTAAAATTAAACAATCACAACAAAGAAAAAAAAAATACATAAAATACAAAAAATATTAAAGAAATACGTACAATTGAAAATTAGTATGAAACTAACATATGCCAAACATCCAAGTGGACTTGAAAACAAAACCAAATGCATTTAAAAACAATAAACAAGATTAAGAACCGAACTGAATGAAAGAAAAATAAATAAAGCACTACACAGCAAACGAAGATGACACATTAAAAAAAAAACACATTTAGTTTTGAAAAGAAATAGTTAAGATTCAAATGCATTCGATAGCAAAGAAAATGAAGAAAGAGAAAGGACATTAAAAAAAAAACTTTCGCTAACAGGTAATAAACGGACCATAAAAAAACATTAAAAATCAATTTAACATTTTGGTAAAAAAAGAAAATATGAACCAACTCATTTCGAACACAAATGGAACAAAAGAAAGTGAATCACAACCGCCCGGAGAAACGAATCAATCATTAAGATTAAAACATTGAAAAAAATCAAATAGACGAGATAACAACCAAATGAGTTCGAAAGCAAAGGAAGTGAAAGAAAGAAAATATTAGAAAGTTTATACCGGAAATAAACCATAGAATTTGAATATCCGGTTTTGAAGCGATAACAGTCTTGGTAAACTTGAAAAGATGACCTTTCTTTCTTGCGGTTATTTAGAAATCAAACTAATACATGTGGACATCCGTTCACACTACTTTGACTCCAGAACGGTTTCCTTAGGAACTCCCACATCTTTTCCTTAAACATACACGCTATTAGATCATCGGATTGCGCAATATGAAGAAATAACTTTTTTTTTAGATAGAGGGAGTGGCTTCCCTTAAATGTACACGTTAATGGAGCTCTTTGGATTGCGCAATCTAAAGCAATAACTTTTTATTAGATAGGGGGAGTACTAGTGTCTTTCCTCAAATATACACGTTAATAGAGCTCTTTGGATTGCGCAATATGAAGCAATAACTTTTTATTAGGTATAGAGAGGGTTGTCTTTGCTTAATAGAGAGAGATTTGGATTGCGTCATATAAAACAACTGGTTTTGCATTATGGGATAGGTTGAATGACTGGACACTCATTTTGTAAGTACTTAATAAAGTACAAGTCAAGTATGTATAATTCTAGTATCGCTAAATTGTGAAGAAAAACTAGCATAAAATAGCGAATATTTTAGGCCAATTTTACTGTATTTGTTAAGTGATATTTTACGTCCATATAGTAATACCTATTGCATATCTACTTTATTGCATGACTTTAAGCTCACTACCGTCTTGCATGATAAGTTGTTTGTTTCCTAACGGACATCCACACATTGAGCTGTTATGTACATCCACCCTCGCTACCAAGCCCTTGTCTAAACATAGCTGCATCATAAAGCCAACTGTACATTGATAATTGAGATAATGTATGTTGACAAATTATCAGATTTACACCCACTTGAAGTCTAAGTGCCCTGATAAGTGGGTGTGATTCTGACACAAGTGGTTTTCAAGATTGGTGCGTTAAGTACCTCGTTTCAAAAAAACGTCAGAGCGGAATGAGGGATGCCGAATGAGAATTGATTTACTAAAATGTCTTGGTAAATAAAACAAAATACACACAATTCAACTTTTAAAGCTAAATTGAAATAGTTTTCAAACTACACTATTTTTTGTGTTGTAATAGCTTGATCACCGCGTTTTTGAGTGATAAGTTTTGATTCTCTGAAAACGTATAATCGACATTAGCCAACCGGCATGACTTATACATCGTTAAAACGTGTGTCTTTTATTTTTATTTAAAACTTTCTTTTAAGAATGCTGGTTTTATCCAACTTGATGGTAGATCATTGATCGTTTTTTTCATCATCATTTCTGAGATATCTTTTTTCCCTTTTCATTCTTTCATCTTTCATTCAATTTCATTTTCTCTTTTTCCTCTGAATTAGAAATGCAATAAGCAGTGTTTAGGTCATTCCCGACCCGTACGCCTCACATATTTTTAAATATGCCCTATGGTTATTTAAATTATTATTAGCTAGATTATAATAATTAATAATTATTATCTTTAAAGAATTAAGATTTATTGAACTACTCGAAGCCCCATATCATACGTTTTTAAACATTGTAATTTTCAGGTATGTTCAATTAGAAGTGCCATGTAAGCGACATACCATTATATAGAGATGGAGCTGGACATAGTAATGACAACCATTGTTATGTTACTGTTTAGTACATCATAATTGCCCTATTTCAATTATGACGTCATATCAAAACAAATCTATTGTTTCAACGCTAAGAATCGTGGTCGCTAAAGGGAATACAGCATGTTTAATTCGATTAAAAATAGGCTAAAAATCTATTTATCATAAAAGAACAAAATATACGTTCAAATGCAAAACAAAATGTGCTGGAGGAAAACTATTTAGCCCGAATCAGGTCTGTTCTTATTCATGTAAACAAACCATGACGTCATAGTGAAATAGGGCATTGTTCAAGTGAAGAACTATGAATACATTATAATCAACAATGATAGTGTCGTTGTCAGCTGAACTCTTGCACTTTGTATATTGATATTCATTTGATATTTATAATCTCCTTCACGAAGCATTTATTCCATTAGGTAATTGGAACATAAACATGTGACGATAACACTTGAAAAACTATTGTACCGTAAGTTATATTAGTTATAAATAGCTCGATTCTATTACACAAACGTATTACGTGTGATACCCTTTTGATACTTAACATCAATCATGGATTTCTTGCTCACAGAAACAAGATAAAGTGTGTAACATATTTTTTCTTTTTTTTTTCAAATCTAGAAAAAGTAGCTTATGATTTGTTCTGGAATGGGAAACACCGAAGGTTTCCTTGAAATGACAGAATATTTTACTGGACTTGACTTCGCACTCAAAGAAATGCATGACATTAGAACTTTGGAAAATCACTTTTTCTTGAAACATCAGTACTTTGCATTCCTCTGTAAAATCAGAAAACATGTTTTTTCTCAATAACTATAGTAAACGAAAGCACTTAAAAACACTTCAAATACACTTTTGTTGGAGTACTTCTAACTTTCTCATTAATAAACTTTATTTGACGATGTGTACATATTTACACCGCCTCTTGTCCCATTTTTGACGCGTCTATGATATTCTTGCCTAATTCTAGTTGCAAAAATCTGTTCGCACACGTGTCTGTAATTCAGAGTAATCTGAGCGAATCCAATCATCACTTCAAAAAACTTGTTGACCTTACGGCTAATAAAAGTTCCACTTGGAAACCACTCTACCGCATAGCTTACAGAGAATAATATGCATATATACATGGCCACATCCTCTTTGTACGATGAAAGTCTTTGTCTTGCCGGCCACAGTTACGACCATATCATCTAAGCTTAGACCAGATTAAAACTTTTTGAAGTGTCGTTGTTTGTGGAGAGGCTGTTAATTACTTTCTTTGGTGTTAAGCTGATAATATGGATGTTTCTGAAGAGATCTATTGACACGCTTCGATGTTAGGCTTATTAAGGAAACAGACAGATCGTCTGGATGATGAGTCGATAGGTGATTGCATCGGTAGGTTCGATACAAAAACATTTTGATTTGAGTGGATGACATGGGGCAGATAAAAGAAGAAGTTTAATAAATACATAAGCAGCGTAAAAAACCGTACGCCATTGCAAAAAGTGTTATTCAAGTAAGACTTCTTTGCCGAAACTCCGTTCCAAAATAGTACAAGTTGTTTCAAACCTTTCATTTCATGAGTAAACGACTGTCAATCATTCGTTTTCGACTCTAATAAATTCTTGATCATAATAGACTTTTAGACCACGCTTTTAAAAGAGGGAAATATTAACGTTCTTAAAACGTTTGTCGCTCTCTTGTTTATAAGGTTTCCTAGAAACGCCGACCAACGCCGACTTGTATTTACCATGTACTCTGTGTGACTTAACCAGTTTTAATTGTCTTGCATTAATTTCTATACTCTCAGACATAAACAAATCTCGAGATTTGGTTTCACACTGATGTCGATAAGTGTCAGAACAATGTATCCATTAGTAATGTGTAGGCACCGCAAAGGGGAACAGAAAAAATTGACGATTCGCTTTGTCGTTGGGTCGTTTTGTTTTGTTACCTAACAGCCAAAATTCGCTGTTGAATGAAGTTGGAATACCCATGTTGGTTGAGGTGTTGTAGTATTTCAAAAGTGTCTTCCTTTTAATTTTTTAGTGATATTTCTTTTTTTCCTCCGATAACTCTAAACTCTTTAATTTTTCTTGTAAGTCACCTTTTCCCCAGTTGAGTGTGGAGCTTCTTCATTGCTTGTACTTTTTTACTAAGCTATTGGTGATAACTGTATTTTGTTGTTGCTTTGCTTATTTATTTGAGGCAGATTGATTTTCATTTTCTTTTGTTTGTTTGGTTGTTCGTATATTTTGTTTATTGTTTTTTGCTGTTTTATATTTTATTATTATTATTATTATTATTTTGCCTGTTTTACTTCACCCGTTTAACAGTTTGTATTTTTTTTCTGTCTTCATCTGCATTTTCTTTTCTATTTTTATCATATACTTCTCCATGTCCTGTCTCGTCCGCACCTTCTTTGTCCTCTCTCCCTTTTTTGCACTCTATTTTTTCCTTTGAATTAAAGCCAAAAATATAATAATGATAATGATGACAAAATGTCATCGACACGTCATCTTTCAGCGTTAGTATTTATTCTAAATATCATCACAAAGGCTAATCTTATACGAAAAATATTATACTCTTATTATTTCTTCATAATCCTTTATTTTCATCTTTTTTTTCAAATTTAACTACAAACTTTAACTCTTAAAAATAAACGTATTAATGTTTGATATAACATCACCATAACGACTATACTGCTTTAATAGCAATACCGTAAAGCACACAAGTGGAACTAGAATACGTGAACTCTCAATCGTTATCTGTTATGTAATATTTAAAATATCACGTAGCGCGCGCAGAATGGTCACCAACTCACTTACCCAACAAGGGATCGACTCCTCGCTGATTTATTTACATTATTTTTAACCAGTTCGCAGAGAGAACGTATCTTAAATCGTAGTTAGTAGAGTATTACTATGACTAAATGGTGTGACCACATAGGATATGATACTAGTAAGCCGAGCGACAGGTTGTCCGTGAAACCACAAAATTATTTATATCAAAATACTTTGAGATATCACAAGGGAAATTGGTATTCTTGTAAGCTATTGAGCCATAAAAGTGAAATGATTTTTAATGCTTTAAACAAGCTTGGATATCATTAGAGAAATGGCAGTCAATGAGAGCGCATATGCACACAGAAAAACACTTAGTTTAATGTGTAACAACCAATATAAACTACCAAACATGAAACAAAAACCAAGAGAGTAGTTATAAATAGAAAAAAAAACTGCAGGAGAAAGTGATTGACAGCAGGTGAATAATTGGTCGTATCAAGTTTTTCTTGCCCTTGTCGCATTATTGCGAATACGGAATTTTAATAGGAGATATTATACCTGAGACTGCAATGTAAAACTCTTTTGTTTCAAACATCATACAAGTGAGGCATTTGTCTGAATACGATTGAATTGACTCAAACGCTTCAACTGAATGTTTTTTAGAAGAAAAGTTTTTTTTATTTTCACTGCGGACCTAGTTATTGCAACAGCAAATTAGAAAATGTATGACCAGAAGAAAGATTTCTACCATTCATAATTCATCAAAAATATTTCGACAACAAAAAGAGCAAATGTGCTGTTGTTTGAAGTTTGCGTGTTTTGGTAGTTTTACAACATGCCGACAAATCGTTTGAATTGCGGGAATCAACTCATTTGATATCACACAAGTCATGATTTCAATTGTCAGAAAATCTCCATTTTTTAATTACATGCGAAATTCACGAAATAAAAATAAATCATTAACAATAATATAACCATAAAAGGGTGCCTACACTTTCAAATTGTTTTTTTGTAATGTAATTATTTATGTTGTTTATGTAATGATCGTCTTTTTTTTCTTTGACTGTGATATTTTGTAGCAATTAGAGGTGTATATTCGCTTATAAGTAGTGTGTCAGAGTGAAGTCGTTTTGCGGTATACACATGTTGTGTTTGTACCGCCCTTTGTATTGATATAAGCAACCAGCTAATTACAGCTCTCACGCTAAGACATCAAGACTCTAAATGCAAACAGAAAAGGGAACTGCAAACCAGTGAAGAGGAGAGAAAAGAAGATTGAAAATTGTACAAAAATAAACTGAAAATTGCATTTCTTTCCTTTCGCTTTGATTTGACTACACAGGTGTGTATGTGTCGTTGCATGATAATTACATTATATTATATTCTTTCATGTTTTCAATTGCCGCAGCTTATGAATAATAACGATACCAACGAACTTAACAACATGGATTCAGGGCATGTATAATTGCTGTATAATTGCATGCAAACGATTTCGCTGACTCTTATTGTAAACAACTCAACACTTCTCGTCCTGAAATTCAATTATAAACATGTATAAATTAGTTGACGACTTGAATAACTAGCTAGTTGACCTTTTATATATGCATGCATAAAAATAAGAATCTACGATGTCATGACAAAATGTTAACGAATTCGATGTAAAATTTCCTTTTCTTCTTTCTGTTGTCGCTCTTTGTGTTCTCCTTCATATTAACTTGTTAATATTACTATTTATTGTTGTTTTTGTTGTTTGAGGTGGTGTTTTTGTTTGTGTCTGTGTTGTTGTTGTTTTTGTTATTGCAGTTATTGATTTTGCTCTTGTTGTTGCTTCAGCTGTTGTTGTTTTTATCATTGTTGTTGCTAGTATTGTTGTTCTTCTACTTTAAATTTCTTCTTCACCTTCTTCATGAAAGACCTTTTTTTACCGGTAATTTTACAATATGATTTTTTTTCATTTTGTACTTTTCTTTGTCAACTTTGTTCTTGATATATTGTTATTGTTGTTTTTTATTCTGTTTTGGTTTGCATCAAGAGAGTATGAGATAAGGGAGCTTATCCCCCGCGATAAGCTCTCTTATCTCATAATCTCTTGGTTTGTATTGAATGCAACTGCACTACTTTAGGCACGTTTTATTTCACATGCTTTAAATCTTTAAGTAAATATATTTGCGCAACTCCTTAACTGTTCAACATAGATCTTACTAATAAGTTGTATAAACAAATCGTTAAGCTTATCAACAAACATTACAGATATAAATATACAGCTATTCTTGAAATGGTTGTCCATTTACATGATCACGTTTAACTTTTTTATTTTTAAGACATGATGACTTAAAATGTACAAAATTGCATTACGTGTAACTATACTATTTTTATTTTGCATTCAAAACGTTTTACCATGAGGGACCTGAGGATGGACCATTTGAAAAGTGATCTTAGTGGTGGGGAAGGGGTAAGGGAGTTCGGCTTGCAGAATCGTTTTGTCTTCACTAACTCCTTTTTTTCTCTCTTACTTTTTTTCTTTCGTTTGTATATGGTATTATCAACAATGTGAAATCTCGAACGTGAATGCATCTATAAATCCGGATACAGAATTTGTCTTGATTTGCAATCTGAAATATCTCGACTTTTTACCCAGAAACTACGGTTACGATACGGCACGATGATTTTGCTCCACAGGACACCAAACTCAAACAAATGATTGCATGTAATAACATCGATCTCCTCTGAGATCGCCACTTGAGTGGTTAAAGTTAGAATATTATGTCCATAAATTCACTAGTTAGTAAGTGTGTATTTGAGTTAAGCGATAGACGGTTTTGCCAGACGGTTTGGGAAGTATTCACGCTCGCACTGTGGGGGAAATTAGCCCACTTCAAGCTGTGCAAACGTTTCTCTTATACCAAACATGTACATCACGAGGTATTTTTAATTATACAAAGGGCTAGCTGTAGGCCAACGCGAAGTTTTTTTTAATGTAAACAACATGGCTCACATAGTCACGGCAAAATGTTCTCAAAATCCGCTCACATTCGATGCTGGAATTTTGCAAGTTCTCCAAAAACGTCGAACCGAGTTCATGCACTTGAAATACATTTGCTCGTCAATTTTTCGTTGTTTGCGTAAGGATTTAGACTGTTTTTATTGGATTTTGTAAGTTTTTGGGAATTAAAATATGGGTCGGCCCAGACAGCGGGATATCTTATTTTTATTACTATTGTTTACGTTGCCTTATTTAGTTTTATGTCAGAAGCTTTTAAAGAAATCATTCACGAGATTACTGGCAATGAATTTTATGAAAACAAGTTAGATTCATCGTTGGGGATTCTTTCTTTTCGTTGAACTTTGAATTTCCTCATAATTAAGGTTAGCTCTTCGGGGTTTTTGGACTTAGATATTGTTGAATTTGGAAATGAAACTTAAAACATTGTTTCGTAATTCAATCAATGAATTAAAAAGATATCATATACGTCAAATCCCGATGGTTGTTTGATTTTGAAGCTTTTTAGTGTAACAGAGACTACAAAGTAGATCTACTTTCATGTTTATTTACAAGGATTTTACTGGAATAACGAAAAAACTCTATGAGTATTTAGTTAATTCTCTCCTTACTTTTTTTAATTTAATTATTTTTGCACACCAACATTCTTCTTATTTTTTTTTCAAGGCATTACAGTCTTAATAGCTGTACCTGTACGCATTGATATCATTTGTTTCAGTTTTCTAACTTGTTTTTTTTTCTTTTTTTTGGTATTAAAATCTTTCAATTTTACAAGCACATTAGATAAAGTCATTCCATTCAAGTTATAGTAACAATCAATATATATTTTTTGTTCTTTTTCAAAAGGAAATTTGAAAAGTGAATGGATCCCAATGTCTTTCTCAATTCTTGAAGGCAAATAAAATCACCCTCATTAAAAAAGACCCAAAGCAATGTTACTCGCTCTAAAAAAATATTATTATTATTTCCGATTCCTTACAAAGGTCATTTCTCATGAACGTTTATATTAAGTCATTATTCATTTTACCTTTTATTCTGAACTTTGAAAAAGTACAAATATATAGTCAACTCTACCTTTCCTTAGTGGCATAACTTCTCGTTTTTTGTATAACATTGATAAACTACTTTTATCTATATGAGGTGCTCTGGTCTCAGTCACTATGGACTTCATAGTTGTTATAATTGCTTTATCCCAGTTTGACTGCTGAGACAACTGAGTGTTTAAAGTTATTATTTGTATAAATATATGCTAGCATGTCACTACCACTGAGACAGAAAGAAGTCATTTTAGATGTGGCGAATAATAGTGGCATAGCCATTTTGTTTGAAATTTTGAGGCTAAAGTTTTCAAAACATAATATTCTCCACTGTATTTCTCCTCTTCACCATAAAAATTATCGTGTAAAATAACCATACAAATTCACTTGTAAAATAACTATACAAATTCTCTCGTATTCACTGGAGATAAATTAAATTAATTTTGATCGCGAAGTGGACAAATAAAAGACAAACTCCGAGATTTGCTGAAAAATGGGCAAGGAATAACAAAAGGGGAGTGGTTTATTGGTTCTCAGTGCCTTCGTACCAATTTCCAACTTGCCATTTTGCCATTTTCAAAGCAAAACAATAAAACGTCAACTGACTGACTTACTACTTACAAACTACCCAGAACGCCGAAATTACACCCGACATATTTTGTATCATTTCTTTTTGATAACGTGAAGAAAAATTGTTAATATATGATTTTTTAACATATTTTAAAGTTAAACATTAACAAATTGTTCATTTTACAATCACGTTTTATTAGTAATGGTTAGTTGATTATTTTTTGAAATTTCATCCAAAATGTACTTTTGAGTACCTCTTAGAGAGGTTTTTGTTTTCAAAACGAATGTCCGAATAGAATCTGCTTTTGACATTAGCTGAAATCTCATTTCCAGTCCTCAGCGATTTTTTTTTCAATTTTAGAAAACTTTGTTACTGCATTTAATTTCGCTTTTTCTGAGCATCCTAGACACAGCGTGAAATTCACTTTTCATCTCTTACTATCTTTATATTGAATTCAAATCTAAGATGCAAAGTGCACGCCATACTACTCCAATTTATAAAAAAAAAACAGAAGTAAAGTCAAAACCTCTTGAAGATTAAATCGTTTCCAATCGTCTTTCACAAGAGGTACTTGAGATGTTATTGATAGTGATTATCGGTGATTATATCAAGCACATGGAGTACTGTTCCTACAAAAGAACGCTGTGCAACGCTTGCTAGCTGTTGAATATTTGCCCGAGGCACACTCAAAGCATAATATCAACACACTCAAATACAACTATCTCACAACTGCAGCACAGTAGATATCATATTCTAAAACTTGAGAATTATTAAATAGTACGAAAGGGACGTGAACTTGAGAAAAAATCCATTGTGTGTTTTAGCTAGTTTTAGAGCAAAGAAATATGTAGCATTCAATTAAAACTCAAAGTGTTTTAATATTTTAAAACAAAACATCACAAAATGTACTGTACTTGATTGCATACAAAGCAAATGAAATTGGATGATTTAAGAGTTTTAGATCAAATTCTGTAATAATGCTTTAAATATTTTGAACGTCAATCGTTAGTGTAATTTAGATTTTTTTATTCGTTATTGTTATTTATTTGATACGAAATAAGAAACTAATATTATTATAGCACGAATTCATTGAAAAAAAACCAGCAATAATATGTAATTTTGATTATATATAATTGGCACTTTGGTAAAAATCGATGTAAATGTATGGTTTATAATTTCTGTATGGGCTTTCTCTTGTTTGAGCTTAAAAAAGGAAAAAAAAACTTTTCAATCAATACCTCTTTTCAAAAACATGATTTAAAAATGTTCAAGTCAAAAAAACCGGCAATTCCTTTTTACACTAATTGGTGAAGCGAAAAACTCAAGTAAAAAAAATTGTCACGGGTTCCTGGTTCTTTTTCTTGGGGAGCAAATTTCTCAGAAAGTGTACATGTTTCTTTCTAGGAAATGATAAGCCATTCGGTTTCTTTATTCGTAGTTAGAATGAAAGCGTTATTAGTTTTCAAAACATCAGTACCTTCGTCCGAATTCACCAAAATCAATAGATGTGATACCTTTGACTTGCTATCTTGGTTTGCAAATGACCAATCATTACCGGCGTATCGAACATTTTCTCAATTTTCACAATTTGAAACTGTCTAAACAAATTAAGCATCTACATTTTTATACTTCCAGTCAGAAACGTATCTCAAACATATTAAAATAGGTTCATTAGAACTGTAAAGTATTTGGTCTTCTCTCTTGAAAGCCAAAAGAAATACACAAATTGAACCATCCACAAATTCAGTACGTTCCAGTCAAAAACTAATAAAAGAGACATTTGTTTTTCTATTTCTAGGAAATGAAAAGAGAAAAGTTCCAATCCGGTCACACGGTTCTACGCTGACCCACGTGTCTTATCTTACCTATTGCGTGTGAGAATACCAAGGCTGATTTACAGGCAAGTGTGTTTGGTTATCTTGAATCATCAAATCTTACTTGATAATCTGTATGTTACGTTATGGACAAATAAGAAACTCTGAGGCAAACCACCATCAATCAACCACCAATGGTGAAGCTCTTTTTTTAATATCCGATCACACAATAATGTGCTTATTAATATTACAGCAATTTGAAAAACGTTTACCAGAAATTACCTGATCAACGACAATCGGGTAGACCTATTTTCGTACAACCGTTGAAAAAAGGTTGTCGTTAGTCAATTGTTAGAAAAATTTACTGTAATTTTACGTTTTCTGTCAACGTTTCCAGCAATCAGTTGGTGTTTTGACTTTTCCGAAATAAACTTTTTTCATGTATTTTGCTACTCTCGAATAAAAGACATTCATGGAAAGTTTCGCTGTTGTAGAAAGTTTTGCTAGCATTAAATTATGAGAATTTGTATGGAATTTCCTGCCTCGTTTTGGTGTGTTTTTTTTTCTTCTGATTTTTAGGTGCTAATATATTTTTCTAAGAATTTAATATTTTTCTCATACTTTCACATCTTATTATCAAGGTGGATATCTATCCTTTGATTAGTTTATTTGTCTTGCACAAGAACTTTGAAACCTTGGTAGCCATTATGACAAAGGTTTATAGACACACAAACAATTCCTTATTACAGCCATCTGAGAAGTGTTGCCATAAATCGAGTGATTACCGATAATCAGACACAACAATTTTACAACCGTTTAAAACAAGCTGTCGTAATCAAAGCGACGTCAATAATGCCAGCGAGAAGAAGCTAGATTTAAATGGTCGACCTTGTGGACTAAATGCTGAATAATACGTCGCACATTAGATAAAGTACAGGAATTCTTAAAAGGTTTTGCATAAAGATGAAATGTTTGGGTTTGTTACTTTTACGGATTCCTCGCTGGAACTTTAACGTGCGCACTTTGTGAAAATGTGCGTCAGTCACTTTTAGCATGCTGTGCACGTTTAAACAAAAATAATGTAATGTAATTCAAGTTCCATCGTCATTAGTATTCTTTTTTATGCCTTTATTTATGGAGATTTTGCACTCGGACCAAAATTAAAAATACAGAATGTAGCATCATACACGTTCGTGACACTTCGGTCGAAAGGATCGCAATATTTTACTATTTTGAATATTTTACAAAGATTTAAATGGCGAGCTTCATTCATTTTTTGTACACTTTACCACAAAAAAAGTCAAAATTACAATGTTTTGGTCGCGAAGACCATGTGTTTTTTATTCAATTTTTATTTATTTTTTATTTAAACATATAAATTCTTGTGTTTTCAAAAATTTAAAACTGGTTTTATGCCAAATATAAAACTTGAAAAACAATTGGGTGTCACCGTGCTAATTTTGGAGCTTTAAGCAAAAAAACGCTCGGAAAAACAAGATGATTTTAATATTTTGGACGCGCGGGAATGGACACTTACTGCTTTTGAGGACCGGAAGTAATGTTATGACGTTATTTTTGACAAAAAGTTCAAGAATGACCATATTTTGGCTCTTACGCAAAATTTATTTTTAATTGCACGAGAATTTTTATTTGATTTTACATGCGCGAGCAGGATGCGCAGTAGCAAGGGTCCTGAACTACCGATCAATGATTTCATTTAAAGCAACTTTCAGAACAATTTTTCGATGCACGTTTTTGTTGCTCTCATTTTAAGGACTGTGACTAGAGAAGAATATTAGAATTATCATAAAAAATGTCGAAATTATAGCTTTTCTTTGTATTATAGCTTCGTGACTACAATAAAAAAAGCAAGAAGAAAACAATGGAAACTTGCAAATAATTTTATTCATCATTGAATAAATATATAATAATATATAATATAAATGTATTACATTATTTATTTATTATAGTATTTATGTTATGTTATCCTTCAAAGAAGAGATGTATATCTTTCTAATGCAATTAGGACCCATGGGAGTCATCAATAAGGCACATGTTTTGTATGCATTTCAAATGTGCGTACGAGCAATAAACACATTCACTATCCAGTGTGCACGCTTTGCCATAATCGTTACATGTGAAATGTGGTACGTAAAATCGTCTTTCTTTAGTGTTGTCCTGAAGTAGAGGAGAACACATTTGTGGTTATTGAGGTCCTATTTACATGAGACAGGTTGGTTTTAGGTAGAAGGAATTAAGAACAATTTGTCCGTCTTATCTGGCTACTAGGCTCATCAACATCACCTCAATCATCACCATCATCTTGATCACCACCATCATCACCATCATCATATTCATCATTAGGACCATTATCATCATCACCATTATTATCATCACCATAATCATCACCATAATCATCATCACCATCATCATTATAAACATAATCATCATCATCATCACCGTAATCACCATCATCATCATCATCATCACCACCATAATCATCATTATCACCACCATCATCATCATCACCATTATCATATTCATCATTATCACCATCATCGCCACCATCATCATCACCATCACCATGATCATCATTACCATCAAGATATTCATCATTATTACCATCATTCCATCATCATCATCAACTTGAATCGTCATCACCTCAACCACCATAATACCTGGTTGCTTGGAGCTGCATAGCACAGTGTCACACAGACGATAAGTACGATGACCAACAGCGTTTTCTGGACCATAGTTATACAAGCAAATAACGTATTACAGTCTTCACAGTTCTAACCCTAATGTCATAGAATAAATACATTGACCATCCTGTTGCTCTATTATACGTCATGACCGCGGCAAGGCTCGTTTTTGTCGAGGATATAATCGCCAGATAAACAGTATAGTTTGGTTTAACGCCTTTGACGTATCAACCCCGAAGAGTTATCTCAAATACGCCCTCTGGGCCTCTGGTTAACTGTTCGTATTGGAGAGCACGTGAAATTCTAAACATTTGAAGATATGTAATTACAAAGGCAGCAAGTCTCCTCAATTATTTTAAGATCCTGAGTGCTGGTCTGGCCAATGGGATCGAGCCCGTGACCTTCCGCTCAATAGACCGGCGTTCAAATAACTTAGCCAACAGGTCAGCAGAAAATCACATTCATTACGTTGAGGTCAGGCTATACCACATGACGCTGAACGATTGAACTTAGAACTAATTGGACATGTTGTAACGATGTGAAGTTAAATCACAAATCGAGTGTACTACCTCAAGACACAGGGACACAGCACAGAACGGTACCTGAGAAAACTAGAAAACTGCGTATCCTCATTCATAATGCGCGCCAACAAATTGCCAAATTTTTGGTTTCAAATAGATAGGTTAATATAAATAGGTTTCAAATTTCAAATAGAATTAATCTAAATGTACTTGTGGTCGATCTACAGTATAAAGTGAAATTAAAGAGACACGTTTGATGAAGATTTTGCTATAACAATGTACTTGTTTTTTGTGTATTTTTTGTTTGTTTTCTTTTTTTGTTTGTTTGTTAGAGACTAAATTCCATATTCAGGGGTATGAAATATTATATATTTTTTTACAACCCAGAATATATATCATTTACCTTTATCTATCAAGACGAAGAGATCTTCCAGTAACTTACCTCATCAAGAGCTGAAGCGTTCTGACTGTTTTAAAACACTACAATCTTATTTATTGATTTCACAATCATACTGCGCAGACTCAGTAGTGTGGTGCTAATTAGCAGATTTTGGCTCTTTTGACATCAGTGTTATGAATATATATTTTGCGTATGTAACGTTTGCTTATACTTATTTTGAAACGTTATGAGAATCTATCAGGCTATATGTGTTGGTTTCGTAGTTCTCTTTAATAAATTTGTTGTATTATAGCTTCTATAATTTGCTTATACTTTGCTGTCAATAATTTTCATCAGCTTTTTTTCTTCTTTCTTTTCTTAATAACTGTTGATCTGATATTTAGCTTCTCTGATTGCCATTCCTATGTCGATTACAGTCGTTATGACATCAAACGTCTCTGATTGCCATTCTTTTGTTAATTACAGTCGTTATGACATCAAATTTCTCCGATTGCCATTCTTTTGATAATTACAGTCGTTCTGACATCAAACATCTCTGATTGTCATTCTTATGTTAATTACAGTCGTTCTGACATCAGACGTCTCTGATTGCCATTCTTTTGATAATTACAGTCGTTCTGACATCAAATTTCTCTGCCATCTTTTGTTAGTTACGTTTTTATCTGATATCCAATTTCTCTGATTGCCATTCTTTTTAAATAAGAACAAGTGATGCTAATCACTTAGGATTAGGTGGACCAATGAGCTAGAATGGTTCGTCAGTTCCCCCTGTAGTATTTCTCTTTACTACTACTAGTACTACTACTATTCTGGTTCGTATATCGAGATACATAACGGCTCAAGTATTTCTCTTTGCACTATTTCAGTTCTTTTCTTGTGATGTATTAGTCCTTACCTTTTAAATTTTGAATTTATATTATTTTGTGCAAAGAAACTAGAAAAAAATTAAAATTAAAAAGTTAAGGACAGTAATTGAAATTAACTATTGTAAAAAATACCTATGTGAGTGTTTCATTATGGTTTCCAAATATACACGACAAAACAGCAAGGGCCTGTTCATTTGAGCTAAGCCACCGCTAGTTGGAAGGGACAGAGGCAGTTGGTAGAGAGAGACAGTATTCTGTTTATTGTGGCCTTGTTATTAGGAAAAGACCTGTTTCTGCAATCTATGGACATCCTATTTCATAAGAATGGGCTCGTAAAATTGGAGTGCTTCTGAAATGTTTTTGAATGTTTGGAAACTCTTATGAAGCACAAAGCACGCGTATTTGCAGTTACTTTTCTAATGAGGCCATCGGTCCCCCCTCACACCCACGTTACACCTTCCACCCTTACAATGCAAATTCATTTTTTTAAGTAAAGTTAATAGGCTATCGTGCTCTGTGATTGTAAGAATATTAAGGTTATTTCGGTTTGAAGCAGTGCGAGTTGTGCAGTTGACGTTTTGGCTACGCTGTGACAATTTCTTCATTCTCAAAAACGACTGTCACAGGGTAGCCTAAACTATGTCAACTACACACTACTCGCCGTGCTTCAAACCTCAAGTGTTTTTGCAATGGCTTCTCTAATGAAGTCATCGGTATACAAAACAACTTTACTTACTTATTACTTACTAACTTACTTACTTACTTACTTACTTGCATGTTCTTTAGACCTTCTATCGATATATTTTTTTAAGTAGAGTTATTAGTCTTGAGGCTTAAGTTCATTTTTTATTTCAAAATTATACTGTAAAGTGCGAATATAGCCTTGATTATTCTTCTTGTTATTTTTGATCTGATATCAGGTTTCTAATTACCTCTCTAATGAGACAGTGCTATTTAGTTGAGGGACAGTAATTACAAACATGATATTAAAGTATTTACATCACATTTTTTTCAATATAAATAATCTGCTAGATAAACTGATTTGTATGATTTTTTTATTAAACACGTTATCTAACCTTATAGATTTTATATAAAATTGTATTTTATTTAACATTACAAAGTGTCCATTTTAGTCTTTAAATGAAAAGTTCCAAGTTTGGCGTCATTCTTTTTTTGAATTTTATCTTCAATATTAACTGAAGCTTTATTCATGGTCAGCGGTTTTATTTTTCCATATGCATATTCCCATGAGTCTCTGCGGATGTTCAACGGACCGTCTCCTCTAACTCTCTCATCAAGAATAGCTTTCTCATCAAATTGTGAATTTTTTGAACCAAGATTGTTTCGAACTTCTTCGAGTACTTGTTGTTGTGTTTTAAAAGATTGGTTGGTCGGAGTCGGGTTGATTCTTTGCAATCCTTCAACAAACTTAGTACCGACATTTTCCTTTGAATGCAGACCATCGAGTCGATGGTCAACTACGTACTGTAAGCCCTTCAGCTTGGCTTCTTGCTCTTCGTCCTTAGGTAGAACTAATTGAGGTTTACGTAGGTATTCGTTCTGTATTTGCTTCCATTTTTCTTGCTCTCTTTCTTTCGCTTCTTTACGCTCGTCTAAGACTTCTTGGGGATGTAGGTGCGTTTCTTGAGTGCTTGGCTTTCGTCCGTAGAGTTGCTGGAGCTGCTCCTCGCGTTGCTGCTGCTGCAGTTTGTCGGGCTGTTTGTTGATGTCCTCTAATTGATTTGGTTGGTGGTTCTGATCTTGGTCCACTGCTGCTGAAACTTTCTTCTGCTCACTTTCTTTCTTTATCTGCTCGATAACTTGCTGAGGTGTGTTGTCGATATTTTGCAACTGCTGTTGCTGTTTCTGCTGGAAGAACAATTGTTGTTGAAGCTGTGGATTTTGATGGCGGTCCTGTTCGGCGACCGCCTCGCCCTGCTGTTGCTTTTGCAGTTGCTGCTGCTGTTTGTGTTGAAAGAAAAGTTGTTGTTGTTCAAGTTGTTGTTGTTCTTGGTCGTGTTGTTCCTGTTGGGCTTGTTCTTGTTGCATTTGTTGCAGTTCTTCTTGTTCTTCTGTGGTTGAGAGATGCTGGTTTTTATCATTCTTCTGATCTTGTTTGACTTGGACGAGTAGTATTTGTTTCTGTTGCTGTTGTACTTTCTGTTGTTTGTTTGCTGCGGTTGAACAAAACAAACAAAAGGTAGATTGATATTTAATCTATAAATGTATATTTTGTAAACATTAAAAAAAAAACGGTGATATTAATATAATATGATTATTTATCAAACATTCCGATTATAGTTACGATGAAGTATTTTTTTATGCGTACGATATTAACCCTTGACTCAGTTGGACTTGTTTGCACAAAAGAAAACCAAAACTAATGCAATATATAACACCAATATTTTTTTTATACAGGATTTGATTGGTTCTCAAACTTCAAGCATGAATGATAATGTATTGTTTTCCACACATATAGTTGGACTCTATTAAGCCCCGATTACATGGACATATTTAGCATCCCACTGGAAGAGAGAAGTCTTATGTGTTTCTTTCCCTTGGAATTAAAACAAAACGAAAGACTTCTGTCTTACATCCCGCGGTAAAAATGTCCATGCAATCGGAGTCATTTTTGGCGAGAGTGAATCTGACGTTACGATTATGATGATTCATTGTACTGCTACGATACAGCAGATGAACCAGCGGTTATTAATATTATCATTAAATGTGTGTAATAGTTATCCCTATACCTTCCTGTGTTGGCTTGCCATTACTGTCAGCCGTCTTGTCTGTCTTTTTGTCCATTACTATCTGACTCTGAAGCACATCCTCGTACAGTTTGAGTGCGTTCAGAAAATTACTGTTGATTACGGTAGATGCAGCCAGGTTTTCGTTAACCTTGTCTTGGATCCATTCTTGTATTGTGTAGTTGGAGTACAAGTCTGATAGAGGGCCTACTGCGTCTGTCTTCAGTTTCTTAAAAAAGTTTATAGCACTGGAGAAAAATATAAATATGTCGATATCAAACTACGCCATATAAATTTGCAAATTGCTCGTTAAACAATAGAACTAGCTTATTATTATTTTGGATTCATACCTTTTAGTTTGGACGGAAGGCCTAACCGGATAAATAAAGTTGCGTTTTCAAATTTAACTATGAATTAAAACACGTCGATATTTTCAAAAGACGCGACAATCGAAATTATATATTTTGATTATTTACCTAATTTGCATCTCTAAGCCCAAGTGAACTTAATTTGCATGTGTAAGGCTCTTATGCGGAACAACTTCATAGAATGCAATGCAATGGTTTTTTGCTCTGATATAATTGTGAACATCCGGGACCGACCAGGGTTACATGGGTGTTGTGTATGCATGCACGAGATGTTGTCAAGATTCATCACCTTTGACTGATACATAGCCGTGGTGCTTTTAAAGATTATCTCATAAGTACGTGCCATACTGGTTTACTTTCTTTAATATACTCATTATTTTAGAGGATGTAATGCGATGTTTTTTTTCTCTAAAATAATTGCGCACATTCAGGATCGACCAGGCATGGGTGTCAAGCGTGCACGTACTACGAGATGTTGACAAGATTCATTTCCGGGGGGGGAGTGGGGAAGTGAGGATTTGGCAAATCTCATATTTTTAAACCCTTCCAGAGACCAATTCGCCGATTTTTACCCCTAAAAGATACGACGAGCATCCCCGATCGTTTACCCTCGGAGTTCCCGCCTCCCCCCGGGGTGGATTCATTACCTTTGACTGATCGATTTACCAAACATTAGACGAAAATAACTGATCGCGTTGGTCTTCAATTGACGTGGAAGAATCCATGTATTTTGTCTGTAAACAGAAACAGAAGCACGGAATATCAGAGATAATGAAACTGTAGTTATTGGATAATAGCTAAAAACAAAGACTATTGTAATGCGTGACATGTCACGATATCAAATCAAACATACGTGTCTCTAGCGAGATCTAGTTTGTGTAACGCCAGACTTAGCTGACAAACCGTCTTGTAAACCTGTTTTCCTGGAAACGTGGCTTCACATTCATTCGGCCTGAAAAAAAAATGTACAGTTGGTGATTATATTTGATAATAAATATAAAGATACATTTTCCCGAGATACATGTACAATAGGACTTGGCTTTCACCGGTCATTGGCCCACTGTAACCAATAATACATTAAAAATAATATCATTTTTTTTAACAAAACAAGGCCTAACTAGGAATCCTCAAAAGAATCCGAAACCCTACGAGAGATAGATTGTTAAAATATCTGTTATAGGCCATTCTTACATCCATATTTAATTGCGTATCTATTAAAGCTAGCAGCAATCGTCTTTCAAAATTCAAAAAGTAAAGTGCACGCCACATCAGTGTGCAACAGTTCTTAACGGTTTTGCTGCATATCAAGCTTTTCCCTTAAGAATGTTGTCGTTTCCTATTCCCCATATAAGGATTACTTGGGCATTGTAATTCGGCAATGCAAAAAAAAAAAAAAAAAAACGATTTTTCTCGCAAAATCCTTCTCGGCATTTTTCACAGTTTTTCGAGTGAAAGCATACACAACAAGTCTGACATTTTTATTTCTGGCCGACAATAGACTGTTAAACCTAAAACAGGACTGTTGTGATTTCTCCACAGGAAGCCCAAAATCGACAACAAAAGTTTGATATGGATAAGATTTAGTTACCTACCAACTAAGAATTTACCGAGACATAAACACAGTACCACCAAGGAATTCCAATGAAAGCTTCTTTGCCTATGACTCGGTGAATTGTTAATTAGTGCATAATTTAATCTTATCTCGCACCAAATAGTTGTGGATTGTTTCACATTGATATGGAGTGCACTCTATGCCTCGGTGAATTGTTAATTAGTGCATAATTTAATCTTATCTGGCACTAAATAGTTAGTAATTGTTTCATGCTTGTGTGCTGTGCATTCTATCGTCTCGTTTCGCTCCACTATTACCTCATAACATAATCTGCATTTATGTCAATATTTTTCTTCATTCCCAAGAATCTCGAAACGTCTGTGAGCAGCTTGTCATCCATGTATCCTAGAAAATGTAGATTGAGCATGTGCTGTAGATAGGATGTGACCCGTGTAATAGCTATAGTCTTCTTCGCAGCCGCTACTAGTGCCGGGCTTCCTGTTAACACAGGAAGCCCGGCACTAAAAGCTGCTGCGAAGGAGACTATGTAATAGCCGTTAGGCCTAATAGTGAAAAAAGCCTAAATTGTAAGAAAAATGGAAAATTGTACATTGAAAAATGAACCTGCATCATGAATCATTTGTATAATAATAATAATAATATAAGTTATTTCTATAGCGCATATTAGAGTTCTCTATGCGCTTGTGGAAAAGAAAAGTGTTCAAAAGTAAATTAATTGGTAAATAGGTGTGATTTCAAAAGTTTCTTAAATGAGTTCAAGTCAGGTGCTTCTTTTATTTTTTCTGGAAGTCTATACCAGAGTCGTGGGGCGGCTGCGCTGAAAGCCCTGTCACCGTAGGTGATTGTTCTTGTTTTTGCTGTTTCAAGTATCGTTTTGTTCTTAGATCGTAATTCTCGCCTTGGTTTATATACGTTTATCAGTTTGTCGATGTATTTGGGTGACATTTCGTGCAGTGCTTTGTACGTTAATAAAAGGATCTTGTAGTGAATGCGTTGTGTGACTGGTAGCCAATGAAGATCTTTGAGTATTGGTGTTGTTGGATCTCTTGGGCTGGCACCAACTAGCAATCTTGCAGCTGTGTTCTGGAGACGCTGTAATTTCTGGAGTTCGGTGTTAGGCAGACCATATAGTAAGCTGTTACAGTAGTCGAGGCGTGTAGTTATAAACGCATGTATCAGGCGTTCCAATTGAGCTGACGTTAGGTATCTGCGAATTCGTCCAAGGTTTCTAATTGCCAGTGATGATGTTTTGCAGATGTTGTTTATATGATTGTGAAAATCAAGCTTTGAGTCAAGCGTAACGCCAAGATTACGTGTTTTTGTATGTTTACGTGTTTTTGTATGTTTTTGTATGTGTATATTTGTATGTTACCTTTATTGACAGCAGACAAGCAAACGGCTAATGATGGGATAGATGCTGGCAGCAACTCGCACAATGAACCAAAGTAATCATATCTATGAAGAAAAGAATCCGTTCAGTAATGATGGTGAGTAACTACATGCAATAAGCACTATTTTTACATAGCTATATACCGACTTCAAAAAAGGTTGTCCTTGGATTTTTTTGAACATCGAATGATACTGAATACTGGATACATTCCAAGACCGAAATGTATTGTGGACAATAGAAGCGAAGAGTGCCATGTGGACTGCGGACATGGAGTTTGAACGCAAATCTTCCGACATTCTTGCAAATTAAGACGATCATATAATCAAGCAGTGATACATCGACAACAATGCAGGCGGTATTCAGTATGCAGAATGCAGTAAAATCCAATGACAACCTTTTTTGAAGTCGGTATTTATAAACCTCACCGGTCTGACTGAAAGTTTTCTAAGTAGACTTACCTGCTCCATCCGGTAAGTGCTAGTCCGTTCACAGTCACATTGGGTAGTTTTGCCGTCGCTCTCACCCAGTCCAGATTGTTTTGTACACGAACATTGATCCTCACAAAATTAGCATTGGATTTATAGGCTCCTATAACATAAAAGGTCCCAAGTCATGTATTTACTTATATTTTCAACATGATGACATAGGACTATGGCTACTAGCTCTTCGACGAGGATGTAGCTACAAAAACAAGTCGATATAGCAAAATGGTAACCTGGGTTATATTCGGAATATTCTTTGAATATCAAAAATATTCCGGATGTAACACAGGCTACGTAAGGAAGATGTTCTCTAAAACACATCTTTAAAAGCAACTAAAAAGGCAGTAATTGTAAAAATAGCATAGGAACTTGCCAGCGTCGAATTCATTTAGAAAGATGCTGTGTATCAATTAGTTGATTTAACCAACAGAAACTAAAAATTATTGCCAAGACAACTTGTCTATGGACTTTACTCTTTCTTCATGGCTTTTCGGGATTTTTTCTGTTACATGTGCTTCAAAAAGGTATCACCATAAATGTATAAGATTAATATTTCTTTAGAAAAGGCGGCTGCACCAAAAAGAATAACTCAGTCAACAGATTTAACATTTACACTTGCCTTTGAAAGCGCTTGCCATCCAGACCTTTGTAAAAATAGTATTATAACGAACCCAAGTATCTATAAGATGATACAAATTGTATATACGGAAATGAGCTTCACTATAAAATGTTCAAACACGTAATTTTACGGAATGAGTGCAACGTAAATACCACTAAATACAGTGTTTTTATGCTAATTATGTCTTTTTTTCTTTGAATAGTGCTATTTACTACTAAATAATGATATTAAACTATTGCAGACATTTTTACGAACAAACTTGAATTCCCAATTGTCCAAAATTGGGAATTACATGGGAAATGTTCCCATTTAATGGGGGAAATGTGTGTAAATTTTAACCCAATGCATGTCCAGCAATTAATGTGTTTTGTATGATGATAATAATTGTTTAAAAATATAATTCTTAAAAACAGCGCATGTAACAGCATGTAACAGCGCATGTAACAAAGTCTCCATTCTCTGCATTCGTCAAAAAACTATCGAAATTTATTGTCCAAACGATAATCCCAAAAGATCCATTCAGTGTGAATCACAAAATGTTTTCTGTGTATTACAATCATCATTTGATCATGACATCTCTACCAGAGACTTTATAACCTCCATCACCATCATGACAAATACCTTCTGGAAAGTGCTGGCTTAGTGGTATTCTGTATCCCCATAACATCGGCTCAACCAACTCACTCATTTCTGTGGACATCAATTTTCATGAATTTTATTTGAATTTTCGAAAACCAATCGTATTTCTTTCACATTCACTTTCTCTACATTTACTATTTTGCGCCCATCTTTGCAGACATTTGATTTTGCAATGAGGGAGGAAAATCAGAAAACCTGGAAGAGAACCTTCAGAAGAAAAAAGAGAAAAAAAACCCTTCTCGATCCGTTAAGTCTTAAATTAGTGTTATTCAATTTGTTTATCTCTTCTCTCTAGTGTTTACCGCTGTCCCACTTCTGTTTGTCATTATGTACTTACTCTGCAGTTTCTCTAGCTCCCAGTCTCTCATCATATCATCCCACATGATTGGCATTTTGCCCTTTAGTTTAACATACTGTAATACTGGGATCATGTGACTTAGAAAGATGTCCGAGCTAGACTCACTACTGTTCTTGCATTTATTGCAAGTCTTGAGGTTCCACACCTGGAATATTATTACAAAAAATGTCCACTTCAGCAACTTGATTGTTGATGTAATTTTCAATGACCGTTTTGTAAGTAGTCTACCATAATATAGCATATATCATATTTGTGTCCATCGTAGCATCATTTTCACTGTTGCTCCACTCGATCGGGCGCAAATGAAGCTTCTCGGGACACAATTAACCAATATGCCCTCCCAAAGTCATGTCATTGTTCTATCCTTGTGTTCGTAAATAGTTTTACCTCGTCACCACCAACATGAATCCACTGGGACGAAGGATGTAATCGTAGAATTTGATCTATCATCTTCTTGATCAAAACCAAAGAATCTTTAAATAAGATTAAAGTCATAAGATTCCTAGTCAACATTAAACATTATGCAGGAAATCTAAAAGATTATCAGAGCAAGAAATAAATCAAATTTATTATAATGATTAATATATGTATTGATTACGTTTCTTATATGCAAATGTAACTGAACTGACCCAGGTCATGTTTATCAAACGAAATATACATCATATACATGAGTATGTCTGTTGACATTAAAACGTTACTTACTTGGATTTTTCGGGCACAAAGAGTTCGTGTACTTCTGTGTTTCCCTTAAGCCAGCAAATTGTGGATGTTTCAAAACGTACTGAAAGAAAGGAGGTAAATCGACAAGTTATACATTGCTAATGATGACTTTGAAGCAGTTGTAAGTTTGATTTCAATTTCCAACAATTTCCTTATAAATACAAAAAGATAAACGTCATTTGCATTATGTCGTCATTTTACTACCACTACCAGCATTCCTTGGGAGATTAATAAAACAGTTTGCATCAAGAAAGTCGGCAAAGCATTCTGGTAATGGTAGTATTCTACGTTATCAGAAATCGCCTATTGCATTATTCAAAGACTTCATTAGTTTATTGGGTGTTTGTGTTATGGCTGATTTGGTGGTTCAGTGTTTGTTGTAAGTTTTCACATACCTCAAGATGGCCAAATGTCTGCACCAAAGGAATCACAAGCATTTGGTTCTTTTCACACTCTTGAAGGAACTGTCTTATTTCGTCTTCACTAAATGGAAAGATTTAAATTGGAATGTTTTAAAAAGCACGCATCGGCCAAATAACATCGAAATTTTAAAATTTTAAATCTATAATAGCACCATTAATCTAGACATTTGATAAGTAATATATATTAGTAATATAATAAATATTAATTATTAGTATTTATTTGATTATTTTCAATGATATATGAGTTTTTTTCTCACCTATAAACATCTTTACCACGAATAATACTTAAGTCGTTTTGAAATGGATAAGTGTCTACATATTCCACGAGAAACCCAGTTCCTCCAAGAGACTTCACATACGACACAAGCTGAAGAGATGTCAACAATATCAATAATAGCAGAGCTGAGCGCGACCTGGAAACGACTCATTCAACACATCGACAATACAATAGCATCTTTTGAATAAAAATGACTCATTATAAACAACATCTATATTTTCTGCCTCATTCTGATGAAGACTATCACGGCGAAGCCGAAACGTCGATAATACAGCTCGCCGTGTTTCTAACCAAAATAAACTCGATGTTTTTTTTATAATATCTATAATAGTATGAGTACTGAGTGGAAGGGGTCTTACGGGCAAATATTTGAACCAAGGGAATGCTGAACAAGCACAAACCAAGCCTGTTTCTTTCGAGACATTGTTCGAGTAAGTCTAAAGAGTCGGTACCCGTCTAATGTTTTTCACGATTGGAGCTGATCTTGATGTTGGCCAATTTGGTAGGCATCATTGGATACGTTAACTAGTATTTGACTTAGTACCTGTAAAAGATAGCTCATCTTAGGTGGAGCACCACTTAAATCCAAATGAACTAGTTTATGTCCCTGAAATCTAATTAAAGCAAAAGCAATTAAAAAGAATACATTTAAATTAGATATACCTTCCAACCAAGCAATTGGTTAGTCACTTGAGAAGCAATTAGTAAAATTTTACTTTTGTGATTCTCATTTCATATAAAGACTTTGGTTTATTGCTGAGTCGCCAAAACTTCTCGCCAAAACTCTTCATATATAGATGAATTTTAGCAAGAACATTCAAACTGCGGTATATTATAACTAAGGTACGTAAACGTTAGTTTACCCTTTTCCAGAAAGTCCTTGGTATAATCTGGACACGGAGTCTTCAGCTTTCACAAGTCTGTCATTGGTCGTTAACATCAGCTGTTTGGCATCGGCTATTTCTGTAAAATTATTAAATTTGCTAAAAACCTTTTCGAGATAAAATAGCCTGTTTCTGTTCAGGTTTCTCAAATATTGAATCCTCCATCCATGTTTTAGTTCAAAAACAGGACTGGTTCATAAAATATATACTTATAGAGTACACGCACTAAAAGTGTGCAACGTAAATACCACTAAATAGTGCTATTTTATGCTGATTCTATTGTTTTCTTTTGTTTAATTAGTGCTATTTACTACTAAATAGTGACAACTGTTGCACACTTTTAGTGCATGCACCCTAACTTGATTTTTTTTACATCCTTTTTTATTGTTGTCTTTCCTCAAAGCTTTACGCAAACGTGCCAATCCGGCTTCAGGACAGATAAAAAGATAGAAAGTTCAGTTTTCATTGCCTCAAGGCTTAGTATATTCCTGAAATAATATCCACAATTATTTATAAATAAATGTTAATAAATAATAGTAGATATATTAAAGGAAACTGGAAATCCCAAGCTTGGATATTAATGGCTATTAATAATAAGTTACATTGCATATTACCTTGCATAACTTCTGATAAAATGGGACTGCCCGCTGTTCCTGCGTATTGTGGCCCATCCTGACAGTAACGGCTCGGTAAAAGACTGCAATGAATATATCAATGATGCAAACTTCATATCATGTGTAAATAATTTTTTCGCTTGAAGCTCTTTAAGGTATCACTGGACACAAAATGATCCGAGATTTCTACAATAACCGATAGCACAGTAACAATATTCTAATCTAAAGTATAAATTTTCTGAACGCTTAGTTTAGCAATATATCCGTGAAACACTAATTACTAAATAGTACAAAATAGTGCTAATTAAACAACAAAAAACAATAGAATTTGCATCAAATAGCACTATTTAGTGTTACTAAAGTTTCACGGATTACAGCCAAATTCGTTGTATCGCGACCCGCCGTTTCAAAACTTTGTTTTCATTTTGGTCTTTTCTGAGCCGTCAATCAAGTTCATAGGGCGGAGCTTGCCCTAACATGTTTTGTCATCGGTTAATCTAAAATAAACTCCGCCCTTGGAATTGATTGACGGTTCAGAAAAGACCAAATCAAAACAAAGTTTTAAAACGGCGGGTCGCGATACAACGAATTTGGCTGTAATTGTTTGCACTCTATAGATTTGAGATCGAGACTCTAACTGATATCTAGCAATACAGAACAAACAATGAGGTATTTTCAAAAATTCAAAGACTTTTCTTTAAATCCACAAGTTGTTTTGAGGAGTAGTTAACAGTCGGTATGCAATCTATATTTAATTTTTAGACCTCATCTGTTCAATTCCACAAGTTACTATAACGATTGATTAACAGTTTGATGTGTACGTTTTTCAGATAAATCGATCGGCACGTGACGCTCGATTCTTGAAAAATAATTGAGCAACCTGCTATGCACTTAATGGTAATGTGGCTGATTAGATTTCACACTTTTTATGATAATGTTTGATCTCAGTAAGGTTAAGTTTTGCCCAGCTACTAACCGTTTTAACGTTTCTAGGAACATTATAAGAGGATTAGCTAGTATACGATTATGAACATAATCCGAACGATTAAATTCCAAATAAAAGTAGCAATAAAATTTAGCTTTTTTTTGTTTTTCAATGGAGTGTACTGTTTTTATCAACTTCGATAATTTGATTTAATGATAACATAAAAACAACAACATCATCAAATCAAAATGTCAGTAGTAAAACAACGACTTTTTTGGATTGTGTTTATGTACAAAGTTTTTTGGTAACGAAATTATTCATTATACAGAACTTTTATTGTACAAACACCGTTCTATACTTCTTAATTTCGGTAAACTAGGAGTGCAAGGACGCCACAGATCGATGCACAAAAAGTTCGTGGAAGAGATGTCAAGAGATTCACAATTATTTTAATTTTAAGCTAATTTCCATTGAACATTGGTACATAACATCGCATGATCTAAAAAAATATCCGTTCAAGCTGGATTTTTTTTTCTCGTATTTTACGTCTATTAATCTTTATATATATTGACTGTAACACCAGGAGCTCAAAACATCAACAAAAAATGCATATTTTTATATTATAGTTAAACAAAACTACATTTTCATGAAAAAAATTCAACCATAGTGATATTTATGATGAGAGACAGCTCGAGAAAAAGACAAAAAATAATCAGAAACATATCTTTGAAAAAAAAATACATCTAAAGAACTGCTAAAACAAAAAAAATATCATAACGGTGCATAAAATTGTTAACGGGATTAACTTGGTTGAAATCATAAATAGGGTCTATAAATTAGGTAAATTAATGCATTCTCTATGAAATACAAAATATATGTAAAAACACAATTTTCATTTTACTCTTGCACATACACTTAACAGTTCAGTGAAAAAACAAGAAATTCAGTGATCTTTCCTTTCTGGTCAAATCACGACAGACTTACCTTGCAAAGAAAACTACAGCAAAAATGCTACAAGCGCTGACTAATTTGCACAATGTTGACGCCATTTTGCGTGCGCGCCAAGCTCAATCACATCTGTGTCTAATAGCCACGATTTTTAGAGTTTAAAAGTAACATTTAACGCTTTTTCTAGATTTCACTTGGCAATGTTGCTTATCGAAGCGTTAGAATGACAAGACCTGCTCATCAAGTCACCCGTAATGTTTGGATACTGGAGAGGTCAGGGCACAGGAAGCCCATAACAACAGGTTAGAAGAAAATTATGAAAAAACACAAAGATACCGCAAAGTTAAACAAAGTAAAATTAAAATGGGAGCCCTAATGAGAGAAGGATCCTGCATGCACAGGCACGAAACCTTCAAAGTCAGAGCGTGGAGTACAATTTCCTGAAATTAGCGATTTACAAAACGTCCTGTTTGAGCCTTGAGTTATATCTGACAGTTTTTTAATTAACTTATCAGTTATAAAAATTTGCTCAAAGAGATTAATGTCGGTTAATCTAAACATTTCAGAGCAGGGAACCGTATTACACATTTGAATTCCCTTTCTGTGAGAAGCAATTCATTAAAAAATACTACATTTTTCCAATAACTACTTTCGGGCGTGTTTGATAAAAGATGTTTAAGTTTTATTTGAATATGATATTAAGTTATTTATGTATTTTATTGATTTTTCGTATATATATTTTGATAGCTTTTTCGGTTTAACTTCATTCATTCATTCAATAATTCATTCATTCATGCATTCATTCATTCATTCTTTCATTAATTGATTCATTCATTCATTCGTGTATTTTTTATTTCAAGTTTTTATAAAAGTTAACAAATATGCATGTCCAATTCGCAGATAGTTTATTAAACTAGTCGAGGCGGACCTGAAAAATATTCAGTTTAATTTAAATAGTCTATCATTAATTGATATTCAGTTCTTACTTTTATTTGCTAACGTTTTCACGTCTTCACTTCGACAAAGGACGAACGTCCGAAACGTCAGTAGGTACTCTCTTCTTTTTATGGTGTGTAACTTGCATTTTTACCACAACTGTTTTATTAGAAACATCGATGCAGCTCACACTAGTTTTATCGCTAGTTACCTATTAACGCAATAAAGAAAAATATTAATACCCTTCCAAATACTGTAAGATTTCATGAAAAATAGAATTGTTTGATTGATATGTTGGCGGAAACGTTTTTTTTTTTAATCATTTTTTTACTAGACCTGCCCGTAACCATGCTGATAATGGTAGTTTTGTGTTTGACGTGTTAAACATGTCTATTTACGTGCGCAATAGATATTTGGTATTTATTTGATTTTATGGTTTTGAATACACCTATTTTGTTTAAAAAAAAGACATTGTCCGGTACAATGTTATCCCGATTCCTACCCAGAATTCACGGTCATATGCGAAAATCTGCATGAATTAGCTTCTATTAATATATGACTACAATATTGTTGAATTGATCATGCCGAAGTGAATTGTTTGAAAGCCACGTTGCTTATGAAACTATCAATTTGCTATCCCATAGTAACAGAGTTTTAATCAAATAGTATGCCAAGGCGTTACGGTTCAAAGTTGGATCCACATGAAGATATTATACAATTGAGAACAGAATAGTAACCACGGCCAAATATCTAAAAAAAAATACGATGTGATATCGTGGAATTTCTACCACCGCATTGGCACATTTAAATCTTTGCTTTAAATGTAATCAAAATCATTTAACTTCCAAATAAACTAAAGATATCAACGTGTTATATAGAATGCTGTATTTAAAACGTATATTACCAATTAGAGCCATCAACGACCAGCCTTCTGACTTGTATATGAAATAATTACCTATATCAATTTATACGTACAATGGAATGGAATTAGTTTTGGACTATATCTATACCCCTCTCCTTGTAGTCAATAGTCAATATCAATATGCTAAAAATATTATTGTAGATATTTGCAATGGAGAAAATTAAACTAAACTAAGTTACTAGATAAACGTTTGATTTCACTATTCTTTTTCGTCCTTTGTTTGATTTTGGAAAATGCTAAAAAACCTCTCCATTGAAGGCCCGTCAATACCATCTCCTAAAAGTATAGCACCATAAAACAAAGCTGTTTTATTATCCCTTGGAGCAAAAAGTTTAAAGCCAGGTATTTGGGCAGCTTGAATACCAACATCTCTTGCTACTACACCAACATATGCGTCATCGGTATTAAACGGCATCCTGTATTGAGTATAATTGAGATACAATGGGATTGAATTCGTAGAAAACACTGTACAAGCCCCAAGCGCAAATGGAGGCCATATATCTTCGCCAAACTGGTCCCTCGACACAAACCAAGGGCTGTTTGGGTCTCGAAAAACACTTGCCGATGTGTACAGAAAGCCTCCGTAGAAGTGATCTGTGTTGTTTTGCTTGTGAAGCCAATAAAGAAGACGTGGAGCTAGTAAATATATGTCATCATCTGTCTTCACAATAAAACTAGATGAGAACTTACAGAAAGCCCATTGCAGTGCCATGAATGTTTTGTATTTCACATTGTTGTAATTGTCTGTGAAATTTCCAATGATTATGTCATTGTTTTCTAAGGCCTCTTTCTCATTCTCTTCATCGTCTTTGGCGTTACACAAACCAAGGCTGTAGAAAACACGAAACATCTGGTCAGACCCCAAAGCAGTTAAATTAGCCCACGTTTTTCGTATCGCCGTTCTCAGAATTCGATGTTTCTGTCCGCCACAAGCCGAATTGACGACAACAATCATCTCTACGGTTCTGTGCTGAATAGGTATATATGGCTCAATATAAGGGACTATGAGTTGAAAGTTTGAAAGTGGCTTCTCCACTGCTTTCCATGTGTTGAAGTGGACACAGGTTTGTATATCAGAATCTCTTTGAAATATGTTTTCTGGCTTGCGCTTTTGCTTGAAAGAATTTGCCATTGCTTTCAGTTTTATCACTGTTTTATAGTGATCTAGTGCGTGTTGATTAGTGAATATTGTGTAAAATGTAAATACGCATCCGCATAGGATTCCAATCGACAGTTTTCGCCATAAATATCTAGAACAATTCCCCATGATGAATGCTAGCGCTCTTCTGAACATAAGATAAAAAAATCAATGATCCTATGTATTTATAAGCTGTCGGAACCTGTCAAAAACCCTATCACTCTTTCTGTACGTCCAATGATTATCTCACTGTCTGAATGAAATAGAAGTTAGAATTTTCTTATATCAGATAACGTGTAAGACAAAAGTGTTAGCATGATTCTAGGTTGAGTATATATTATATCCGGCTACGTCGGATACTGCGTCATTAGTCGCCGTACAAAGTAGCAGCAATATTCGAGATTTGAATGTGTATTATGTTTACCATAATATGAACAGGAACCTGGAGCGAGCCTCCACAATGTAGTTCGTCGGTATTTGGGATATCAAATTCTTGCATCTCCTGGGCTCTTTCTCTTGCTGTTTTGTAGTCTAGACCAACATGCAAAGACTCAAACACCTGGGCAAATTTGTCTGAACATTTTTGTTATTTTATCAGACGAAAATAGAGGTCTGTTCGATTTGTGTGTGTGTGTGTTTGTTTGTTTTTTGTTTTTGTTTTTTTTTTTGTTTTTGTTTTTGTTTTTTTTGTTTTGTTAAGACGTGTGGCCATAAAATCCTTTGCAAGTGTCAACAATTTAAAAACACGTTAAGTCATGTTGCCAAGACAATGTTTGTCCTTTAGAAAAGCATTCAATTTGCACTGACTGTTAGTTTTTGATTTCGCTATTGTCTGTACGAGGTTAATTGTATGACAACTGGAAAATTGAATGGCATATAACATATATAGCTGACAACTGACATGCAAATCACATCAAATAAAATCACTGCTGTTACATCGACTTAGTTTTAGCACTTAAAATGTAATAAACTGAATTTTCTTTTTGAAAATCGCAAGTTAATTATTCTTGAGTTTTAGAATTAAAATAATAATAATGATAAAAATAATAATAATGTGAGGTGCTTATATAGCACATTTCACAAAGTCTCAGTGCACTTTACAATTTATACTTTTTAGTAGTTATAATAGCTATAATTGTTATCATGAATGATATGTAAAGGTCTATAACTATAAATAAAGATTGATGGAATTAATGAACAAACTGTATGAAAAGAATTCTGGTATAGAAACGGGGGTAAAACGTCATCGCGCTTCCACAAGTTTGTTTTTCATTTTACGTTTCGGACGACTCCAGGGGATTCCAGGTTCGAATCATGGCATGGTCGGTTTTTTTTATTTATTATTTTTTTTTATTTATTTATTTTTTGTTGTTGTTGTTTTTAGGAAAGAATAAAAAATTGATATTACTCGCTGCTGGAGCGATGCAGTTCAGTAGGACAATGTGGTTTTGACTGGTTTGCACATAACCTAATCAGCATTAAGATATTTTCGATGATTTTTTTTCGATTTTTTTAAAAAAAGGAATCTAATTATTTATAACATTTAACCAATTATTTACTTTTACTGCTTTTTGTTCTTCTTGATCCGCGACCCTGCCGTCCATCTCAACCTTTATAAAATTTATGTTCAAAATCACTTCCGGTATACAGATACAGTTCCACTTCCAAGAACTACCTCGTGGCGAGTTGAAGCACGCTAAAACTTCATGTATGACCAACACTATGGTATTCCTTTTTAAATGAAATACGACTCCTTATGCTTTGATGTTATAGAAACACAATATTTACTCTACACGTCGTTCTGACCTCTTAGTAAAAGAGCCAACCTATTAATTCCAGCTTTTTATATCGTCTAGTAGACATAGTTAATATTAACTATGGTCTAGATCTCAGGCGATTGAAAAGAACGTCGTTACCTGTTTTATAAGGTATGTTTAGGATGCTTAAGTTCTTACAGAACATGTACATTTGTAATTTATAATACTAAAGAAAGGTTTTGATCTTAGACACAATTTTATATAGAATAAGGACAATTGCGGACATGGTCCGTGAAAAACACATTGAATTGCTTTCACGTACAGTCTTTTTCTTGTATTAATATCGATTTTGTGGTGCAGAAAAAGCTGGTAAGCAGCTCTGATATCTTTGTATCAGAAAAATCAACTTATGTATGGACAATACAAGCTGCTTAACAGTTTTCGTTCTGCATCAAAAAATCGATATTAACACAAAGATATCAAAGGCCTTTTTTCGAATTTTTGGTGCAGATCGAAGAAGCTGTTAAGTTGTTGCTCTGATATTTTTGTATAAGCAAAAATATGTTTGGACAATACGAGCATTTTAACAGCTTTTTCTGCATCACAAACTCAATATCAACACAAATATATCAGAGGCATTTTTGGATCAGCTTGAATTCATGATCAACTGATCAGACATGAATAAAATTTGCGAGGAATTCATGCATACAGTCACAACACCTCAAGCATACCCATCAAAAGATCATTATTGATTATTTCACTATTCAAATGTTGAATTGATTATTCGATTCCAGTACGTAGTTACTAAAACAAGAAATGACCGAAAATGAACTAAAATGATCTAAAGTGACCTAAAGTGAGCTAAAATGATCTAAAATGAGCTAACATGACCTTTCGATTTCTGCTCCATATTTTTGACCAAGTATCCGTTAATGTGTGTTGTGTTTTTCTTTACCTTTCTGTGAAGTTTCAGCCCATTGACATCGTTAGTCCATATAAGTGAATAACTATATTAGTCTTGCATCGCAACTTGCCGCAAATCCAAACAAATTAACACTGAGCACCCATATTTTTTGTACAATGAAATTGAACTTCACTATAGATACATAGATAATACAGATTTGTTAGGTGATACAAATTTACTTGGCTGACATTGCTATGTCATGACTAACCCAGGCCTAACCCTAACTTCACTATAGATACATCTAATATAATACAGATTTGTTAGGTGATACAAATTTACTTGGCTGACATTGCTATGTCATGACTAACCCAGGCCTAACCCTAACTTCACTATAGATACATAGATAATACAGATTTGTTAGGTGATGCAAATTTACTTGGCTGACATTGCTTTGTCATGACTAACCCAGGCCTAACCCTAACTTCACTATAGATACATCTAATATAAGACAGATTTGTTAGGTGATCTTACTCGGCTAACATTGCTATGTCATAACTTCGTCACGACACTTACAAAGCGTTACTATTTTGACATGAAAATATCGCTGACACTAACGTCAATTATTGTATTGTATTGCATTGCGTAAACTATATCACTGTATAAAATGACCACAAAACATTATCATGAAATAAAATCATTATATTTTGTAAAATATTGCAAGGGAAAAATACAGTTAATTAAATTAAATTAAATTAAAAATAGAAGGTTGGATTTGCATTTTGCTTTTTTGATTGGATAACAAATTTCAGGGGGAAAAATCCGGATTTTGCCCAGCACTGCATAGTGTGGATTGACTCGGTCGTTCTTTTGATATTTTTCATCAGTATTGCAAAACAAAATGACGCAGAACGTGTCTATTAAAATGAAAATAACTAACGTGAAAAGTAAAACATAATTTTAATTTCATTGTTTGTACAAGAAGCCAATTTTATCCATTGAGTATCGATTTATTGATTGGATTCCGATAATGGATTTCATCGATTGACCACACGGGTTTATAGGTAAATCATTAGATTGCAATAGGAGTTTTCTTTTGAAGGTCATTTTAGGTCATTTTAGATCATTTTAGATCATTTTAGGTCATTTGAGCTCATTCTTTTGTTTTAGTAACTACCGCTTCCAGCAACCAAATTTGGAAAAAAAGTGTACAAAATTTAAAATGACACATTTACAAAAAAAAAATCCTAAATAAGCAAACGAACGTCTTTCTTTTGCCAAGAAATACTTCAGTGAGAGTTTCTAGACAGTTTAATCTTTCTGTTCAAGATTTTTTATAGTTTTTTTTTTTCAGGCTTAAAAGGCGACTACTTGTTTTGAATGCATTAGACTGGTTGATTTCAAAATTGATATATTCAAATCGAATAATCAAATGAAGATTCAAATATACCGTAGCTATTCATATGCACACATAGTATATATTTCCTGACTTTTTTATTGTAGTTTATTGTAGTTTGTAGTTTATTCAATTTTAATTCATTTTACAAAAGAAGAACATTTATTTCAGCTCATCTGCAAATAGCATAGTTGCTAATCAAGGCAGATGAAGTGATTGTAATGTTAATAAAAGTATAGAATTTACAAATTGTAATATTTAACTATATACTTGAGATTACTTAAATTCAAAAATGAAATATCAGTATATGTACATGTGTATAGACATGACATAAATACACATCTACATATCGACATACAAATACATACACATATGTATTTACATTACTAGTCGAGATTTAACTTACTTAGTATTTTTACAAAAACAAAATATATAAATATATATATATATAAACTAATTTAATGTATTAATCACATGTTAATTAACATGGTTATTTTATTTACAATTTTTACCACTTTATTATCATTAGACGACAGCTTAAGTTTCTTCTGTGGCCATGCTTCGTTCAGCTCTTGTAGCTGGAGCCGCCATTGCAGTTGGTCTATATGCTTTTTGGACGCGATTAGTATTCCAAGTAAAAGTGTTATGGTCAAAACGACAGTACATTGCAGGTGAATATGAACAACACATTTGTACCATTGAAGTCTCTCTCCCCGACAATTACAATTCAGAAAATCTCAATGAACCTTTCCCAAAACCAGATTCTTACAAGTTCATTCGCACAGATAACTCATGTCTGGAATTTGATTGTGGCGCTGTTACAGAATGTTTCACTAGTGATACAAGGGAACTTGTTATCGATATGTATGCCCTCCTCAAGACAGCCGGGACTTACCAATTGACACCTGTTTTCAGAAATAAGAACAAAGTGAACTTCATTGGAATTAAAACAATACAGTTTGAAGTCTTGCCCTCTAGGCCATGTTCTTTAACCCCGTTGAAAGTCAAAAGACAGCAGGATACTGGCTTTTGTGTGGAACGTAAAGATATTCTATACAATGGGGGAACAGCAAAACTTTTTGTTCAAGTTTCTGACAGATTTGGAAATGTTGTGAAAGATGAGCTCACCGCAGAAATTGATAGTGAATATGTAAGCGTTTCGTCCTGTGAGTTTGTCAATGATGACCATTGTCATGTTGTTAGTGTCCATTGCCGCAAAGAAGGGGAAACAACGTTGGACTTGAGGCTTGGAAATGGAATTCAGGTGAAATAAACTATACATCTAGTAAGATTACCATTATTTTCATAACTTCGCGCCCGACTCATGCATCAAAGCCAATTATCGAGTTTGATGATTCTGTTCCGCCAATCAAACACACGTTGTCCAGACAATGTGTGAACAAAAGTCAGAAAATTGTATAAATAAAATATATAAAATATATAAAAATTGAAATAAAGATATCTAAGTTTGTTTATAGTGTACGCAGTGGTCTCAAATTAGCAGGAGAAAGAGCCTCAAAAATGACTAGTTTGAAAGAAGACCAACGAACACGGTGCGTTTGTTTTCATTCAACTGCTTCTAATGTATAGACAAAGTGTGTTTGATTAACGAAAGAGAACCGACCACTTTTCGAGCGAATGTTTTTATGTAGACTGGCGCGTTGTTACGAAAGGTAATGCATGATATGTATAAGAAATCCCAACGCAGATAGGTTACGTTTCGAGGACAATTTGTCATCACAATCAAGTAAATTTGATGCTTAATAAAAAAAATACTTCAGCTGGCGTAAGCCTTTGTTATTCATGTGCCAACCAGACGGTGATTGGCGGCTGTTGTTTCAATATAGCTTATTGTAGTTCTTGTTGGCACATTAGCATAACAATTTGTTTGTGTTTACAAACATGAAGTATCGCTATAGTGAAAGTGCATATTTTATATAGTTGGATTTCACAGATGGGACTGCTTTTACGTCACATACAAGGAATCTATATCCTGGAGCAGACTTGAATATTAAGCACTTTTTTATATAACTGCAATTATGATGCACATTTTATGCATTTTAAAAGCTACTTTGAATAATTATGAATACATTTCTTTGTGACGTGAATCTGTAGATCAATGATAGCTAAAACCTTGTGATGAGAGCGCATGCGCACACATGACTGCGTGCATAGTTTGTTGTCCCTACCGTATTTGAACATTATACATTACTTGGTCTCCAGATATACATCAGGGCTGGGTTGTTCAAAGCTCGATTAGCACTAATCCTGAGTTAACTCTTAAGAAAACCTATAGAGTTAACCCTGGATTAGCACTAATCGAGCTTTGAGCAACCGGCCCCAGAATGTAATACGTATTTCTTAAAGTAACTACTATCAACGTGTACCTTCATTGATTTTAATTTAAAACAGGGAAAGGTCGATGTCACAATTGTTCCGGCTCCAATTGCCCCAGACAAGTGTCGCCTGTACCATGAAGAAGAAGGCGGGGTCATTGCTGGTGAGAAAGTGAGATGGAAACTAAAATTGAAAAACATCTATGGTAATGCAGCGACTTTCAGAGAGAACTTTCAAGACCAACACGGCTTTTCTGTAGATTCTGTTGATATTCTTCCAACTGAGAGACGATCGATTAATGTGTCTCAAAACGGCAGCGACAGCTTCAATTTAGAGCTAACCCCTACACTCGCTGGAGAAAGGTCATTTACGTTTTATCTTAATAGCAGGCGTTTAGGATACGACTCAGAGCATGTTTATGTGAGCTCAGCAGGCTTGAAGTCTATATCAATGGTTACCGATCAAGCAAATTCAAGTCAAGCCAATTCAACAAATATAAGGGGTAGATTACGTCAAAGATCGATAAAGGAAAATCCAGGAATTCCAAGAAAAAAATATCCCGAAAGATGAAAGTTGTGGAGTAAGACCAAGATCTGCACTTCAAACAAGTAGCTCTTCCATTTTTACAAGTGAAATGCAATCAATGTCTTTCAGGGGCAATGATAGGTATGGAAATCCCGTTTTACTAAACCCAAAAGAATGGTGCTTAAACGTCTGCAAAAGCAGTGAACAACCAGATGAAAAAGACGAATCCGTTATGATCATTGTGCCAAAAAGAGCATCCGACGACTCCACCCTTTGTTTCAGTTTTTATTTTGAAACCAAAGGAGTTTACAAAGTCAATATAATGCAAAAAAGAAAATGCGTTGAAACCCAATTCAAAGATGATGTTACCTTTCCGAAGTCTGTTGTTTTCGAAGCCCGCCAAGCTCCTTTGGACCCCAAGAAATGTCGAATAGCTTCAAGTAACAAGAGTAAAGCTACAGCTGGAAGAAAAATTAAAATGAGAGTCGAATTGTATGACCGTTACGGCAAGCCTTTCATTTTGGACGAATGTGAAGAAAGCATGGATAAGTTCTGTGTAAAGTTGAACGATGTACAAAACCGAAAGGACTCTTTGAAATTGTTTTCCTCTAGAAGCCATGTTTGTGAACTAGAGTGGAACCCAACGCTCGCTGGACTGCACAATTACGTGGTGTATTTCGATGACAAAAAACTTGGAGAAGAGACATTTGATATCCATGTGAACCCTCGACCACTAAAATCCGTCGAGGTTGTGCAATCTTACTCTTTGTTTGAAGAAACTGTCGCTGCGCCACCTCTCGGAACAAAGATACCTGAATTCTATTCTAAAGAATTCGGCGTTTTCGAGAATACCAGCTACATCGACAGAAGCTTTTATACAAATGAAAAGCAGTTTATATCTTTTCAAGGCAAAGACAAATATGGAAACCTTGTTGTACTAAATCCAGAAGAATGGTGTTTGAACGTACGTAAAGACGATACAAATCTAGATGTAAACAATGCGTTCCAGGAGACGAAGAGTGAAGATTCTACTCTATGCTTCAGCTATTGTTTCAACACAAAAGGCACTTACAGTGTCAGTTTAAAGAGAAGGGACACAACTGGAAATAGCAAAGATGGTGAAGATCTCCCAAAGACTCTAGTTTTCAATGTTCTCCCAGCTCCATTGGACCATAGTAAATGCCGAATAACTTCAAGCCACAATCTCGACACAATAGCTGGTGAAAAAGTACATCTAAACGTTGAGTTGTTTGATATTTTCGAGAAGCCTTTTATGTTAGAAGAACTCGAAGAGAGCATACATAAGTTCTCTTTAAAGATAATTGGCGTAGAGAATGGAGAGGAATCCTTGAGATTATTATCTTCTGGTGGTCACGGCTGTGAACTAGAGTGGACACCAACTCTTGCAGGTCGTCACATCTTCCAGATTTACTTTGATGGTAGAGTACTCGGAAAAGAATCCGTTACGATCGCCGTAAATCCTGGGTCGTTGCGCTCCATTTTAGTCCTTGAAACCCAATCATCGTTTGTTGAAGGCACCAACAAATTCTTGTGTCTCACCAACGAGAAAAAGACACTTTTCCTCAAGGGTTGCGATGAGTTTGAAAACGACGTTTCAGTTGATTCTGAGCAGTGGTATCTTCGAGCAGAAAGTGAGGATGGTATTTCTGTCAACCTCGACCAAGAAAAAACTTTAGATGGCCCTATACTTAAATTTTTCTTCCGTTTTAACACAGAGGGTACTTACAATGTGCACATGCAACATATCGACGGAGACAACGCTGACATTGCAATCCCGAAAGGTTTCAAGGTAATAGTGGATACAGCTCCACTTGACCCTGAAAAATGTAGCTCACAACATATGGACGCAGAGAAACCAATCTTTGCACAGCCATCGGTTCCATTAAAGTTCAAGATCGAACTTTTTGACTGCATGTCCAACCCATTTGATTCATCAAAGGTGAAAAAAGAAGCCTTTGACGTTAAAGTAAATGGAGAAGCTATCGCTCATTTCTTGGAGCCATGTGAGTCCTTGAATACAGTTCTCATAGTTATTAATGTAGATACAAGAGATAAAGACTTTGTAGACTTTACAACCGAATACCAGCAGATCACTGTTGCAGAACCAATAACTATTAAAGTGACAGGTATTCCACCCTATGAAGAACTGGACTATATTAATGTTAGTCCTGAATCTATGCTAATAAACATTTTTGATGTTTCGCATAGACAACTAATCGGTGAAGATTTTGCGAACATTGACAACATTAATCGAGCTTTAAAACTATGGCATATACGTTGTAGTGATTTTGTTGTCATGAGAGATCCGGTGGATGGTAATTTTGCACAACTATATTATGAAGAAATAGTAGACAAAACTCAATTTTATTGGAATGATGAAAAAACGAAATGTGAATTAAGTGCTACTTCCAAACTGTTGTCACTTCTAGCCGAGAGCATTCATTACCGAACTCGAGCCTATGAGATGGACCATGAGAGAGAACAGTGGAAGGGTAAATCAGAGGATGCTTACAAAAGTCAAAACTATGAAGAGGCAAAAGAATGCTCTGGAATTAAAGAGAAATACTCGAGGCTCATGGATGAAGCGCATGATAAAGCCTCTCGAGCGATTTTCGCATTCTTCAATTACAATCGCACGGAGAAAGAGATTGACTTACATGGTCAACTCGTAGCGGATGAAGACAAACTAAAAAAGTATGAAAACCAACTAAGAAGAAAATTCAATAGCACAGAAGTTAAAAAGAAAGTCCAACAAGCACGCAGTAAGATGGATGAAGCTATCAATCATCTTCAAAAGCGTTTGGCCAGCCAAGAAGAGCATCAGCTAGACTGGCTGGAAATTATTTATGGAGCTGGACGACACTCCAATGACAACCGCCAAAAAATCCGTCCAAAAGTGGAGACTTTCCTTAAAAATAATAATCTTGGGTTCACTGAGTGCAACAAAGGATCATTGTTGATTTCATACAAGGAATATAAGGGTAAGCAGCCATGTTATGCGAGCTTCTACTGCAAGAAGTGTGACAAAAGCTGGGAGAGTAGGTCAAGCTGGAAGGACTATTGGCAGATGTGTTTTAAGTGTGACAGAAAAGGCGTTGAGTCGAAATGCTATCCATTAAAGTTAAGATCTGCTTCTGGTTCACAAAAACGCACGAACAGAAGTGGTATTTCCTCTGGGCCAACATTCACCCCAGAAGATCACAAAAGACTTTGCCAAAAGTGCCAGGAGCTTCCTGATGATGTTTACTGTGATGACTAACTGTACTAATGAACTATTTTCAAGTTTAAAGTTTTCGACAACTATGGGAAGATTTCCAACTCGTTTGCAGTTGTTGAAAGAGTGTTTCTAAACTGAGGCCTGGCAAAGTAAAGTGACCAATATTTCACCAGAGGGACCAAAAACAATGTGAAAGGACCCATAATGACAAAAACATTTTGTTTATTGTACTTAATTTGAATGGTTAGCTTTTTGTTGCTCAAAAACCATTAACAAGGCTAAGTCAGTGGACTTAGCACGAACCAATACCTCATCATTGGAAATGAAGTCACTCCATTTTATATCAAAGATGGACCTGAGATGTCTTTGCTGGACTGTTCTAAGAAGCTTGATTTGATGGTAATGTAAGGTCCATGTTTCGCTAGCATAAAGAAAAAGTTTAATCAATTGTTAGTAAAAATGTTATTTCTCTTTACTGTATATTTTTTGATTGCAAAAAGTAATAAAAGTGAGGTTGCAGCTTTGATTTCTTGAAACTCGTTTTTTCAAGCACACTAAAAAATTGAAAGGTTATTGGATATATGCAGCGCTGTCATTAATTTTCCATATTTTTTGAAGATCAGAGTGATTGTTCATTAATAGTTTGTAAGGTTTTGCTCAGGTTTTTGGTGAGATAGTGCAGCATATAAACTATAATGAATGTTTGAATTCTGTTATTTCGACTTAAGATGAAAATAACATAGTCATTCTGTAGATTAGTTGCAACATAATTAACTGGTATTTGAACCTCGTGTTATATAGGATAGAATGTTCTACATAAGCATCTAGACAAGCATAGCAATAACTAGATAGTTCTAGAGAATTCTGAGTTAGAGTTCATGCACTAAGTCATGTCTAAGTTAAGAAAGTTCTAGAACATTGACTAAAAATAGAAACTGATGTAAACAGTACTCTCTGGAATATTCTAGAACTTAGGCCAATTGGTATATAAGGAGGAACTGTTCAGTTCAATTCGTGGTCTCAACCGTATAGTAGTCTAAACAGTTTAGTAAATAGAGGTAGTGACTCAAGATCAGAGAACTCAAAGTTTAGGAAGCTAGGCTTATCAGTTCAAGGTCCTATTCATTAGCGTTCAGAAGGTACAATTGTAAAGTGTTCAGAGATCAAGAGGAATCAATAAAACCCTTCAGAACACCTCGTGTCACGCATGTTGGATTAACAAAATTTCATTTTTTTATTTTTTTTTATTCATTTATTTTATTTTATTTTATTTTATTTTATTTTATTTTATTTTATTTTATTTTATTTTATTTTATTTTATTTTATTTTATTTTATTTTGAATTAACAAAATTTCATTTTTTTATTATTTTTTTTTTCATTTTTTATTTTATTCATTTATTTGATTTGATTTGATTATTTTTTGCATTTTTAAATAAAAATCGTTAATAACTTTAAAGTTTGGCTAGGTCATTAAAGCAATGAGCAATTGGTATAAATTGATGCGCCAAAACTTCAGCGAATTTGATTAAATGCTATTGAATTGGTATAACTATTGCACACTTAACTTTGCACACTTTTAGTGTTTGAACTCTATTAAAATTATTTTAATGCATAATTGAAATCTTTGTTACTTCTGGGTTTTTTTTAATTGAAATGGGTACTTTTCTAGCAGTAACTAGAGCATTTTACTTGCTATATAAAAAATCTCTTGACGTTGGTTTCTTGGGTTCCCTGGTTACGAAAACACATTCAGCACACACTCAATGCTACTACCAGATTTCCATCCTAGGTTATAATTTAACTTTAGAACTATCGTATACTCCGGTTAGTGATATAGTCCCCCACTTCCTTCACCATATAAATATATAATTTGGCACAATTCAAAGTAATTTTTTGTTAATCTTAATGTTTACTTTTAGTTTGGTCGAATTGTATACTTTTAGTGTAAACTCAGCTTTTTCTATATTCCACGATAGCCAATCAGAAAATAACAGCTGCCACCGACGTAATTACTTTGAAACATCTTCTACGTCGATCCGAATCAAATTGGGTATTTCATTGACAAGGAATTTACTTGGAAGCATCTCACATAGACATGTTTACTTGCCCGAACCTTGGGCATCGATAGTTGATATCAAAGTTTCTTTATTTGCCCTAAACCTTGCACTTCGATATATAATTTTATTACTTGTGCGAATCCTTGGACTTCGTACGTGTTTCCAATGAAAGATCTAAATTAAAAAAAAAAGATATTGCGCGCTGTGGACCACCCAAAAAAATTGGATTTCGTGAAACCGTGACTTACAATTATAAAGTCAATATATTACAACAAACAAAGACAACTCTGGAAACACACAGTGCTTGACAAACTGTGATTAATATAATTAAAAGTAAAAGTAAAGAAAATATATAACATATGTCTTTTATATTGCGCACAATTGCTTTAAAAAAATTAGTGCAGATGATCTATATTTGGGTGTATTTTCAATTGTGCTATGTTTGTTTTGAGTTGGTATTGTACCTTGGTTAAAGATGTTTCGTATCAGTTTCATGAGCACTGTTAAAAACGTTTTAAACCTCCATTAAATAGCCTTCCTTTAACTCAACAGATCTGAAATTTCACACAATGAAAGAATGGAAGTTGAGTTGATATTGATCATCAGTATGTCAAATTATGGTCTATAGCAACAATAAACAAAAAAAAACGAAAATTTTATTTTAAAAAGTGGCCTTGAAATTATAAATGCTCGTTGACTTTTTGCTATAGATCGCAGTACAATCCAATACATACCTATATTTACAACAAGAGCAACACTACAACAACAACAACAGCGATTTTATTGAAACTGTTTCGGCTAGATCCATCTCTATCGAAAAATGTACAAATTGTTTCATATTAAACTAACAAAAAGCACTAACCCTAGCAAATAGCGAAATCATTATGACAGTAATAAATTCTGTCCATAATTTAATCTATTGACGTAATTTTTTCAGCATTCTAACACAATCCTTGTTCTTTCAATTGTTCTCTAATCACGATTAGTCTATTTACGTCTTCGCGAGAAGGGCTTCCAATAAAATAGTTCACTTTGTCTAAAACACTAACATAATCTGAGAGAGTATTCCCGTCGACAGGAGTTGGATGGGCTTCTTGATTCCTTGATTGAGAAAGGTTGCGCAATGCTCTTTCGAGATCTTTATTCCAGTTAAGACGGCTTTGTAACATCTTCCATCGATTCTCTGCTGCACTTCTACTCTCGCTAGGTAGATCCTTCATGTCGTCTAGAATTTGTGGAATCTTATATGACGTGAAGGAATTGTATAAGTCAGGCAAGACGTGTTTGTACATGGCTTTCTGTATGTCCGTGGATAGTTGACCCAGACCAAGAAATGCAATAGTGACTGAATCCTTTTCCGATTTTTGTTCAAGTGCCTTCATGCGACTCTTAAGCATGCCTATCTCAGATTTAGCCTCTGCTAATTCCTTCTGAAGCCTCTGAACTTTTTCTTCGAGCTCTTTTAATTGTCCATCATTTTCTGACCGGTTACTTTTCAAATCTTCCAACTGTTTTTGAAGTTTTGGAAATTCTACTTCAGCCAAACTATCGAAGTAACTTTTTATTCCGGCAAGAGTCAGATCACCCTCACCACTTTCTTCACGTTTCTTTAGAATATTGCTAAATTTCGTTAAATTTTCCTTCAATTTCTGGTCAATATTTTGGAGTGTGCAAGTAATAGTAAGATATTCTTTTTCCCATCCCACATCTCCTTGATGGGTTACTCTAGACTCTCGACCAAGACTTCCAGCAGACCTGACTCTATGGACTACAGCCATTTGGTAGAATATATTGCCCCTCAAATAAATTTCATGTATCGATATTCTTCGCCTTAACTGTAGCAAATGAGGTATATAGGATGAACGTTTCATTTTAAACAGGGAATTATCAAATAACATCGCTTAGGGGTTGACCATGTGACGTCTTAGGGGGTGGGTCCATGCAAGCAATTTTTCAATTTGTAATGTCGAAACATGTCTGGTAAATTTAAACGTTTATTCGAATATTTTTAATGTGTAATTTTTGTAGTCATATACTTCCACACCATATTTAAAGTAAAAATTCTAAGATTTTGAACATGGGCTTGTATTTATTATTTTATCGTTTTACCCCTTGGGGAAATGCTTTATACATTTTTTTTTTTCAAAATCGCCCATCAACCCTCAAAAGTCAAATGATTGTCCCCTTCAAACAATTTTGTTATGCTATTGCACGTGATCGAAATTAAAAATGTCAAAACGCACAATCGTGAAAGGAAACTCTAACTATACATCAAAGTAAATAGCATCTTAAGCATGTATTTTTTTTATTCTAGGAGTTTTGAGTTCAAGGAATTGAATCAAAGAAACGAAAATTAATATGAATCCAAAGCTTTGAATTTGTGAATGTTCTAAACTTTAATGTTTTATAGTACGTAATGGGCACAATATTCGGAGAACTCTGATGTCGTTGTTGTGTCCAGACACATGCATGTTTCTACGAGAGGTCACAACCTTGCTGCCAACTGAATAGGATCAATTTTATCCTTTAACAAAACTTCGTGAAACAGCAGTTGATATATTATAAAGTTTGAAATTAGAGCAAAACAAACGTTGCCCTAAAATTTAGGTATTTAGGAACATACAAAACTAAATAATAGAGTCCACTCATCAATCTTGACAATTATTTTTGTTATATCCTTTCCTCAAAACTCCTCAATTTTCAGTACCATGTTTTTTTTAATTATTGCACATTCTGGTTAAATCGACGCTTTATATTATCAACATTCCATCGTTATGATTTCGTATTTGGACTATTTTAAACAAAGTCGCGTGAATAGAGGGCACATAAACAGGGAAATGAGGTCACCAAACTCTGTTTGTTCACGACTAAATGACAGCTTCAACATACAGTTCGAGTTCAGACACATCTCTTTACAATTAGATGATGAGGCTCACGTTAATCATTTGGATAAAATGGATATATATATATATATATAATTAATATGTAGTGCTTTTGGGATAGCTGCACGTGATCTGATCTAAAACAAACCAAATAACTGAAATTGTTACACTTAATTTTGCGATGAAAATTTAAGAAGCTATAAAGTGGCTTCGTTTTCATGTAATCCCATAGAACCATATTAAATAATAACCAAAATGCAATGACCAGGACTGAAGTGATCTTGCTGAAAAGTTTGACGTTATCTTCGTGGACATTAATAGGCTAGCTCCACACCACGTTATTGACAGTGAATGAGACTATCAATTCATAGGGTTTTTTCCCTTTTGGTATGCCCTTCGTCTGTGCGTGACTTGGGGAGAAATGATATGTAATCTGAACGTCCCGAAAAAGTTTATTTACAATCGATCACACTTTGAATTACCTAAATTAAAAAGTTCGCAGTGGCAGTTTGCAGGAGTGATGTCATGCGATATCTATGGAATGCGCACATCGACACCGCACACACAGTCCGTTAACACACATATACGCAAAATATAATTATGAGTCATTACCACAAGGGTTCTTTCCCTTTCCCTTATTAGTAAGTTGCTATTTCGCTCATCAACCAGAACAATATCAATAAATTACCCTGGAGACACGGGGGAGACAAACAGTAGACAATGACTGACGACTGTTGAGTTGTTGATTTTCTTTCTCCAACATGTCTATCTTAGATTGAGCCTCTGCTAATTCCTTCTCAAGCCTCTGAATTTTTTCTTCGAGCTCTTTTACTTGTAAATCATTTTCTGACCGGTTACTTTTCAAATATTCAAACTGTTTTTGAAGTTTTGGGATTTCAACTTCAGCCAAACTATCAATTAGTTGATTTTCATTCCGTAAAGAGCAGGGTCGCTTTTACCATTTTCTTCACGTTCCTTTAGAATATTGCTCAATTTCGTTAAATTTTCCCTAAATTTCTGATCAACATTTTGGAGTGTGCAAGTAATAGTAAGATATTCTTTTTCACATCACACATCTCATTGATGGTTTATTCTAGACTCTCGACCAAGACTTCCAGCAGACCAAACTCTATTGACTTTAGCCATTTGGTAGAATATTGCCCCTCAATGCATAACTACATGTACGATGTCCTCACTTGTACATCCATACACGCATAATCAAAATATAAAAGATTGTCATAATTAGGATTATGACATATTTCTCTTTTGTCCGTTTGTCCGTGCGTGACTTTGGGAGAAATTATATTTGATTAGTTTATCCATTAGAGAGGTTAAGTGATGACGAACACGAGTTCGATTACGAGTTTAACAGAAAAGTTATAAAATGTTTTTATATAAGTTCCAGGGATGGTTCATATCGCAATGTTGAATTGAAAGTATATCATAAAAGTGGTCTTCTGACACTTTCGCCTAAAAAATGATTGAATGATTTGATTTCCTTTATGTATATGCGCATTCGTGCGTGTGCGAGTCTCTTACTTGTTCACATAGGGTTTCCGCATATTTTCCATACGCTCAGCACGTCAAATTATGTTTCCATAGCAACGATAAAAAACAATGAAACACATAGTACTTATCACACGATTTCACATATTTGAAGAAAGTTTAAAAAAATTAATTTATCTGCTTCGTAATCTTTATATTGATTTTTCATGTTTTTTTTTTTTTTTTTTTTTATAAAGATTCCTTGGATGTGCCAGATTTTTGGAATAAGAAAATGTATGCTCGTTGTTGCACTCTAACTTTGAACACTTTTTGACGTCATCAAGACAGAAGAAATTATGCCAACAAATGCTGCCCCAATTGTGGTTTACATTTTCTTTTGCTTGACAAATTATTTTCTTAGCTTTCGTTCTGTTGTAAATTTATGATAAACTGTACAAAGTCATCCAAGTACATTGCTAAATTTGGCTTCCACACTGTTAATTTTTAAACTGAAAAGGCGCTTATCACGCAATTTGTATAAATTAATAACTAATTAAAACTAAAACTCCGGCACTCTAATTAATCGTAGTTATTCAAGAGTTAAATCCTAACTCATAATTGAAAAAAACACTTATGTATCGGTGAATTTTCCTAGTTGATAACAGCACAATTTTAATTTCGCCATTCAGGTTAAATTGATTTAAATTAACTATTTCCACATCACAATGAATCATTTGATCATAACTCGCACCTAAACGCCTGATTCATGACTTAAAACCATGGTTCATGTTCTGATGCAATTTTTGAAGAATATGGCAGACGTAAACTATTTCAGTCCTGGAAACATGATTGTCAGGTAAACATATATTACCAAATAGTAAGCGCATCTTTTTACCAAATTTGGGTTTTAAATTGATTATTAACTGAAAACATTTGAATTCTAGGAATGTAGAATGTATATAAATGATTCATTTCGAAAATTCCGGAACTCTCAAGATCATAGTTATGAAGTGACAAATCCTAATAAAAAGATAGAAATTAGATAAGATTTATCGTTTAAAACACACTTTTACATTCGTAAAGTTTGCTAGCTGAAAACGGCAAACTTTTAAGAAATTTCAACATTGAATTGTTAACTTTGCAATTTATATCTTTTTTGTATAATAGGTCAGTTCTGCCCAGACACATTTTGAAAATAATCTTTATTGCCACTAGTTTTATTATCTTCTATTGGCTGCAGAACTTATCACCGATGTGATTCAAGTGCTAAATATAACAAAAATAAATGTTATTTCTGATTGGCTAATACCGATACGGTTTGTTTGGTTTATGACGTACCACAACTTGTCTTAACAATTACAGGTAAAGAAGTTAAAAGTTGTTACCAATGAATACCTAAGTCATTTGGTTCATTCCACGAAGACGTAAATGGCTGAATTTATTAAAAAAAAAAAGATTTAAAAAATGGATGGGGTCGGCGGTAATGGAGGCTTGTGCAATGAAGGTTCTTACCAAGAGCAATTGAGTTGGGAAGAAGAATATGGCGAAGATGATGAAAACGACGAAAATGATGATATTTTTTACCAACTCGACAAAATTTGTGAGAAATTGGCAGAACATGGAATAAAAATCAGCGATCTTGAAAGTCAATGCAAAGAAAATGACGAGCTTAGGCCCAAGCTTTCTGAAGTGCGAGACTTTATCGACAGTTTGAAAGAACAACTTCCAAAAATTCAAAAGGAGTTCAATGATTTGAAAAGTAATCATGATCCGCTCAAAAATGACGAGGAAAAACAGGCGATCAAACAAGAACTTGAACTTTTGAGAAAAATGGTAAAAGATCTCGAAAAGAAGAACGCTGATCTCGAGATTCAGCTACAACAAAAGTGTGGCGAAGTCAAGGATTTAAGAGAAAGGATCTCAACGCTTGAAGACGAGAAAACGACTCTCGAAGAGAGGTTATGCACGCTGACATCAACTGTTGCTAGTCTTAAAGACAGTGAGCAAAGGCAAATTATGAAGAACAATGAGCTCGAAATCAAGATACGAAAAGTTGTCGAATCTTTCCAGAAAAGAGTTGAGGAAGAATTGGAAGCCACGAGAGAGAAAAACAAGGAGCTAACCTCTGAGATGGAACAACTGAAACGCCAACAGCGTTATGTTGATGGAGGCCCTCTTCGTCTTCCCGTCCAAGCCAGTAAAGAACACGATGCAATGTCAAGACTTTCAGGTACATAAAGGTTCCCTTACGGTAATTCCGTAGTTTTGCACTGAGCACATTTTTGCGCATGTTTTAAAGTTGAGAAATTTCATAATTTTGACATGAACTCCTATTAAATTATATTTTTAAAATGCTGTAAAATAAAATTACGAACATTTGCGATATTTCGAGCAAAAAAAGCGATATTTTACTACAGAATTTTGTCAAAATCAAGAATACAATTTAATACCGCTGATAAAAAAAAAACATTTATAATAATTTCATAGCGAGTTCACAATAAGTAACTCAAGGTAAAGCCAGTTTCCTGATCCAAAGAAATAATCTGACGTTCTGATTCACTGAAGTCTAACTATTAGTTCGATTCTCGGTGTTTCGATAACTTTTCTGGCTTCGAAAACTAGTGAGAAATAACATTAAAAACATTCAAATCTGTCTATTCTCAATATCAAACTAAAATATAAGTTTGTCGAGTTTTCCTTTAAAATCTTACCAGAAAAGTTTAATGTTCAGCAGAAAATGTTTTAGTTCTTGAGAGTTTGTTTTTTACTTGTTTCAATGTGAAATCGTTCGACTTTTAGATCAATATCGATGACCAGTCCACGCTTTGCCATTTGAATACAAGTTCAAAATCGCTCAGTCAACTTAGTCGTGTTTTTGTAGAGTTTTAATTTCAAAATCTAACCAAAAAAGCTTTAACGATATTCATTGCTCAGAAGTTAAGGAGAATGTAAATGTTTTAGTTGTTAAGAGTTTTTTTTTAACTTGTTTCAAAATGAAATCATTAGACTTTTAGATCAAATTTTATGACCACGCTTTGATTTACAAGTTCAAAATTAGTCGCTCAAAATCATGTGTTTGTTAAGCTTTCCCTTCGAAATAACACACAAAATGCATTAAAATGATTCAATTTTTAATAATAAAGAATAACAAAATTGCTCAGTTGTTGTGACTTTTTTTTTACTTATATCAATGTGAAATCATTCGAGTCGTTGAGTCGATCATTCGGATTGGCGAAGGAGTTTATGAGTCGATGCACAAATTAAAGTCGTGTTAGTCGTTTGTTTCTTTGTTTTCGGGTTTCTGGAAATAACTTTCGGATTTCTAGATGTTTGGTATTAAAGAAAAGTGTAACCGTTTTGTTGTTGTAACTTTGAGAGTTTTGATGTTCAATCATTGTAGTGTTCAATTTTGTCCGTATTTTTGCCTAGTTGACACATTGCACAAGTGCAGACGATAGAAATCTGAATTTTAATGAGTTACACACTTTGTCCGTAGCGAAGCCGTAATGTATTTACACCATATGAATTTTTTTTAATTGTAAATAACCTATTTTTGTGTACTCAGCATATTTATTATTATTATTATTATTACAATTTTGTTTTCTTGTTTAAGATCTTGCCTGTGTTATACTGAGTATTCTCTACAAGATCGTTTTGCCAGATTTTCATACATCAGCACTTAAATCAAGCTACACGGTAGAGAGAATCGAGCGCGACATTGAGAAGCTTCCAATGTCGAAAGAGGATCGTGAAAAAGCAAAAGATCGATGGAATAGCCTAAAATCAGACTTTCGTTTGACGGATGAGAAGTATGAGGTTTTTAGTTCAATTCGAGAGAGCCGAAATGGGCAAGAAATCGTGGAGGAGCATTTAGAAGAGCAGTACCTCCGTGAAAGTGCCAGATTTTTGGAAAAAGAAAATCTACTGAATGGATGGCTAACAATGAAGCATATCACTGAGCTTATCGAGATGTGGAAGAAACTCTCCGAAAAAGTCAAAGACGAAGACTAATTCTACCATATACTAATAAGGTTATGTGAGCAAGCTGCTTTTTTTATTTTGCAAAGTTACCTGGATCTTACAGGTCGGGTCTGCATTCACTGAACACCCAGGAGTGCAAGACTACTGAAATAAAAGGATGGGTAACAATCGAGCATGTCAATGAGCTTATCGAGATTTGGAAGAAACTTACTAAAAAAGCGAAAACTAGTGTTGCATGCTTTAAGATTTCATGCATAAGCAATCTAATTTTTGTATTTGCGAACATGTTCTTGAAATAATCGTAGACACCAGCTATGTAATAATAATCACAAGGGAGATCTCAGAATATTTAACAAGTATTCCAAAACGTCATAACTGTATTATTGTAATCAACAATTTGAAATTAAGAATAATTTAATTCTCAATTCTTTGCAATAAGTGGATGAAACAATAAAGGACAAAAACTTAAACAATTAGTTCGTGTGTTTCTCGAGTTGTTGAACGGATGTTAAGATGAAAGCCTTTTAATTTTTCTATGATTCAGATTTTACAAAAATAATTCATTTCTTTTTCTGTTGATCGACAATCATCAAGTTAAACCTAAAATTACCAACACAAAAAACAAAAAGACAAGAAAACGTGATGAAAAAAGTGGATTCAGCTATTACTATAGGCACTGGCGTGTGTGATCGATACGTAAGTTGTCGCCAGTTACCCCTACCAGACAACAAAAACAGCTGGCCATGACAACCCCTTTTTTCTGTCGATTTGATTGTATGATTCCTTTCTTTTGCTTTGAACTGATTCGCTCATACAACAATATCCTTTCCGATTAAACTGTCGCAGCTCAGCAGGCATTCTTAAGAATAGTGTTATTTTCTGGTTTTATCACGTGACTTCTCAGAGACACGACGATATTATGTCATACTACTTTACTGGTCTTCTCGGAACTGCCAAGGTTTATTTGGCTTGATCACGTGACTTCTCAGAACTTTCGATGTAACAACACCAACATCGACTAGCTGAACTATACAAATTCATCAGATAAACAAAATTTTACGAAGAGTTGACACTAAAAAATGAATCAATTTCAACGTAGATTACTAGGAGAAGATCAAGTAACAGATGGTGAGCAAGAAGTTGGGTTGTTTCCTACCGTTATGGGTCAAATAACTACAGCTGTAATGCAAACGGAGCAAACGGCGGCTTTGGTAATTGCGCGAAAGCACGAGGCTCAAATTGAAACTCTACATAGACAGCTAATAGTGAAAGACGAAGAAATCGATGATCTTCGACAAAAATTACTAGTTATTCAAGAGAAAAACAACGATCTTCAAATCAAGTTGAAAACTAAAGACGATGAAGTTAAACAACTGCAAGAACGAATTCAAACGCTTGAAGATGAAAAGCAAAATCTTCAAGACGAACTCGATCAAGTTGAAACCAAACTTAAAAGGCTAGAAAAAGACATGAAATCACTCAACAAAACGACAAAACAGCACGAAGAAGAAAACCGTAGACTTAAAGAAAACCTCCAGAAAGTTGAATTCGACTTGCATTCAACCCGTGAGACCCTCACTTCGGAGAATGAAAAGCTTAAAAGAGAAATGAAAAACTTGAAGGAAGCAAAACCCGTGACACCAGTCGACTTCCCTCGTCTTTCTTTACCACAGGCTCCCAACGAAAAGAGTGTTGCGATGTTACAACTTGGAGAACTGTGTTACCAACTCCAAGGATCAATGTACGAAAAGGTTCTACCAAATGATTATGTTCCAGAATTCAAATACAAGATAAAAAACATCGAGAAAGATGTAAAGAAATTACCTACAGATGAAGAGAAAGCGGAGGCAGAGAGAAGATGGCGGGAACTCAAGCAGAATATTAATTGGAATGATGATCTTAAGGAAACTATAGGAATGGTGCAACAAACAAGAAATATTGAAGCTCATCCACAGATAAGTGAAACAAGCCTGAGAAGGTACGTTGAAGTTTTGAAAAATCATGGTTGTCTAAAAGGATGGCTTTCGATGGAGAGAGTAAACGAACTTATTGAAGTTTGGAAGCGATTAAAGCAGTTGAAACAGCAATGAGGTAACCAGTCCTGATTATGAACATAAAAATAAATTTCACGAAGGGAAAAAAAAGACTGGACACTCTACATTTGCTATAGTTGAAACCGAACGATTCCTATCTATATTTTTAAAGAAACTTGATATATATATATACCTTGATATATACGAATGTTTCAAATGTCTTATGACAAAAGACATTTTTCATGTTTGGAATAATTAGAAAAAAAATAAGTTAACTTAGGATCTTACGAGCATTATTTGGGAAAGTTTTCGTGGATTAAGATAATTTCAAGGTATAGGATTTTACAGAATTTTTAAAGTATATGGGCCGGTTTAATTACTCAATTGTGAAAAAATAACCGTTTTACAAGGTATATGTATATAGTTAGAAACTGATTTTTTGGGACGACAACGTATGAAATTAGGGAAATTAAGAAACATCAATTGCAACTAAAAGGTTTAAGCAAAATATGTCTATGACTCCTCAAATGAACGTTATAAATTCATGTCTATCAAATTCTTTAGCGCAGGGTACCATTAACCTCAATGCGCGTTACAATCAAATATTCAAAGATAAGGCTATTGAATTCATACTTTATATACATGCGAAATATATCAAAAACCGTTTGATGATATGGAATTGATATATGCAGTGCGCCTTCCATGTAAACTGAATATGTTCAAATGCGCTTTAAATTGTAAAAAGCAATTGATAATGGTATGGAATTTTGTTTATATGGCCAGTGCTTTTTCATGTATAATATGTCCATATAAGCCGACTGTATGTCTGATAATTACTGTGGAATTCATTTTTTAAGCTATCCGTAGAATATGTGCAAATGTATATTACAGTTTACATCAATTATAACCAGTAATGGGGGGACGTAAAAAAAAAACGACTGAGGACGCAGGTCACGACCATCCTTGCATGGTAACAGGCCTACACTAATACATACTAACTACTAATCAACCTCATGCTTGTATAAACCGGATTGCATACTATAAATAATAGGAAAAATATTGTAAAGCATATTGAAACTTGATATGCTCTGTATAAGTCAATACTACATAGTTTATTAGGGATATAACATAAGGTTTTTAAAATACCTTAAAAACATTGTGATCAGTAATGTGGATTTTAGGATTTATTGCGCGCTCATGTAAAATATGCTCAAGCGTCTGTTTTCTGTCTGTTCTTCTGTCCGTCTGTCTACCATTCTGTCTGTGTTCGTTTATAAGTCTGTTTATATGTTTGTATGTTCGTTTGTGTGTACGTTTGTTTCAGTCGTGTATGTATATGCAGGGGTGGCGAAACAGGAACAGCCACTATAATCCTCCACCCCTCCCCACCCCAAGAGAAAGTAATAACTAGGGGAGGGCACTATAATCCTCCACCCCTCCCCACCCCAAGAGAAAGTAATAACTAGAGCCCAGTCATCTCTCATTTCCTTACGACACAGGAAACCAGCTCCTGCATCCAAGGCGGTTATATTTTATGGGTATTATGGCACGTAGCATCTAATTGGAAAACTTTACAATCCGGAAAATCACAAAACAATTTTTTGTATAAAGTCATGCAGTAATATTTTTTAACCAATATTTTGTGAGAGGGCACGTGCCCCCCATCTCCCCCAGTTCCGCCGCCCGTGCATGATATGTCCGTCTTTATTTGGCAGTGTCAATCATATGATAAATCAGTACTTTAACGTATGTTTTGCTTGATAATGGTGTCAGGACGTCACCAAAACGTCACATTTTGTACAATAATTTGTTTTTCATTATAAGTTAGCCATTAAAACCACTTCCATACATCATGAAGGGGATTTTTAACCCTTAAACAATTTAGGCTATGCGCATGTACGTAAAAGGGGAAACATTAGCGCGAGATGATATGTTGATCTATATTGCTGTGTTGGCAAAACCTAAGAGGGTATCATAGTTAGACAAACAGAAACTGCTCTGTCAGGATTCAACTGGAAGACACATGATGATAGGTTGTAAAACCCGTTTTGCCTGATTTGTTTTGTCTTTTTCCGGAAGGATCAGCAAAATTCGTTCAGCCACCAGCAACACATCGATTTGTTATTCTAGCCAAAATAAGCTTTAAAAATACTAGAATTTCGATGTACTTTTCATAACTTCTAAAAGAATAATAGCGACTATATGCAAATGGTTCCTCCAGGTGCGTCAACAAAATGTCTCATTGTTAACAGTAAATACTCGGTCAAAATAAGACAGGGACCCCAAAATCGCTATTTTATTTCAAGCGGCACGAATGGACTTTTTTCATAGAAAATATTATTCCTTATAAGGGTCTTACTTTTCTTCCAAAATGATAGCCGGATTCCGCAATAAGAACTTAAACAATCATCGTATCAAGAAAGCTCAAATTGGATTTAATATTTTGGAATTGTGACATTTTGTTCTGAGAGCAACTAAAAAATCAGCTATATTTCAGATCATACGTACCTTTGTATAAAAGAAAAATTGAATACAGTAGATTTAAGGTATCAGCCAACCCAAATGACCACCATGTTCTTGTGACGCTTAAGCGCTCCCAGTTTAAAATAAATGTCAATAAACTATATATTTTCTGAAAGCTGACTAAATGTTCTTTCCATTATATTACATTTAAAAAGAAATGTTTTCAACAGAAAAGAGAAAATAGTGATTATCTTGAAAACTATACTACTCCATCAATTAAACTCCAAGTCATGAAGGATTTCACAAAAAAATCGTTTAAAATAAGTAACATGTTAACCATATCTTCCTTTTCAAAATTGTGTCTGCGATTTTTTATTTATGCGCTCGTATTATTTTTACAGTGTTTTAAAGTTTGGAGTAACTTGAATAAACTTGCTAAATGCTTTTAGAACAGATGCAATAACTTTTGAATGAGACGAAAAAATTAAAATCCCCGACACAATTTCCTAGCTTGGTTATTGTACAGCGGACTGTTAAAATTTCTGAAAAATTGAACGATTGGTTTTTGACTTGTTCAAATTTTCAATTCGAGATACGAGCAAAAAACATTTTTGGACGATAACAGGATTATATGAGATTATGTCAGATTGATATCCGCCTGTGAAGAGGAATGATGACAGCTCATGAAAATACGGCAATTATCATGCTGTTACACTAATAAAAACTGACACAGAACGAACAAAAGATCTTTATTGCAAGCTAGGAAAACGTTCTTTAGGTTATTACAAATCAATTCTAGTTCAGTAAATGGGTAAATTACCATGAAGTTGACCTGATAATTCTCGCATATCCAACATGCACAAGCGATTGCGTTACAGTTGTGATTGCTGTCGTTACAAGTGCAACACGATATACAAGAGGAGATTTTAATCCGTTTTGACAGAATTTGTCTGCAATACAATTAAACCAATTAAAGAAAAAAAGTTAAAAAGCAAAAAAGCTTTGCTTTTTAGGATTTTTTTTATTTAAAATAACATCTTAAGTGGTAGATCTTTCAAAGATCTATCGATTGATATAAAAATCGAAAAAAACGTATTTTTGCTCCGATTTGGGTTGGCTGATACCTTAAGGTAATAGCTAAAAATATAGCTTTTTACTTTGACGAAGAGCTAACGTCCGAAACGTAAAAAAAGTGTGCAACAGTTTTGACTATTTAGTAGTAAATAGCACTAATTTAACAAAAGAAAATAATAATAATAATAATAATAATAATAATAATAATAATAATAATAATAATAATAATGATAATAATAATAATAAATAAAATAATGCAAACACTAAATGTGTACAACAGTTGTTACTATTTGTATAGGAAATTCCACCGTTCGAGAAGAATTAATGAAAAATACCGCGCGTATTTGATGAAAATATCGTATGCTGCCTTTTTCGATTCATCAAATACAAGCGGTATTTTTCATTAATTCGTCGAGAACTTAGGTGGAATTTCCTGTTAATAACAAAACAGTGATGTTCTTTCACAGGCAGTCTAAGCTCATTATCTGTCAATATGGGCCAATATCTATAAGAATCATTTCAGTTTTAAACTTTTGAAATAAGTTAAGAATACAAATCAAAGTCATTAAAGAAGTCTCGATATACAAAAATGAAATTTTTAATTTTTACCCTCCCCCCATACAAAAAATAACCCAAGGCAGGAAAGCTTCGTACCATCGAACTCCAATCACTCGTAAACTTCCCTCTCAAAAATTACCTAGAAGTCGTCCAAATAATACCAAAGACGGTCACAGTATCCATGAATACCTTGTCTTGCTGACATTTTCGACTTTTAAGTTCAATTTCTCGCTTTCCCGGTAGACTTGAAGCCAACGTCCACCGCCAATCCGTTCAGAATCAGATGACTGCCTCGTTTTGAAAACAACAAATCATGACCTTCCGTCGAGGTGGCTCGTCTTCCAACCTCGCTGTCGATTTGACAAAACACGACACTCTCTTACATGTAAATTGAAACATATCTCATGAAGAATTCTTTGGTTGTTGATCGTGAACCGTGTATTGAATACCAAACTTTTCTATCCAGGACTGTCTGTTATTATTGTCAAACGGTCATTCAGTTTTATGTCGTCGATATAGTCCACATTATCTAGTATTCGTGGCCCAATGTCAGACTTCCTCGGTTGACTCTTTCGAAGATTTCTGTAGATATGGTGTGTAGTAGAACCCCATTGGCATTGAATTTCCAGATTTGGCTAATAATTGTGACGAGAACACGTAGTTAATAAGAGAGTGTCGTGGTTGGAAAATCTGCCGAATTTTGAAAGAAAATGGCAAAATTTGCAGTATTTTTTCGTGAAAAAATTGAAGTTAAGTGCAATTTATTGAAAGCTTGTTTATTGAGCTTTTATGCTGATGTAGTTTTTGTGTAATTCTTGCTGATTTTGGAGTATTTTTTTTTTTTTTTTTTTTTTTTTGCCGTTAAAGAAGAGGTGGTATGGATGATAGTTTCCTGCCTTCTAGTAATATATGTAATAAAGGGAAAAAATAGAAATCGTAAATGAAAAAATTCAATTTATAAAAAAATAAACAGTAAAAATAGTAAGAAAAATATGGTTTAAAAATCAAGTGATAAGAAAAGATTTTTTTTCCAAGTCTCCCAGCGTGGGATTCGAACTCGCGTACTTCCAATGAACCGCCATTTTGAAAAAAAGACAAGTAGATTGCTTGGGCTGCCTGTGCTTCAAGCAGTCAGCTTATAGCTTTACCATTTTCATGCTCTTTGCCCAGTGTAGAAATACATTTTATAGAAAAATTTCAGTGGCACCCACTTAAACTGATCAGCACATTTTGCGTGAATGTACACGGACGAACGTACTTATTTTTGAAATCCGGGCTTCCTGTGTTCGATTTTAAATAAGCTCGATGGTTTACCATAATTATGGTGCTCCGCTTGCGCGGGCCTTGAATCCACGAAGAATACGGCCTTTTTAACCATCTAACAAACTTGCCGTCAAATAAACTCTTCCAGAAAATACGACTTGTATAAAAATCTTCAGCTTTGAATGACTATTGAATGAAGTATCAAATAAAATTTTAACAGCTCTGCATGACTACACATTTGAATAGTTAAAAGCAGCGCCACGACTGACGAGCAATTCAAATTTTACCCATTTTGTCAGAGAACTGAATATTTTAAAGCTTTTCATCATTCAATCGTAGTTATTTTCTTTGTCACACCGAGGTCTTTGTTTCCCTTTCGCAGTCAAACCTCTTCAAGCCGTCAGCTTAGCTTTACCATTTTCATGCTCTTTGTCCAATGTAGAAATACATTTTATAGAAGAATTTCAGACAACTGCGAAAAAAATGATTGTTTTGGCGCCTACTAAAACTGGTCAGCAAATTTTGCGTGAATGTACACGGACGGACGTTGTACGTACGTTGTACGTGTTTTCGAAATCCGGGCTTCCTGTGGTCGATTTCAAATGAGCTCGATGGTTTACCATATTTTCTTAATTATGATGCTCCGCTTGCGCGGCCCTTGGGCCCGCGCGGAGCTCCGCTTTCAAAACTCGCTCTGACCATTTTGTAGCCACGTATGTGATGATTGACTCTGTACAAACATTTTATCAATCAAACATACCATACTCTTACGTTAATTTTTTAAACAAAAGTTCTCACTTTTCATTTGAAGTGGTAAACCCGCAATTTTTATCGCTTTCAGAATAAAAGCAACATAGTCAAATTTCTCAGTTATCCAGAATTAAAGTGATATATGATTCATTCGAATAGCAAAAGACCCGGTAAAGCCTTCCTATACCTAGCCTGCGTAGCGGCTCTCTTGGGGAGGGGAGAAGGGATTTGGGGCGAGGAGTGGGATTGGGGGCTAGGGAAAGAAAAGGGTGAGCCTGCACGCAAGCCCTATGTTTTCGTGTCTACTCCTACCTGGCGCTTTCACCGGATGTAAACAAACGCTTCGCACTTTGACGTGTTGAAAATGCGCGTTTTAACATCCGATACAATTTCAACAGCTAAAGTAAGTTTGAAAACTTTATTATTTAAACTTTTGTTTGATAAAAGTTTTGCCAGTTGAAACATGTTGATGATTAAAGTTTTTATTTGATTGCATTCAAAATCCAGCAAACAAAGATTGGGCAAATAATTTCTGGACAGAACAAAGCACGCAACAGTGAACACAACGGTTAATTATAAGCAAAGTCGAGTTTGACCTCTATATTATTTGTTATTATTTCTCAGTTCTACAAAACACAATTATACTTAATAGATTATTAGCTAATTGAAATTATTAATGACTATATTTATAACTTTATAACGAAGCCACCAAATCTTCAAGCAAATAACCGATAATAACTTACACAACAAAGCAGTAGATGCTGATGTAGTTTAATAGCAACAAAGAATCTCTTCGCTCAGCAGTGAAATAAAATGAAAAGCGCTTTAACTTAGGAGGACTTCAAGTCACCGATTGTTGACAGTAGACGAATCTTATTATAGGATACCAATATCGTTCATTGCTTGAACCACTTCAGAACTACTGCTTCGTTATTATCTTAATGCTTGATACTTGTGAAGTTTTGATAAATTCTGCGTTCGCAAAACCATTACATCCGCCAAGTTATGCTCCATATACAGCTTCTTCTTGCTCTTTTTAAAGTTGAAATTTGTAAACGAATCATTATCTATCGAAAACACTATTATCAATAACACGCTAAGTCATCTTTTCGCGCTTATTGTCAAGCTGTCAACCACCCTTCATATTCGACCAATCAGAATTTACGGCCTCTGGCGACCGTACTGACACAAAAACATAGGGCTTAAGGTGGCTCGACACAGTTTCGGAAAGCTGCAACTAGGCTCCGCAAAATTACAAATAGATTATGAAATCGTTCAACTTGACAATGTTCCTCTATCTATATTCAAACAATTTTTTCATGAAAGTTTACCTAATAAGTGAAGTTTAAAATAATGAGTATTTTGGGCAGATTCTCATTAATATTCATGAGTTATGGGGAATTCCTGAAAAACGGGTTTCGAGTTTTATCTCCGAAATTCGCCCATAGATTTTTGTCAAACTTTCATATGTCACAATATGAGTAATTTCCGAACTGGCAACAGAGTTTCAAGAATTTAAATCTGGGAATTTTTGAGAAATTATGTTTCAAAGTTTGTTTTGGGTTTTCGGACTCCGTTCAATGTACAGCAACAAATGAGACGTAGAAAAATAACGGTTTATGTAATCATTTAAAGTTTTTACACAAACAATGACCCATGTCTCAGGTTTATTGTAAGCAAATTTGAAAGCGTTAGCTTAAATAGTCTTTAAACTACGGCTCTACGGCTAAAAAGTATATTTTACGACAACATTTGTAAATCCAACATTTTTAGTAAAATCCGCGTTTCTCCAAAACTGGTCCATAGATTTTTATAAAACTTTCTCATGTTCGAATTCAACCTATTCACAACAAAATACATTCCTTTTCATCTGAGTGAGGACTTTCTAGGTAGCGAAAAATCAAGGATGAATACTGACAACTCAACGGACTCGGCTTTTGTCCCGCACAAGTCCCGAGCTCAGTAAAATCTTAATAAATTTACATAATGTCACGGTCACGCAGTCGCTGTCTGCAGCGAAGCGGCTTTTTTATTTACAAAAAGTACGTAAAAGGTAATCTATTCCGTCAAAAATTGAAATAAAGATAAAGGAAAACGAAGAATAATTCATTCTTATCCAGTTTTTTTCTTAATATTTGCAATTAAAATCCTCCTCATTTTTTCTTTCACTGCCGCTCGTCGCCCATGTGTTATTTTGTTTGCGGTCTTTTTAGAGTGCACGCACTAAAAGTGTGCAACATAAATACCACTAAATAGTGCTATTTTATGCTTATTTTATTGTTTTCTTTTGTTTAATTAGTGCTATTTTCTTCTAAATAGTGATAAATGTTGCACACTTTTAGTGTGTGCACTCTAAGCAAAACTGCGGGACTATTATCTTGCTCGACAGATTTAGGATTTAAAATTTTCAAACGAGAACTTATAAATGAATTCAAAATTTTTGTCATTACGACGAAGCTCGGTGAACAAACTGTGGTTCCACAAAATTTGAAACACAACGACAACAACCAAACTTGAATTTATTTATCATTTATTAGCAAAATTCAAGCGTGCGAATGCGCTTCGCTGCAGACAGCGACTGCGTGACCGTGACATTATGTAAATTTATTAAGATTTTACTGAGCTCGGGACTTGTGCGGGACAAAAGCCGAGTCCGTTGAGTTGTCAGTATTCATCCTTGATTTTTCGCTACCTAGAAAGTCCTCACTCAGATGAAAAGGAATGTATTTTGTTGTGAATAGGTTGAATTCGAACATGAGAAAGTTTTATAAAAATCTATGGACCAGTTTTGGAGAAACGCGGATTTTACTAAAAATGTTGGATTTACAAATGTTGTCGTAAAATATACTTTTTAGCCGTAGAGCCGTAGTTTAAAGACTATTTAAGCTAACGCTTTCAAATTTGCTTACAATAAACCTGAGACATGGGTCATTGTTTGTGTAAAAACTATAAATGATTACATAAACCGTTATTTTTCTACGTCTCATTTGTTGTTGTACATTGAACGGAGTCCGAAAACCCAAAACAAACTTTGAAACATAATTTCTCAAAAATTCCCAGATTTAAATTCTTGAAACTCTGTTGCCAGTTCGGAAATTACTCATATTGTGACATATGAAAGTTTGACAAAAATCTATGGGCGAATTTCGGAGATAAAACTCGAAACCCGTTTTTCAGGAATTCCCCATAACTCATGAATATTAATGAGAATCTGCCCAAAATACCCATCATTTTAAACTTCATTTATTAGGTAAACTTTCATGAAAAAATTGTTTGAATATAGATAGAGGAACATTGTCAAGTTGAACGATTTCATAATCTATTTGTAATTTTGCGGAGCCTAGTTGCAGCTTTCCGAAACTGTGTCGAGCCACCTTAAGTGCAGGCTCTCCCTTTCCTTTTCCTCGCCCTCAATCCCTCTCCTCGCCAAAATCCCCTCTCCCCTCCCCAAGAGAGCCGCTACGCAGGCTATCCTATACCTTTAATGATCAAAACACCTAAAGCGTACCCACCAAAAGTTCATTGTTGAATCGTGATTTGATTATTCGATTTCAATATTCAATTTTGAAATCGACCAGTCTAATGCATTCAAAACAATTAAGAAGTCGCCGTTTGAGTCGGAAAAAAACTTTGAAAATCTTAAACTAAAAAGTTTCCTGCTAGCATAGTAACTTGAGAGAGACTCACTAGAAAGGAAACTAAAAGGTTAAACTGTCTAGAATCGAAACTCTCTCTGAAGTACTTCTGGCAAAAGAATGACGTTATTTTGCTTATTTAGGATTTTTTTGTAAATACGTTACTTTAAATTTTGTAGGATTGCTTTCAAATTTGTTTAATGTAGTGCTTATATAGCGCATTTTACTGGAATCGAATAATCAATTCAATATTCGAATAATAAAATCAATAATGATGTTTTGGGGGTATGCTTGAGATACTTTGACTGTAATATACATATAGTATACATATATAAAGTATACATGTATTATTAAAATATCTTTTTTTTTTTTTTTTCAATATATATTTTAGAGAAGGTACAGGTTTTCTGTAATTACCACAAGGTAAATAAGAACAGACAACCCGTTCTATTTTATTTTCAAAAAAGTAGTTCTTAATAAGATGGCAATGTCAGATATGGCAGATATGTTAGCATAGTTATGAAATAGCTGTTTTTGTCATGGAACTCTACTATCGACAAGAATTTGGCAAACTTATGAAGGATATAATATTTATTTTGAGTTAATTGTAAAATTGATTAGATGCCAAAAATATCACATTCGATGACCAAAAGAGAATTATTGTTTATTAATCAGTAATAATTGTCAGTTGAAAACCTATCAAACAGTAACTTCCGCATGAACATGAGTAATTCTTTCTTTTGTTCTCTTTCTTTACGATTAAAATCTATCAGATTTACATTAACTATGAGAGAGAAAGAATAAAGCAGTTTTGTTGAAATAAAATCTTTTAAGAGTTCAAAAACAATCTAGTTTGATCTCGACGTGCAAGAAATGAACCACAGCATGCAATTAACTGTCAAAAGATAGCGCAATAACCAATCAAAACACTCATGGCTACATGAGGTCACATACCATACAAAATATCTACGTGTACGAGCAGCCACTCAAAATCAAAAAGGACTTAACAATTGTTATGCATAGTTGTTTCACGAAGAACTTATATCATACCCAATGAGTGTATTTCATAACTCAGTCAGCTCTGTTGAAGATACTTTTCAAGACAAACCTTCTTACCTAGTCCGCATCATTGGCGAGAGAGTGAAAGAAGCTAATACAAAAATCAGCTATCTTCAAGAGAAATGGCCATGTAAATTAGATAACGAAGCGAGTATTCATACTCTTTCAGAAATAAAAGTCATCATTGGAAGTTTGGATGAAGTAGAGATCCCAAAACTTCAAAAAAAGTTGGATGATTCGCAAAGTAATCAGTCCGGAAATGATGTACCTAGAACAAAGCTCCAAGAAGAAGTTCAAGCGCTCAAAGAGGAACTGACAAAGGCAAAATCTAAGATAAACATGCTAGAGAAAGAGAATCAGCAACTTAACTATCGCTTGGCAGTCCTTGAAGAAAGATCACAAAAGAGTTATGTGGAGGGAGGCCCTCTTCGTCTTTCCGTTCAAGCTAGTCAACAATACCTTGCAATGTCAAAACTTTCAGGTAAAATCAGTTTGTTAATATCAATCCGTTATTTTAAATGAGGTTTATACGTTGAAATGAAACTAGGTACATATTACAGTGGGCTTCAGGTAACCATTCTATTATAATAATAGCTTCTGCTTCGATGCCAATTACAGCTAAAACCGTTGTATCGCGACCAACTTTGTTCAGATTTTCCATTTCTGAGACGTCAATCAAGTAAATCAGTCGTTTGTCGAAACATTCAGGCCGTGTGAATGAAAAGAAACGATCATATTCAAAGGCCTTAAAAATGCAGTAGGACTTACAGATGTTTTTATTCTCTTTGTAATATTTGAAAGCTGTTTAAATGCTTTCAATTCAAGTTATTTGTCTCGGCTATTTATCAAGAAAATCTCAAGTAAACTGTCGAATTGTTGTCAACGGTCTATGCAGCATGTTCAAAGCCATCTGATGATTGACGTCTCAGAAAAACCCATATGAAGTAAAGATTCGAAAATTAACTGGTCGCGATACAACGGTTTTAGCTGTAGTCCAAGTCAGACGGAGAAGAAAGACTTAAAAGTAAATTGGAATTATTTACACTTTCGATTCTTTATCTGTAGAAATTAAAGGGAGAACGAAGCGGAAGTTGTAACAAAGTTTGGAACTGTGGGGATTCATATCATTAATTATATCAATTCATGCTTGGTGTTAAAGTAGCATAGATTTTTTAAATGTGAAATATTCTTTGTTTACTCAACATGTTTTATTACATGTTTAAGATCTTGCCTGTGTTATCCTGAGTATTCTCTACAAGATCGTTTTGCCAGACTCCCATACGTCTGCGCTTAACTCGAGCTACACGGTAGAGAGAATCGAGCGCGACATTGAGAAACTTCCAATGTCCCAAGAAGATCGCGAAAAAGCCAAAGATCAATGGGAATCTTTGAAAAAAGATCTTAACTTGGATGATAAGTATGAGATTCTCAGCTCTCTTCGAGAGAGTCGCAATGTACCACAATGCATGGGGGAGCTTTTAGAAGAGGAGCACCTCCTTGGATGTGCCCGATTTTTAGAAGAAGAAAATCTACTCAAAGGATGGGTAACAATGGAGCATGTCGAAGGGCTTATTGAAATTTGGAAGAAGCTCAATGAAAAAGTCAAAGGCAAAGTCTAATTCTTCTAATTAATGGATGCTATATAAAAATATATGAACCGTAATTTCAGCGCATTTATATGCAAACAGGCTCTTGCATGTTGACATCAGTTAAGTGAACTTATGACCACTCATACGAAAACTGCAAACATTTGTAATGCAAGCTATGTACATTTTGAACAAAAAAGTAGAATTAAGAATTGTATCTCAAGTTATCACAGAATAAAAGTCATCCCAAAATAATAAAAGTTACTTCATGTGTCTCTGGGGCAGAAAAGACCGGAAAAGGCTGAGCTTGGGCAATATCAAAGATATCTTGCAGTTCTTTCATGTCTGTTCTCTAATAGTGTACGAATTGATGAATCACATTAAAATTTTATCGTTTTTTTAATGCCTGGGACAATCGTTTCAAAACATGAAAAGATTGGAATGTTACACAAATGGTTCATTTCACTTCAAAAAAGCACTGGAATGTTTGTTACGTACATTGTCGCTCGGGCAACCAACTGATCAATGTCAAACAAAATGTTTCAACCGCAGGACATGTCAAGCTTAACATGACATCAGAGAAATTTCGTGCGACATTGTAAGCTCTTGTGGTGCTCAATTTCGATCCGCTTGCAAATCGTTGCAGTTTAATTTTCTTAACTCCGCGGTGATTTTAATATTACCTCTCTATTTTACTCCTTTCATTTAAGGAACGCGTAGAAATTAATAGTGGCGGCAAAATTATGTCAACAAATGCTGCCTCATCTGACCATGACTTTGATTGTACGACCCATTACTTTAGTTTAGTTTACTTTGCATTTTGCTCATAAAGCAATATCCTTTATTATCATATTACCACAGCTCAAATTCAGCCAGGTTTCGGTTTCTCCTGCGTTGAAAAATGTCCCTAAATTGTCTCCAGAAAATTTTCACATTTTTTTATTTTTTTATTTTTATTTTTTTTTTTTTTAATCATATTTAGAGTTTTGGTCATGTTGCGTGAGAAAATGATCACTCGCGGATTATTAGTATTATCAAAGAATACGGAAGGCGCAGTTCGGAATAATCTCCGGACTCAAACTTAGATTAAATCATCAGCAATTTTAATTTGTCTATATACACCGAAATCCAAGGACTATAAAGGTCATATGACTTCATCTACTTTATTTACAAGCTTTTGCTACAACTACGTTAACGCGTCATCTCTCTGGAAATGACCTTAAAGACCATATATGGCGGGGATATTCGCATGTAAAGTAATCAGCCCGGAAATGATGTACCTACAACAAAGCTCCAAGAAGAAGTTCAAGCGCTCAAAGAGGAACTGACAAGGGCAAAATCTAAGATAAACATGCTAGAGAAAGGGAATCAACAACTCAACTGTCGCTTGGCAGTCCTTGAAGAAAGATCACAAAAGAGTTATGTTGAGGGAGGCCCTCTTCGTCTTTCCGTTCAAGCCAGTCAACAACATCTTGCAATGTCAAAACTTTCAGGTAAAATCAGTTTGTTAATATAAATCCGTTATTTTAAATGAGGTTTATACGTTGAAATGAAAGTAGGTACATATATAACTAGCCTGCGTAGCGGCTCTCATGGGGAGGGGAGAGGGGACTCGCCCCAAATCCCTTCTCCCCTCCCCAAGAGAGCCGCTACGCAGGCTAATATATAACCATTCTCTTATTATAATAGCTTCTGCTTCGATGCCAATTAACCCAAGTCAGACGGAGAAGAAAGACTTAAAAGTAAATTGGAATTATTTACACTTTCGATTCTTTATCTAGCTGTAGAAATTAAAGGGAGAACGAAGCGGAAGTTGTAACAAAGTTTGGAACTGTGGGGATTCATATCATTAATTATATCAATTCATGCTTGGTGTTAAAGTAGCATAGATTTTTTAAATGTGAAATATTCTTTGTGTACTCAACATGTTTTATTACATGTTTAAGATCTTGCCTGTGTTATCCTGAGTATTCTCTACAAGATCGTTTTACCAGACTCCCATACGTCTGCGCTTAACTCGAGCTACACGGTAGAGAGAATCAAGCGCGACATTGAGAAACTTCCAATGTCCCAAGAAGATCGCGAAAAAGCCAAAGATCAATGGGAATCTTTGAAAAAAGATATTAACTTGGATGATAAGTATGAGATTCTCAGCTCTCTTCGAGAGAGTCGCAATGTACCATAATGCATGGGCGAGCTTTTAGAAGAGGAGCACCTCCTTGGATGTGCCCGATTTTTAGAAGAAGAAAATCTACTCAAAGGATGAGTAACAATGGAGCATGTCGAAGGGCTTATTGAAATTTGGAAGAAGCTCAATAAAAAAGTCAAAGGCAAAGTCTAATTCTTCTAATGGATGCTATATAAAAATATATGAACCGTAATTTCAGCGCGTTCATATGCAAACAGGCTCTTGCATGTTGACATCAGTTAAGTGAACTTATGACCACTCATACGAAAACTGCAAACATTTGTAATGCAAGCTATGTACATTTTGAACAAAAAAGTAGAATTAAGAATTGTATCTCAAGTTATCACAGAATAAAAGTCATCCCAAAATAATAAAAGTTACTTCATGTGTCTCTGGGGCAGAAAAGACCGGAAAAGGCTGAGCTTGGGCAATATCAAAGATATCTTGCAGTTCTTTCATGTCTGTTCTCTAATAGTGTACGAATTGATGAATCACATTAAAATTTTATCGTTTTTTTAATGCCTGGGACAATCGTTTCAAAACATGAAAAGATTGGAATGTTACACAAATGGTTCATTTCACTTCAAAAAAGCACTGGAATGTTTGTTACGTACATTGTCGCTCGGGCAACCAACTGATCAATGTCAAACAAAATGTTTCAACCGCAGGACATGTCAAGCTTAACATGACATCAGAGAAATTTCGTGCGACATTGTAAGCTCTTGTGGTGCTCAATTTCGATCCGCTTGCAAATCGTTGCAGTTTAATTTTCTTAACTCCGCGGTGATTTTAATATTACCTCTCTATTTTACTCCTTTCATTTAAGGAACGCGTAGAAATTAATAGTGGCGGCAAAATTATGTCAACAAATGCTGCCTCATCTGACCATGACTTTGATTGTACGACCCATTACTTTAGTTTAGTTTACTTTGCATTTTGCTCATAAAGCAATATCCTTTATTATCATATTACCACAGCTCAAATTCAGCCAGGTTTCGGTTTCTCCTGCGTTGAAAAATGTCCCTAAATTGTCTCCAGAAAATTTTCACATTTTTTTATTTTTTTATTTTTATTTTTTTTTTTTTAATCATATTTAGAGTTTTGGTCATGTTGCGTGAGAAAATGATCACTCGCGGATTATTAGTATTATCAAAGAATACGGAAGGCGCAGTTCGGAATAATCTCTGGACTCAAACTTAGATTAAATCATCAGCAATTTTAATTTGTCTATATACACCGAAATCCAAGGACTATAAAGGTCATATGACTTCATCTACTTTATTTACAAGCTTTTGCTACAACTACGTTAACGCGTCATCTCTCTGGAAATGACCTTAAAGACCATATATGGCGGGGCTGCCACGATTTTTGTGCTTTTGGATCACGTGACTTCCCAGAAACAGAGATATAAAAGTAGCTGAAGTGCACATTTGGTTCTACACAAGGAAAGTTGTGGTAGTATAGTATACTTACGGCGATTTTTTCTTTAGAAATTTTAACATGAATCCACTTCAACGGGGTGATCTATTCGACGAAGATCAGCAAATCGCTCGTAATGAGGGACTTGCAGTTAGTCTTCAGGAAATTATAACCATGATAACACCAGACAAAATCTTATTTGCTCGGAAACACGAGGCTGAAATTGCCAATCTACAAAAACAACTAGCAGAAAAAGACGAAGAAATTTCTGGTCTTCGAAAAAAATTGGAAGCCGTTCAGGAGAAAAACAACGATCTTCAGATCAAGCTGAAAACTAAAGACGACGAAGTTGAGCAGCTACAACAACGAATTCAAACGCTTGAAGACGATAAGAAAAGCCTGCAAGACGAGCTTTCTCTTGTTGAAACAAAACTTAAAAGGTTAGAAAACGAGATGAAAACGCTCAACAAAACGACTAAACACCACGAAGAAGAAAACCGAAAGCTTAAAGAAAACTTACAGAAAGTTGAATATGATTTACGTTCAACTAGAGAAACTCTGACATCGGAGAATGAAAAGCTTAGGAAAGAAATGAAAAACATGAAGGAAGCAAAACTCGTGACACCAGCCGACTTCCCTCGTCATTCTTTACCACAGGCTCCCAACGAAAAGAGTGTTGCGATGTTACAACTTGGAGAACTGTGTTGGCAACTCCAAGGATCAATGTACGAAAAGGTTCTACCAAATGATTATGTTCCAGAATTCAAATACAAGATAAAAAACATCGAGAAAGATGTAAAGAAATTACCTACAGATGAAGAGAAAGCAGAGGCGGAAAGAAGATGGCGGGAACTCAAGCAGAATATTAATTGGAATGATGATCTTAAGGAAACTATAGGAATGGTGCAACAAACAAGGAATATCGAAGCCCATCCACAGATAAGTGAGGCAAGCCTGAGAAGGTACGTTGAAGTTTTGGAAAAGCATGGTTGTCTAAAAGGATGGCTTTCGATGGAGAGAGTGAGCAAACTTATTGAAGTTTGGAAGCGGTTAAAACAGTTGAAACAGCAATGAGGTAACAATGAACATTTCTTTCAACAAATATATCCGAAAGTTTTATATGTTCTGTAGATGAAGCCGGACGATTTCTAGGTATATATAAAGTAAGTTGATAAACCTACAAACATTTTACTTTTTTTCACAAAAGACACTTTATTTTTCAAGTTGGGGACTGCGGGTGATAGTGTAATTGATAGCTAGAAAATTTCGCACACAATTGGGGCCTCAAGTTTGCATGGAAAGTATTCGCATGTGAAGATGTTTTTATGTTAAGTGATCTCACAATTTTTTAAAGATGGGCAAATGTGGAAAAAAGTTATAGATATTTTTATATTATTATATATAATATTAAATATAGTTAGAAATATTTTTGGGCGACAATGTTCAATCCAATAAGAGATAATGATAAATTGCAACTGGGAATGTTGAGAAAAATAGATAGGATTTTAAATTTATACGGTACACTCAAAATTGGAATTTGCACTAGTACACTTTACATTGTAAATGCAATAACTATTAACGATGTTAATCTGAATTTCGTTAAAGCAATCTACATCTAGCATGTAGTCATGAATACCGCTCTTGAAAATGCGCGTTACAATACATATTCAATATAATAATGCTATGGGACTTATACAAGTGATTTTACGCTTGAAACTTGTTCAGATGCGTTTTATGAATGTACATCAAGGTTTTAAATTTTCCACAAACGAATATTACATATATATATATGTATAAAGTTATTGGTTAATTAATGTAGTTTTGAAATTAAGGGAAGCTGTAGAAACTAAACTACTCAATGGTAATGATATGGAATTTGTATTGTGCTTTTTCCATGTGAAATATGTACAAATGCAATTAATGATGATGTGGCATTATTTTATTACAATTTATCTAGTAAGAAATATGTACAAATGCAACCAATGATGTTGTGGTGTTTCTATTGCCAAGCTATATAACAGTGAAATATGCCTACAGCTCAATCAAATTTGAGCAAAAGAATTGGAAATAGGGAGGGGATTGAGTGGAGTAATGTATATAATAGAATATACACAAATACAATTGATACGTACTTGAGAATGTTTCAATATAAGATTTTAAACAATATCCTTTATTTAAACTTTGACTTATACCGCTTTAAAATAATTGAATTCTCAACGTGTTCTCCGTGCCATTCATATCCCGAAACTGTAGATCATCTATTTATAGAATGTACAGAAGCAATAAACTACTATATTCAAATAAAGAATTGGTTGAGGTCATTTGGAGTGTTCTTACCAGAATTAAATAAATTTGACATCTTACTAGGAGTGGATGATGTACTAGTTAATTTTGTGATTCTGTTATATAAATATTCACTGTATAGATCAAGAGAGAAAAATAACATGCCATCATTATTACTTTTCACAAACATAATACAAAAATATGAACAAATTGAAAGAAAAATAGCTAGATCTCGGAATAAAATTGCATACCATGAAAAAAAATGGAAAAGATTATCGTTACTTTTAGAAAATAAATAATAAGTGCTTAAGTATAGGGAGAGACCCTTGTTCTGTACAGTATTGTACTAGGGCGGCACACTTAGTGTGTCTCTCATTAATTTGTAAATAATCATAGATTAATTGAATTCTTTGTAAGTTGTCTTTTTGCAAATAAAAAAAATAAATAAAAAAAAAAACAGTGAAATATGTACAAATGCAACCAATAATCGATGATATGGTATTTCTGTTGTAAGTTAACTGTGAAATATGTACAAATGCAACCAATAATCGATGATATGGTATTTCTGTTGTAAGTTAACAGTGAGATATGTACAAATGTACCTTACAATGTATGGCAATAGGCGATTTCCATTACGGTGCCATATACTACAACTACCAGAATGTTTTTCTTAGTTTCTTTTGTAACGCTATTTACAAAGGTTGTTCTTTTATTAGCAAAGAATGTTGGTAGTCGTAGTAAAATGATGCTATGAAGCATATCGCATTTTATAATCATATTTTGTTTCTTTGCGAGCCAATGTGAACAATGTACGATGTGGATGATTAATGTCCATTCTTATCAATCATGAATAATAGCAATAAATGTAACAAAGTATATGAATAACGAAATACACGAGTTTGGGCCAGAAGGAGCAGTTTATTATAATGTATATGGGTCACACAATATAACTGCTGGGTGGGATGGGAGGGTGCGAGAGTCGAAACTAACGAGCGTAAACGTGGACAACGTGCAATCATGACACACGATACTCTCGAACCTTCCCATTCCACATTAAACTATATTAATTATTAACTAATATCACTTAATGTCCATTCTTATCAATCATGAATAATAGCAATAAATGTAACAAAGTATATGAATAACGAAATACACGAGTTTGGGCCAGAAGGAGCAGTTTATTATAATGTATATGGGTCACACAATATAACTGCCCAAATAGTGTGGCCCAATAGAAAGACTTTAAGAGTTTTTCAGTGCGTAGGGGTTGGCGTATTGATATGGAGTGTTGTTGGTTGAAGCAATAAGTTCTGCGTTGCGAAGATGATTACTTAGAGGTGCACGTATATAACGTTTATAACAATCAGATGACCATCGGCCCATGAGCTTTATTTCGTAGTCTGGTAGACCTGCTACAGACGCTGATGTTGCTCCTCCAATTCTAAAACTATGACCACTATAGTCACTTGGTTCTAAACCGGCTAGTCGAAGAAGTGGAGTGAGAAAGTCCATCAGGCCAAGACGGGATATTGGGTCACCATTAGAAAGTTGAAATAAGGGCTCTTCGTTATGATGAGTCGTGTTTTGGTGTAGCTGTAAATTTTTCTTCAAAGCGCAGACCGCACAGACACTACGTTTAGTATGACCGGTGTATAAAATAACGCCTTTGTCTTTCTGATCCGTTTTTGACCTTTTAATTCGTAGCGCTAAGTATTCTTTGCCATCTGAGGATAGATTAATTGTCGCGTCTGTTGTAAGTAGCGGAATTTCTTTGGACTGTAAATCCGTGATGGCGAACTCGCTAGCACGAAGAAACAAGAAATGAGCGGTTGTTATTGCAGCCCAATAGGTGGTGTCCGTGGGAGACGACCTGTCGATGAAATGATTTATTTTTGATAAAAGGTCGAAGGTTATGGGAAGTTTTTGTTTCGTTACTGCGAAATGTTCTCTTTCACCTTGTGTTCACACTAGGACGAGTTTGAGCTAGATACGGCATTTTTAATTGCCTCCAATCTGTCATCGCTTGTATCTCAAATCTAGATAATGAATTTCCCCGTTCAGACTAGAGCTATGAATAAAATTGACAGAGTTCAGATAACAACATTACATTTGACTGGATGATACAATAGCAAACTTTCTTAAACAAATTTATCTTTTTCGTGCACTCGAGTCTTGTCGAAATATACATGAAATATAACAAGACGAATCCAAGTGCTTCCCAATGCAAGGCAGAGAAGGAGAAGAGCTCTTTTGATATTAGAGTTATTAAGAAGGCGACAAACTTGTCAGAATGCAGTGACCATTCTATTTATAAAATTCAAAATAAAGGCAGGAAATCTTCGATTGATACTCTCTCTCATGCAGTTCGCGCTCAAAATCGGACAGACGACTTTGGAAGAGACCACTCGCAGACACGAGACCGTCAAAGTAAACAAAAAATGACAAGAAAAAGATCATTAGCAACTTTTTAGTCGCTCAAACCATGTCCCGAGGTAGCTTGGCTTTATCTCATTTCCGGACAATTTTCAAAGGCAAAACGCCGCTCCCAAGCAGTTTCCAAGCGAATCGAAAATTGTGTTCACACTAGTCAAGCTACTTGGATCGAATTCCAAGCTGCTTACTGTCCTAGTCTGTTGAAGTTTAATAGTATTTGTATAAGGATTAGGAAAGCCGTGACGAATGTGTAAAGCTCGGACTGCAGACAGATAAACGTGAATTGATTGTGGTTTAATGCGTTGAGCGAGATAGGAGACAAATAATAGAAGTGTGTTCTCAGAACCAGGAAGGGCGAGAAGGTTGTGTTCCTCACAAAACTTTAAATATTGGCGTTGTCCGGATGAGTAGGTTTGATGAGTGTTTTTTGCTAGGCCTTGATTGAAATAAAACTCGGCTTTCATTTGAAGGCGGCCAATCTCAGCGGTAGGGTTGGAGTCGGTAATGTTCGTGCCTGTGGTACCAGCTCTCGGAATTTGGAGACCTGCAAACGAGACAAGGCGTCAGAAGCTAAGTTTTGAAAACCAGGAATGTGAACAGATTTAAGGTTAATATTAAATCTTGCACAGACATAAAACAGATAGCGCATCAGAGTCATTATGTGTGGGCATCTGCTACTTCCGGAATTTAAAATGTGAACCACCGCAAGATTGTCGCAGTGAAATATTATGTTGCATGAGTGGAGAAGGGATCCCCATACCGTTACAGCCATAGTGATGGCGTAAAGTTCTTTAAAAGTTATGGAACGTCGCTGAGGAACACCGACTCTCTCGAAGGTATCGACGAGCCAGTAGTCCTGAAAAAGAGCGCCGAAGGATGTTGAGCACGCGTCAGTATACAAATGTAAACAATGATTTGATAGCCATTGTTCATCGTAAAAGAATGTTGTTCCATTCCAGTCGCTAAGGAAACAGAGCCACCAACGTAGGTCTTTGAAAAAGCTGGCATTTAATCTCAAATGATGTGTAGGATGACGCGCTTTTTGTAGTAAATCAATCATTCGTCGCAGAAAGGTCCGTCCGGGACGACACACTGAACAAATAAAATTAAGTTTTCCGATAAGGGACTGAAGTTGGCGTTTGGTGCAGGAGCGCCGGCCTTGCCAAGATAGTAATAGGTCGATTGTCTCGTGAAGACGTAGTTCGGTAATTCTAGCCACTTGCGCGACGCTGTCAAGTTCAATGCCTAAGAGTTCCAAGTTTGTGCATGGTTCTACTGTTTTCTTTGGGTTTGTTCTAAACCCAAATTCATCACAAGTTAGTAACATCGTGTTCATGTTAGATTGACATTCGGTGGCTGGAGCCGGAGGACCGCAAGTCCAGAAATCGTCGAGGTAGTGCCAGACGGGATTTACGCCCCGTTGTCCCATAAAGTAAGCCAGTGAGTCGGCATATCGTAAAAATAATGACGGGGAGCTCCGTAGCCCGAACGGTAAGTGAGTGTCAACAAAATAACCGGTAGTCACGGAGCCATTGACCTCGATTGGCCATGTAGAACCCAGCAATTCCCAGTCATTTTGATGCACGAGTATGTGGCGAAATGCGTCCGACAGATCTAATTTACTCATTAGGGCGCCGGCCCCTAATGTTTTGAGATGAGTGATAGCGTTATCTAATGTGTCATAGTGACATGAATAGAGTTCCTTTGGTATATTATCGTTAATGCTGTCACCCGAGGGCCAAGACAGGTCATTAATAATGCGCCAACGTACTGGCTGCGAGCGCTTTTTAGGAATAGCGCCCATCGGCGATCCGACAAAGTTTGGAAATGGTGGGCTCAGAAATGGCCCCAGTTTCCGATGTAGACTAAGTTCACGTTCCAATTCTTTTGCGACGGCTGAAGGATTGGATAAGGCAGAGAAATGATTAGCTGAAATACGAGATGAACGAGTTCCTGTGAAACCAATATGAATACCGTTGTCAATTCCGTTGATTAGTTCCTGTACAAAATGTCGATCGGGATAATCACATAAATTACTTTTCCAAGTTTCCGAATCAAAAGGTGATTTAATTTGGGCTGTTAGAGGCATGTTTGCAATCGGCCAGAGGGTGGTTCCCCCTACAAGCCTTGCACACGTGCGCACGTTTGCACTCGGAGCCCTGCTGGCAGGCACGACGTTGATATAAGTTACAGCCCTCTTTGTCGTTTGCAAACCATCGCTCGAATTTCCAACTGTTATCCGATGCTTGGCCCGAGCTTGGTTTCTTCGACGTCTTGTTCTCTTCCACCGATGATTTCGGGCGAAAGGAACAGTCACGTACTAGGTGGTTGGTCGACTTACATCTCTGACATGAAAGCCCTTCCTTTCGTACGCTTGAAGCGTCGAGGATTGTTGAATACAACGTCGTATCCACCACGTCAAGCCGTCCGGTGGTTAAGCTCTTCCTAAATTGGACATCATAGTCGTATACTGCCGACCAGCGAAATTTGCGATTCGCTTTTTGAATTATCGTGCGATAATGTGCAAGCTCGTTGTACCGGGTGTAATCGACTGACATCAATCGACCTTCATAGATCGACCACGCTTCGAGCCACTGATCAAATGATTCGATAGTTGGTGCTCGTTTGGTCTCGTCTGATGCAGGATAGGTTGTTGAAGGCAATAAAGAGAATAGATCTATATAGTTATAGTCGGTGGAGCTTGTGATCATACCTGTTGTCGGCTGTTTTGCAGCACCAAGCGAAGAGCCGCCGGGGTGTTTACCCTGCGCAAGTTGTGATTTCATGTTGTCTTGCTCCAGTTTCAGTGCTTCGACTTGTCCGGAAAGCATCCTGATGGCGTTAAGTATCTCTGTAGATTGTGCGGCTGTTTTCAGGGACAGGTCTTCATCTGAAACTGGTTCAGGACCTTCGCAGTGCTTGCCCGGTGTTCCGAATGAATGGAACGTCTTAGGCGTTTTGCAACCAGGGCAAAGACTGCCTCGTTGTGTCTTCTTTGACGACATTGTAAATTTACTTTGAATTATCGCGATAAATTAAAGTTTTAAGTGCGAGAGTCGAAACTAACGAGCGTAAACGTGGACAACGTGCAATAATGACACACGATACTCTCGAACCTTCCCATTCCACATTAAACTATATTAATTATTAACTAATATCACTTAATAATAAAGATATATGTACATCAACAAATTCTATTGTGCATTTGAATATGTCAGTTTTACAATGCAGATCAATAATAAATATGTAATATTTTAAGCATGTAATGTAATCCATAATATAGGAGGCAGCATGACCGAGTGATCAGAGCGTTGGTCTTGCAATCCGGCGGTCGACTCCCTCTCTGCCCACAGAAATTGTATTCGTCTAGGTCTCGATTTGGTCACATTGATTTGTCTCCTAGCAAGCTGGAATTCAGTTTCTGATTTGTCTCCCTAATTAGCTAAAACAGCTAAATACATAGAGACTTAAAGCGACTCGTTCCCCTTACGCGTATCCTCTACCATTGTTTTGCACACATGAGTTACATAAGGATTGAAGTTTTGTCTGATGAATCTTTTGATTCGTCTCCTAGCTAGGGATTCTTAACAATGTTACGATTGAATTTGTTAGTATTCAGTTTCTGATTTTTCTCCCCAATTAGCTGAACACCTTAATACATAGCGACTTAAAGCGACTCGTTCCCCTTACGCATATCCTCTACCATTGTTTTGCACACATGAGTTACATAAGGATTGAAGTTTTGTCTGATGAATCTTTTGACGAGATCGGACTGTGTAACACGTGATTGTGATGTCATAGGGGTTTTTACTCAGAGTAGAATTTTAGCCGTTGACTGCATTTAACACCAACATGGTTCATACTACATGTTGATATGTTGCATGCCTGCATTTAGGGAGATTTTTAAAAAGATCTCTCGAGCATATTTTGATATATTTGAAATTATCTAAATTATTACTCAAAAACAATAGAATTGAGATTGCCAAAATAACTGTTTCGGAAGTATACCATTACAAAAATCATTGTCCATTTAACGTTCCTCTGTCTCTAGTGCTAAAAGCAACACTTGAAGGTAATGTGATTTCACGAAACCCTAAAATAAGAAATAAGCGGTGAACAGCGACACTGAATATCCTTTCCTTGTTTCATGATTTTTATTTCATAATTTGATTGGAAATTCATTGCCCGCTTATGTGAAATTAACTCAAATGTACTTTAAAATGTTAACCAATACTTAATGACTACATAGAAGTTTTTGCATTGCATCCTATCAACTAATTAATGTTGAAGTCATGGATTTTTCCTTGAGTACAACTGTGAAACCCCTAAAATATGCACTCTCATCAATGATGATGTCACTATCAATTTATTGCACGCTCATGTGAAATATGCTCAAACGTTTGTTTTTCTGTCAGTCTGTCTAACATTTCGTCTGTGTGTTCTGTGTTCTTCAGTGCATTGTGTCTGTTTGTTTATATGTATGCCTGTTTGTTTGTGTGTCTGTATGTTTATATGTCCGTTTGTGTGTACGTTTGTTTCATTCTTGTATGTATATGTCCGTCTTTTTCTCGGCAGTGTCAATCATAACCAAATATATAAAAACTTTAACGTATGTTTTGCTTGATAATGTTGTCCTGATGTCACCAAAACGTCCCATTTTCTACAATAATTTGTTTTTCATTATAGGTTTACCATTAAAAACACTTCCAGACATCATGAAGGGGATTTTTAATCCTTAAACAATTTAGCCTATGCGCATGTACGTAAAAGGGGAAATCAGTTTGCGCGGGATGTTGATCTATATTGCTGTGTTGGCAAAACCTAAGAGGGTATTATAGTTAGACAAACAGAAACTGCTCTGTCAGGATTAAACTTGAAGACACATGATGATAGGTTGTAAAACCCGTTTTGCCTGATTTGTTTTGCTATGTTAGGTAAAATCAGTTTGTTAATATCAATCCATTATTTGAAATGAGATTTATACGTTGAAATGAAACTAGGTACATATATAAACATTCTCTTCTTTTAATGCCTTCAGCTTCGATGCCAATTAACCCAAATCAGACGGAGAAGAAAGACTTAAAAGTAAATTGGAATTCTTTATACTTTCGATTCTTTATCTGTAGAAAGGGTACTCTGCGTACAGAGCCACTTTTCTCCCCGCCGAAAACGAAGCGGATGTTGTAACAAAGTGTGGAACTGTGTGAATTCAGATCATTCTATTTTATTCCGTTCATTTAAGGAGAGTGTAGAACTTAATAGTGGCGGCAGAAATAATTCAACATATGCTGTCCCATCCAACCATGGCTTTGATTGTACGACCCATTTCTTTAGTTTGCTTTAAATTTTGCTCATAAAGCAATATCCTTTAGTATCATATTACCACAGCTGAAATTCAGACAGGTTTTGGTTCCTTAATCTTGAGCTGAAAATGTCCCTAAATTGTCTCCAGAAAATTTTGGCTTTTTAATAATGTGGAGTTTTGGTCATGTTGCGTGAGAAAATATCAATCGGATTATTATTGTCATCAAAAAATTCGGAAGGTGCAGTTCTGAATAATCTCTGGACTCAAACTTAGATTAATTTGTCTATGTACAGCGAAATCCAAGGATTATAAAGGTCATATGATTTCATCTATTTTATTTACAAGCTTTTGATATAAATGCGTTAACGCTTCATTTCTCTGGAACTGACCTTAAAGACCACTTATGGCGGGGCTTCTCAGAACTGCCACGATTGTTTTGCTTTTGGATCACGTGACTTCCCAGAATCTTCGATGTAACAGAAACATTCGTTCGTGACAACGCCAAAATAGCTGAAGTGCACAAATCGTTAAAATAAACGAAGTTGTGGTAGTATAGTATACTTACGGCGATTTTTTCTTTAGAAAATTTAAAATGAATCCATTTCAGCGTGGAATACTAGGTGAAGATCAGCAAATCGCTCGTGATGAGGGACATGAATTTCTTCAGGAAATTATTACTGTGATGGCGACGCCAGACAAAGCTTTAGCATTTGTTCGGAGACACGAGGCTGAAATTGTGACTCTGCGCGCAGAGACAACTAGAATAAAAAGACGTAGAAATTGCAGATCTTCGGAAACAACTACTAGTCATTCAAGAGAAAAATGACAACGATCTTTATGGTGGCCCATCGTTCTCATAGTAAATTTACATATAAATCATTAAAAAAAGAAGAAAAACATTAAATTAAAAACAAAAAATAATAAATTAAAAAAAAAAAAAATTAAAAAAAAAAAATTAAAAAAAATTAATTAAAAAAATTCATTTTCAAAAATAAAATAAAATAAAAAAATTAAAAAACATTTCATTTTTTAAAAAAAAGACATTTCATTTTCAAAAAAAAATAAAAAAAGCATTTCAAAAAAAAGAAAAAAGAAAGACAAAATTAAGAAAAAAAAATAATTAAAAAAAAAAAAAATTAACTACCCGAAAAAAAAAAATAATTATAATAATTAAAAAAAAAATTAACTACAAAAAAAACAACATTTGATTTCAAAGAAAAAAAAAATAATTAATTTTAAAAAAAAATCAAGACATTTGATTTTCAATTTCATTTTCAAAATCAAATGTTGTCGGCGGCCCAGCGTTCTCATAGCCAGCAATGTTTGCGTACAGCGGTCGAAGTTTCAAATCAAAGATGGCGTGTTCGTCAAGCATCAGAAACAGCGATTGGGAAGGTGACGAGCAGCTTAAAACAGACCTACAGCGCTACGTATCACACAAAATTTAAAGCGAAGTGAAATTTTTGACTTTGGTCGTTGGGTTCTTCCTGAATACGCTTAGAGTCTAGTTACTTTATCGCGAAGAATTTCTTTTTATGGTATTTCGTATATCAACAACGTAACTACGACACCGATCTCCGTGTTGTGCGCCAAGAACTAGAAGCCCAGTGCAGTTGCTTGGTTATCGCGCCATGCACAAAAAGCTTAGCGAACAGCATAACCTTGCTGTACCACGTAACGTAGTGCATAGCGACTTAAAGCGACTCGTCCCCCTTACGCGTATGCTCTACCATTGTTTGCACACGAGTTACATAAGTCACATAAGTTTACATTGCAGTTTTGTCTGATGAATCTTTTGACGGATCGGACTGTGTAACACGTGATTGTGATGTCATAGGGTTTTTTACTCAGAGTAGAATTTTAGCCGTTGACTGCATTTAACACCAACATGGTTCATACTACATGTTGATATGTTGCATGCCTGCATTTGGGGAGATTTTTAAAAACATCTCTCGAGCATATTTTGATATATTTGAAATTATCTAAACAATTATTTACTCGAAAAGCAAAACAATGGAATTGAGAGTGCCAAAATAACTGTTTCAGAAGTTTCCCATTACAAAAATCATTGACCATTCAACATTCCTCTGTCTCTAGTGCTAAAAGGAACATTTTTAAGGAAATTTTATTTCACGAAAACCTAAAATAAGAAATAAGCGGTAAATACTAAATATGCTTTCACTGTTTCATGATTTTTATTAAATAATTAAATTGGAAATTCATTGCCCGCTTATGTGAAATTAGTTAACTCGAACGTGCTTTGAAATGTAAACCAATAAATACCTAATGACTACGTAGATTTTTTTTATTGCATCCTATCAACTAAATTATTGATGAAGCCATGGATTTTTCCTTGAGTACAACTGTGAAACCTCTTAAACGCGCACTGTCATCAATGATGAAATATCACAGGCAGCCCAAGCTCATTATCTGTCAATATTTATAAAAATCATTTCAGTTTTAAACTTGAAATAAGTTAAGAATACAAATCAAGGTCATTAAAGAAGTCTCAATAAATACAGAAAAAGCCTTTTTTTAATTTTTACCCTCCCCCATACTATAGTACTATAGACTTCTTTAATGACCTTGATTTGTATTCTTAACTTATTTCAAGTTTAAAACTGAAATGATTTTTATAAATATTGACAGATAATGAGCTTGGGCTGCCTGTGGAAATATTTGAATTTATTGCGCGCCCATGTGAAATATGATCAAACGTCTGTTTTTCTGTCTGGTATGTCTACCATGCCGTCTGCGCGGTATGTGTTCTTCAGTGCATGTGTCTGTTTGTTTGTATGTCTGTATGTCTTTGTGTTTGTTTGTATGTTTGTATGTCCGTTAGTTTTGGCAGTGTCAGTCATAACCAAATATGAATACTTTAACGTATGTTTTGCTTGATAATGGTGTCAGGACGACACCAAAACGTCACATTATCTACAATAATTTTTTTTCATTATAAGTTGACCATTAAAACCACTTCCATATATCATAAAGGTGATTTTTAATTAATCGTTAAACAATTTAGCCTATGCGCATGTACGTAAAAGGGGAAACTTTTGCGTGGGATGTTTAACTATAATATTGCTGTGTTGTCAAAAACTGACTAAGAGGGTATTATAGAAAACTGCTCTGTCATGATTTAACGGGAAGACATAAATACATGATTATAGGTTGAAAAACCCTTCTGGTTTTCTCTTATTGTTATCTATTTATAGATATTGTAAAAAAATGTGTATAAGGAGTGCAAATAGAGAACTATAACTGTTCTAAAAGAATCAGGAAAATTCAAGAACCCACCACATATATCGATTTGGTATTTTAGCCAAAACTATACGGTTTATTACAGATTCTACGGCTCATTTAGGAGCAAGAAACTTTGAGATCTCAGACATTGTTTGGACATATATTTTTTATTTATTGTATTTACATCAACAGACAATTGTACAACTTTTCCAAACAAATTACAATCATTTTCAAACGACGTTAACACATTCTTCATTGGCTGCTGTATTCTTACATAAACGAGCGACACGAGCAAGATACTGGCGACTACCAACATGCTAAATAAAATCGCTTTTAAAAAAGAAGTAAATAACATGAGAAAGTTTGTTATTTTGGTGTCTTCATGACTTACATAATACCGTAGGTTGCTGTTTTTCAATATGACATACGCAAAAAATGAGAGTTTTGGCTGGTTGAAGCATAGTTTTCGAAGACTCCTTGTGTTAAGGTAATTCCGTAGTAATAGAACTAGCCATAGAATTTTGATAAAACTTTCTACGGTAAAACATTTTGAGTTTTTCATCCAAAATGTAAAATAAAAAAATGGGGTCACCGTATTGGATTTCGCGAGAAAAATTTTTAAAGTATACCCACTTTTGTCAATTTAGCGTCTAACATTCGAAAATGGGCATCATACATAAAAGTATCTCTTGACTGAGATTGGTCAATACCAAATATTTTGAATGTGCTTTAATCTGCTCCTTATACATTGAGCTACCTTTGTAAAGCAAAATATTTTCACTAAAATTCAACAGCGAAGAGAAATAAAGCAAAAATTAACAAAATGTTCGAATTTCTACGGGGCTCAATAATGCTTTGAAAGAAACACTTTTCGAAATATCGAAAAATCTAGCCATATAATTTTGTCATCGCTCACATATGTTTTAAAAAACATGATTTCAAATGATATTATGAAATAAAAAGGATAGGTGCCCGTATTGGTTTGCGAGATATTTTATGAAATATTCTCAAATTTCAATAATATCAAGGCTTTTCCGAGTGTTGACTGGGGCAAGTTTCAAGAAATTCGTAATTTTTCGCTTGAAAATGTAAAAACTGTTCGTATTTTTACGTTAAAGTGTTTCTCAGACATAACTCTGTATCTATTGATGATAAGAAATGTAAAACTCTAAAATTCGAAATATGCGTAGAACTGTGCGCAGTGCAAAACTACGGAATTACCTTAAGTTATTCTTGTGTTTCATTTGGCGGGTTTTGTTGCGCGCCCGGCGTTTTCAGCGGTAATGTGCTCGCGGCACAAGTTTCAAGCGTTGTTGTTCTAAAGTGGTCAGAACCCTAAATTAAAATAGCCAATTAGTTTATAGAGTTGATAAACAACAAAAGAATAAAATGACTTTAGTGTTAACTAGTAGCTGTTAGTTTGTATAGTCATAATAAAATCACTCCATAATGTTTTTAAAATGTGATTAAAAAAATCGTTTCGTTTAGATAAATTAAGTCGGGAATTTGACTTTGTAACTCAGTCATTCTAAATGGAAAATAGATTTTAGAGTACCGTAAATAATTTTATGATTTTAATTAAGGTTTTTTTCCAGTCCAGTTTTTTGAACAATAGATTTAACATAGATAATTTTTTGCCCCTGGTTCATAACTTTCTCAATAGTACATTTAACTTTGCTATTCATATTCATTTTTTTTCTTTTAATTGACCTCAATTCATTCTTGATTATACTGATCACCATAGTTACCCATGCATAACATCAACAACCTGTTTTCTTGTGCAGTGCTGATTATTTTACCAACACAAAAGTTCTGTTGTATTGCTAATCATCTTAAAACGGCATAAGCAGACAACATATGTAAATCAAGTATGTGATCATTAACTTTTTAAACTTCGTTGAACGTGAATAATGCATCATATTGAATTTAAATCTCGTCCTTTTGAATCAGGAGTCATTGTTATTCTCTCTTTTGGCTTAGTAAAAATAACTCATCAATTGTTTGTAACTAAATTAAAGCTGCGAATTTGTGAAAGATCAACATATAGTCTACAACATATAGAATTCTGGAATAAGGATTGTCAAGTTTTGGCGGTGTGAGTACCTCCGAGTTCATGAAAGTACTAAAATCAACGTTCCACGGCTAAAGCATACATAATTACTGTGGTGATTTTGGTTAAAGTTTTGTTGCAAATTTCAGACTGGAACCAGAGATCAAAATTTCACCAGAAATCCAAAAAATAAAGATTATGAAACACACTTTTCTCACTACATAAACATCGACTGAAGATCTACTTTGCCGTTTTTCCAGGACAACTTTGGAGCTTGATTAAATCTTCATCAGTTCACAAGCAGAAAATCAACTGTTACCAAGTGAGCACATAGCTGGAGAAATTATGGCACAGACGCTGAAAGAATTAGCTTTTTCAACATCAACGCATATTCTTTGTATTATTCTGACATTGTTCTTTCTCGTGGCTGGCATCTTCTCAAACGTTCTTGTTTGTGTTGTTATGAAACGGTCCAAACGTCTACTAACCGTTCTGTCCAATTATTTCATCTTGCAGCTGAGTGCAGTCGAAATCATCTTGAGATTTTTCCAAACGGCGAATACAGCGTATGCTTTTTACTCATCGAATAATTTTCGTGGGAAAACGTTATGCATTATAGTGGAGACTGTAAACACCGTCTTCTATGCAGTGATATTCTGCCTTCTTGCTGGAGTCGCTGTAGACCGTTTTGTAAATATTGTGTACCCTTTCAAAGGACGGAAACTAAAATACAAAAAGTTGAATGCCACGATAATAGTTTGGTTGTACGCTTTTATAACCGCGGTTTTAACGGCACCTTTTATTACAGAGGAAAAACACCTCTCTTTGGGACATTCAAACCGAAGTGCGAGCTCTCACGGTGATAAGAAAAGCTACTTTTGCATGGCCTCGGGTGATGTGCTTTCTAAAGTACTCAACTTAGTTACTGTATTGCTGCATTATGTAACTCCTTTAGTACTCATAATTATCTGTTACGATAGAATCTGGAATAGGATACGACAGAAAGGAAAACAGAATTCCCCTAATACAATGAGTGTGTTTACGATTCGAAAAACGTCCAAAACTTTAAAAATGTTCGGCCTGGTTATCGCGTTATATGCTGTATGTCTTGTTCCAAAAACAATGATGCGAATTGTAGGATCATTTGAACTCATTGACGATGTTAGCTTACTGTTTGTTACGGCATTGATTGTGAATCTCTTGGACAAGTTCAGTTCCTTGTTGAACCCTTTAATCTATGCGTTTTATAATCCAGCTTTTCGGAGAGAGCTGTTCAATGTCCTCAACATAAAGAAAACGAATAGGCATATGCACAGTTGCAGCTCGTACATTTTACGACGACACATTGAAGGTGCTAGTGCTTCTGCATTCGTAACGATTCACAGGGCCGGAGAGGTTGGGAACGACAACATGGATACACATACAAGTAAACTGTGATTTAAAAACAACAACTTAACCCTTAAAATTTTAATTCGACTTTTGGATTTCCATTAACTTTTTAAACTTCGTTGAACGTGAATAATGCATCATATTGAATTTAAATCTCGTCCTTTTGAATCAGGAGTCATTGTTGTTCTCTCTTTTGGCTTACTAAAAATAACTCATCGATTGTTAGTAACTAAATTAAAGATGCGAATTTGTGAAAGATCAACATAAAGTCTACAACATATAGAATTCTGGAATAAGGATTGTCAAGTTTACCTTTTGGCGGGATAAGTGTGAGTACCTCAAACGAGTTCATGAAATTAAAGTACTAAAATCGACGTTCCACTAAAGCATACATAGTTACTGTGGTGATTTTGGTTAAATCACAAAAATAAGGATTATGAAACACACATTTCTCACCACCTAAACATCGACCGAAGATCTACTTTGCCGTTTTTCCAGACATCTTGACCATGCAGGACAACTTTGGAGCTTGATAAAAATCTTCATCAGTTCACAAGCAGAAAATCAACTGTTACCAAGTGAGCGTATAGCTGAAGAAATTATGGCACAAACGCTGAAAGAACTAGTTTTTTCAACATCAACGCATATTATTTGCATTATTCTTACATTGTTCTTTCTCGTGGCTGGCATCTTCTCAAACGTTCTTGTTTGTGTTGTTATGAAACGGTCCAAACGTCTACTAACCGTTCTGTCTAATTATTTCATCTTGCAGCTGAGTGCAGTCGAAATCATCTTGAGATTTTTCCAAATGGCGAATACAGCGTATGCTTTTTACTCATCGAATAATTTTCGTGGGAAAACGTTATGCATTATAGAAGAGACTGTAAACACCATCTTCTATGCAGTGATATTCTGGCTTCTTGCTGGAGTCGCTGTAGACCGTTTTGTAAACATTGTGTACCCTCTCAAAGGACGGAAACTAAAATACAAAAAGTTGAATGCCACGATAATAGTTTGGTTGTACGCTTTTATAACCGCGGTTTTAACGGCACCTTTTATTACAGAGGAAAAACACCTCACTTTGGGACATTCAAACCGAAATGCGAGCTCTCACGGTGATAAGAAAAGCTACTTTTGCATGGCCTCGGGTGATGTGCTTTCTAAAGTACTCAACTTAGTTACTGTATTGCTGCATTATGTAACTCCTTTAGTACTCATAATTATCTGTTACGATAGAATCTTGAATAGGATACGACAGAAAGGAAGACAGAATTCCCCTAATACAATGAGTGTGTTTACGATTCGAAAAACGTCCAAAACTCTAAAAATGTTCGGCCTGGTTATCGCGTTATATGCTGTATGTCTTGTTCCAAAAACAATGATGCGAATTGTAGGATCATTTGAACTCATTGACGATGTTAGCTTACTGTTTGTTACGGCATTGATTGTGAATCTCTTGGACAAGTTCAGTTCCTTGTTGAACCCTTTAATCTATGCGTTTTATAATCCAGCTTTTCGGAGAGAGCTGTTCAATGTCCTTAACATAAAGAAAACGAATAGGCATGTGCACAGTTGCTGCTCGTACATTTTACGACGACACATTGAAGGTGCTAGTGCTTCTGCATTCGTTACGATTCACCGGGCAGGAGAGATTGGGAACGAGAACATGGATACACATACAAGTAAACTGTGATTTAAAAACAACAACTTAACCCTTAAAATTTTAATTCGACTTTTGGATTTCTTCAGTTACATTTTATATCTGTGAAAGCAAAGTATCTCACTGACCCTTAACATTCTCCACCAACGTTTTAATCACAGGCAGCCCAATCTCATTATCTGTCAATATTTATAACAAGGATTTCAGTTATAGACGTCTGTGACGAAGGCTAGACTCCAGTATAACATTTTCATTTTGATTTTTGAATTTTGTAATGTTATTTCATTTAAGTTTTACACTGAAATACATGTTATAGATAAATGTTGACAGATAATGAGCTTGGACTGCCTGTGTTTTAATTATTAAGTTACACAGACACTGCTACGACGCTATTTTTCTAGCATTGGCTGGCTCGTTGTCAATCAAGAAGCGCGTTTTTTAAATGTAACTAACAATAAATAAAACTTATTCTTCTTTGAGACATGTTTTGTGTGCATCATGCATTTTATGATTATGGTATCTTTATTTCATTATTTGCATTGCCCATCTATTTCAGCCGTGTTTTATGATAGAATTCACATTATTCAAGTAGCCGATTGTAAGTTACGTTGACAGTGAGATTTGCAATTGTATATTTTGAGAAAATGAATAAAGTTTCCATTGTTATCATTTTTATTTATTATGAAATCTTCAGTATACAGGGCAAAGCCCCAATTTCTTGTAAATACGCCCCTAAGAAAAAAATTAAATATCATTTCTATATATATGTTATTATTCATTCATTCATTCATTCATTCATTCATTCATTCATTCATTCATTCATTCATTCATTCATTCATTCATTCATTCATTCATTCATTCATTCATTCATTCATTCATTCATTCATTCATTCATTCATTCATTCATTCATTCATTCATTCATTCATTCATTCATTTTTGGTCTGTGTCTACATCGATGCAAATAATTTTGCAGACTGCCAAAGTTTTAGCTTCTCCCATGAAAGCCTAGTCTCCCTCGCATCCGTTTCAGGTCTGTTCGACAAGGAGATTTTGTCGAACAGACCGGAAACCGATGCGAGGGAGACTAATGAAAGCCTCACTGAACCGCATCACCTCATAACGCGAAATAATACAGCCTGGGTTCCCTGTGAACACATATTCGCGAGGGACTGAGTATTGTTTATGTCACAGTCAAAATGGCCGTCATTGAAGTGCAGGTTTTCACTATCTTGTTTTCTGAATTTCGCAGCCACAGACGCGCTTATCGACGATTATGAACGACAATTAGTACTTATTATCGATGCTAAAAGATATGGATCAAAGGAGTCCTATTTTAGGGCTTCAAGAACGAAGAGATTTTGATAAATTCTTGAAGTTTTTTTCGCTGAAGGTAGGAAAAACAAATGTCGATTTTGTGAAATGAGGTGTTGAGAACCAGTCAAAAATGAGTTGTTTTCTTGATTGACACGCATTTTAAGCTATTTTTCCTTTAGATTACAAAATTAATAGTTAAAAGAGTAAAAGTTGTACAATTTAAGTGTGACAAAATCATATTCTATCGGTTTTAAAACTGCTCAACGTATATCTAGTCATCTAGTTTTGTTTACATTTTTTCTTGCTTCCTGTCTGTATTCAGCTTACAGTGTTTTTTTTTTATCATTTTTTATCTTTTTTTTTTTTTGTTTATTCATTTTTTTAAAATTTATTCTCAAGCGGATTTTACTGTCGACTTGTGAAATATTTTTGTACGTTCTCGAACAAATATCTTTAATCTTCAGTTTCTTACTGTGTTAATTTAGATCGTACTTCTGACTTACGTCATGCGGTGTTATTTACAATGTTGGGATTTGAAAACGTTAGCTTTCCTTATATAATATCCACAGATTCTTAAATCAAAGTTAGAACGATTTCATTTAGAATGCTAAAATTAAATTTCTAAAATAGAGCTATTCTTGAAAAGGTTGTCCAGGCAGTTGAAATACTGATTAAGCAAATAACAAAGTCATTTGCATATCTCAAGCTTTCAGCTTTCTTGTTTTAAATACAAAGCTGAACATATTATACAATTAGATAGTTTATAGCAATTATGTGATGAAGTTATTTTGTACATTTTGACTCATCATTTCTTAAAACATAGAAATCCTGAGATATTCAAATGATTTTGCTATTTGCTAAATCAGTATTTCAACTGGACAACCATTTCAAGAATAGCTGTACATAATATTTATACGTCGAAAACTAAAAATGCATTGGTTAAGCTACAGACTTTAATTTCTTTTACATGTATTTTTTGTTGTTGTTGTTTTTTCATTGTTTGTTTGTTTTGGGTTGTTGTTTGTTTATTTATCTTTATACTTTATATTTCTTAATTCATTTTTTGAAAGTAGAAATGGCAGTTTGAGGTGTTTTCATTGATTGTGGCCAATCAACATTGTAACCAGTACCTTTTTGATGAGTTCTCATCCCAACTGCCCCAAACCATCACAATGATTAAGTTGTTTATTGCATGTATGTTTTATGTGAATAGGCTGTACAAGTGATTGTACAATCAAGAAATGGGGAGAGAGCAAGTACTTCATCAAAACCCCCAGCCGTTGGGCAGCACTGGGTATGATTACTCTTATTAATGCTATTAATTTATATGTGGTCCAGTTTTTGTTTTTAACAAGATTTTAATACAAAAACAGCTGGATAACAACCATTCCCTATTGCGCCATAGAGACCTTGTGCGCCACATATTGTTAGTGAGGCTATATCTATACTAACCTGGATTACTTTGAAAACACAACTTTATTCATGTGGTTAGGCCTAATTCCGTCCACACTAAAACGTATGAATCTGAAAGAATTTTATGTCAATTCCATTGTTTAACTAGCAATTGTTGTCACAGAATCAAAACAAATGTTGCATTTTCAAATCTATGCGGCATAGTGTAGCTAGGGTCTTAGTTACCTATCTACTGTTTTTGACATTCTAACTTTTCCCCTACCTCCTCAACCCCACCCCACTCCCCCACCCCACCCCCCCCCCCCCCACACACACACACACACAAACATAAATTATCAGAAATCATGCCATTTCATCATGCTGCTTTCCAGTTCAACCTAGCCATAGCAGACATCCCAGAGATCACCGTGGAAACAAAGAAAACAATGGAAGGACATCTGCCTTCACAGGAACATTCAATGTGTATAGAAATATCTTTGAAAACTAATGAGGGGGATTCAATGGTCTTAGAGACTTGGTGCCTGGGCATGAATAACAGGTACATGTTGTGGTAAATGATTCATCCATAAGACTCATTAGGTTTATGATATTTATTTATTCATTCATTCATTCATTCATTCATTCATTCATTCATTCATTCATTCATTCATTCATTCATTCATTCATTTATTTATTTATTTATTTATTTTTTTATTTTATTTATTTTATTTTTTTATTTATTTATTTATTCATTTATTTATTTATTTATTTTTCATTTGATCGGATGTTTGAGCTTTATCCATTATATCTTCTTACTCATTTGATTGTTCATTCATTTGCTCTTTCATTCATTTATTTATTCATTCATTCATTTGCTCATTCATTCATTTGTTCATTCATCCATTCATTCATTTGTTCATTCATTCATTTATTTGTTCATTCATTCATTTATTTGTTCATTCATTCATTTGTTCATTCATTCATTCATTTGTTCATTCATTTGTACATTCATTCATTCATTTATTCATTCACTCACTTGTTCAATTATTTTTGCAAATCAAATTTATTTTCATACATTATTTAATATGTTTTTCTTAGACTAGACAGCCATGCCAAGATTACTTATACAGTTTATAACCGCATGGGAATGTTGCTAAAATCACTAGTATCTGTGACAAGAATAACACCAGCATACAAACTATCCAGAAAACAGGGCATTGATTATGAAATATGCTACAGGTAAGATGATGATGGTAATGATGATGGTAGTGGTGATAATGGTGGTGGTGATAATGATAATGGTGGTGGTGATGATAATGATGATGGCGGTGGTGATAATGACGATAGTGATGATGATGATGATGACTCTTATGTTTTAAAATGATTGTGCAGTATAAAAATATTAATCATCATGATGCTTGTCATTGCTATGATGTTGTTAATAGTAGTTTGATTTGATTGTGAAAAAGTTTATATTTTTACATATTTTCTTATTTCATAGAATATATTTTGGGGATGTCAAAGTTAGTGAACTAGGTGAAGGTATGTGCTTGTATGCATCTCTACTACAATGTAAGTAGCAGCTCTTCCTGCAAAAACAAACATTGACACTATGTCAAGTTGCAGGTCAGTCGCTGCAAATATTGCTTGAGAAAATTTGCTAATGTAAACAAATATGAATAAAGTCGTTTTCGTATGAGTGGGAAACAGTACTGTGTCGTATCGTAACTGTAGTTTCTAAGGAGACATTCGAATTATCTATGCATTGAAGACGTATTGTAATGGTACTGTCCCACTCGTTCGAAACCGACTCCAGTATGTTTAAATTTATGTTTTACCCTTTATTTGTTAGGTTTTCAGACCATTCATGTTGGTGCAGTTGGTTCTCCAGTAGGGTCAGTCACGCTGTCAGCCGCCTACAGAACTAACTTGTCTATGGCAGAAAGGTACGCACATGTATAGAATTAACAGCAGAGGAATGAAAGCTATAGAATTGTAGAGGCTACTTGTCGTGAAATGTGGAATCCTGGGGTACGAGTGGATCAGAAACAGCATGGCATGACATCATATCATATCTTTTTTATTTATTTTTTTCAAGAAACATTCGGATCATCCGTATTGTAGCTGTATTGTAATCGCACCGTTTCATACTCATCACGACTCTATTTTGTGCTTTGACTAATAGTAGATTATAAATAAAATCGTTGTCGTACGAGTGGAAAACCGTCCGTTACGTTACCAATGCAAGTCGTAGAAATTACAGTTGTGATGCAATGCGGCACTGTTGTCCAGACATTCGAAAACAAGTGAGGGGTGTGATAGAGATGACTTAAGTTTGTAGATTTATTAAGAAAACGATAGGCGAGTTATCTTATTAATCTGCATAAAGTTCCTGCAGTCATGTACATTATAAAGGAATCTTTTTGCTGTAGTTTGTGGGATACTTATAACGACTGCATTTCATTTGTGTTGAATTCCACAGGCAGCCTACTATGCCAGTGAAAAGTGATCACTATAGTTCACAAGATAGGGTGCGTTATGATAGTGAAGGACCATGGGAAATACCCATTCCCTGCGCACCTACTGGTACACAGGCTCAGCTGCATGTTGGAGCAGGCGTCAGGTATGAATATGGTATATTAAATGTTATTATGATGATGATGTTGATGGTGTTGATAGTGATGGTGATGATGGTGATGGTGGTGATGATGGTGGTGGTGATGATGATAGTGATGATAATGATGGAGATGGTGGTGATGATGGTGATGGTGGTCGTGGTGATGATGATAGTGATGGTGATGATGGTGGTGATGTTAATGATGGTGATGATGGTTAGTCATGATGATAGTGGTGGTGATGGTGGTGATGACGTGATGATGATGATGATGGTAATAATAATAACAATCATCTTCATAGTGATGTTAATAACGATAGTAATTAGAATGCTGACTATGAACTCTTGCCAAGACGATTCTACCATTATGACTGTCCTAGATATGAACACTATAATCAAATGATCATTAACGGCCCTGTTGCACGAAGCTGGGATATCGCTGTCCAGCTGATAAACTCATATCCAAAGGATAAATCCCATCCAGCGGTTACATTCTATAAGTAATATATACAATACGAGCGGCTAATCTGTATGGTATATATCTCATGCTGATCGGACGCGAATGTTGTATATTACTTATGAAACTCACAACATAGTACAAGTGTTTTGTATATATAATATCTTTACTTGATTTTGAGAAAATACATGTTAAACGTTATTCAAATCAGGACAAGTCTGTATCCGATTTACAGATGCCTTCATGGGTCGTGATTTCCATTGTTTTTATGCCATTGCCTTATGAATTATTAATGAGTTTTATCCAAGCTTCATGTAATTGGGGACCCAGTTTGACTACCAAAAACATAACTTACCAAAGATGGCTAAAACCACAATAACCTTACTTTAACAGACATGTTGCTGAAGAAATCGCTAATGCTTCCGAGACAGAAGTGACGTCACCATCTAACCGCTTCAAATCAAACACCAGTAACCAGTCACCAATTCCCAATCGTCCATCGTCATATCAAAAGTACGTCTTTTGGTTTACTTGACATGCGCAGTCAGTAATTAGTGTATTAACATTGTGTGCCTAGAATATTACACAGAATAATATCTTGTTAACACGAGAACACCAGAAACAGGGATTGAAACGTGTAGCACGGTTCCTTACTCCGAAATTGTCAGACTAATCACGATGATTTCGACACCGTAATTTGTCAATATTTGATACTCGGAGCTTGATTCAAAATGACCACTTGATGCTGTAAATCAAACATTTATGTGGAATTTCACGAGTTTCTAGAAGAGATTTTTCCTTCCTGCATTTTAACGTGTGTAGTAAGGTTTCGGAAGCATAAAAGGTACGATTTTATTTGAGAAAGGCTTTCTGACCAAAAAAGCATGGAACAATAGCAATGTACTGTCGCTGCACGTTATATTCCCCTCTTGAGTTTCTGATAACACCTTCCAGCACGATGTTTGCCCAATAGTCGCAGTAATAAGTTGGTAGTCCTAAATTCTCAGATAACGAAAATGATTCGTTTTTCTACAATGAAATGTGAAATCGCGCGATGATTCTACGAAAAATTGCTGATCTTTTTTCACAAGTTGCATGGCGTCGATTACAGCGCAACCTTGTTGATTTATATATTTCATTCATTCATTCATTCATTCATTCATTCATTTATTTATTTATTTATTTATTTATTTATTTATTTATTTATTTATTTATTTATTTATTTATTTTTACGCATTAGCGTCTGAGTTGTTAACTTTATAATTACTTTTCTTTTGTAGAAGTTCAGGCGTCAGTACACCGTTAGATATAACTAAAGCACATCACACTAAAGGAGCGTTTGCCAGCTCTCCTGTGACGGCTGACATAGTGAGTAATGCAGTGTTGATCGTGTTTTGAATTACAGTGCGACGCGCAGACGTATGACCAGGGATTATTCATTCTTCTTCTTAAAACTTATGGGCAACTGAGATTGGCTTACCATTGAAGTACGCAAATATACTATCCATGGTCGTTTCTTTGAGCTTCACACCGTAAATGTACATTATGTGATGTGATGTGATGCGATGCGATGCGATGTGATGTGATGTGATGTGATGTGATGCGATGTGATGTGATGCGATGCGATGTGATGTGATGTGATGTGATGCGATGCGATGCGATGCGATGCGATGCGATGCGATGTGCTGTGATGCGATGTGATGTGATGTGATGTGCTGTGATGCGATGTGATGTGATGTGATGCGATGTGATGTAATGTTATGTGATGTCTTATCATGATTGCAGTAATAAACAAGTCGACTTTTAGCTTATTTAAAAAAAAATAATACTGATATTACTGTGCTCTAGTGTAAATATTTAACTCAATGATGATTCAAAGTCCATTGACATTTTCTTGTTATTTTTTGATAGCCGTCCAATTTACCAGCACTATCATCAACACCGCCATTTGCGTCACTACTAAATAATAAAAACAGTCTCGGTTCTCGACCGGATACCCCAGAAAACAAACGTCCTCATAGAAATAGCCTGAACTTATCTAATAGAAAGGTATTAAATTACGATATTATATAATATTGTTTTACAAAATTGTTCATTCATTCATTCATTCATTCATTCATTCATTCATTCATTCATTCATTCATTCATTCATTCATTCATTCATTCATTCATTCATTCATTCATTCATTTATTGATTCATTCATTGATTCATTCATTCATCCATTCATTCATTCATTCATTCATTCATTCATTCATTCATTCATCCATTCATTCATTCAATCATTCATTCATTCATTCATTCATTCATTCATTTATTGATTCATTCATTGATTCATTCATTCATCCATTCATTCATTCATCCATTCATTCATCCATTCATTCATTCATTCATTCATTCATTCATTCATTTATTGATTCATTCATTGATTCATTCATTCATCCATTCATTCATTCATTCATTCATTCATTCATTCATTCATTCATTCATTCATTCATTCATTCATTCATTCATTCATCCATTCATTCATTCAATCATTCATTCATTCATTCATTCATTCATCCATTCATTCATTCATTCATTCATTCATTCATTCATTCATTCATTCATCCATCCATCCATCCATCCATCCATCCATCCATCCATTCATTCATTCATTCATTCATTCATTCATTCATCCATCCATTCATTCATTCATTCATTCATTCATTCATCCATTCATTCATTCATTCATTCATCCATTCAGTCATTCATCCATCCATCCATTCATTCATTCATCCATTCATTCATTCATTCATTCATTCATTCATTCATTCATTTCATTCGTGAGTTTGTTCTTCATTTTCTTCTTCTTCTTTTGATTCCTTCTTTATTAAAAAAAATTGTTTATGCATATCTTTCTAGGACAGTTCAACAGAGTCTAGTGATAGCAAACAGCCACCAAGTAACGTGACACGAAGCTTATGGGGAAACGATGATGGATTCGTACTCGTAGAACTTGTAAGTCTTGAAAAGGCAAATTTCATATCAAAGAAAATAAAAGAAACCCCATTTAAATGACGTTCAATATACCTATGCTCTTCAGAGTTTATTAACAAAACAAATTAGAAACGTGTGTAACAATAATAAAAAGTCTTCCTATGTTTTGAACGCTTACATTGCCGCCCTTGTTCATCATGTTGTTCATCCTCGGAAGCGCAGACGGTCGCTCCAAACTCGCGCCCAGAGAAAACAGTATTTTTTTATATCTCACAGGGCACATGTTGCCTTACTGATTCTGAAATTCTCTCCTATTTATAGAAGCCTGCATTTGCGTCTCCATCTGGCGCGGATGGAGATCTGGGCAGTTTCTACCGTGAATGTCAAAAGGCACCCCCTTTGATGATGTTTGATGATAAACGACAACAGACACTTAATGACGTCATGGTAATAAACATCTTAAGATTTTTTGCTACTCATTATTTCCTTCCTCCTACCCCTCATCCCCACCCCCCATCACTCCTTCTTTCCTCTTTTTCCTCCAATCCTTCATTTTTTCCTTTGTTCGTATTCCTTTGCATTTAATCGCGTTCTTCACTTCTCTTTCAACCTACCTTCTTCATTACAGACTTACTTCCTTTCTTTTATTTCTTTTTTTTTTTCGTTCCTCTTTTCATCCTTCCTGTTTACTTTCCTCTTGTCCATTTTTGCTAATCCATTTTCTCTTTCTTATCCTTTTTCGTATTATAAGTCTTCGTTCTTTTCTCCTTTTTTTAGTTCTTTTTTCTTTTTTTCTTTTTTCATAGAATTTCAGTCATCATATCCATCTCTTCCTTTCTTCTCGTTCTGCCTTCCTTCCTGCCTTTTTGTTCCTATTTTTTATTTTTAATGTGTATTTTTTTCAAATACTTACGTTTTTGTTATTCTTTTTTTCTAATTTTTATTCTCATTCTTCATTCTTTTATTTTCGTATTCTTTATCCTTGTTCTTTTTTCTTAGTAATTTTCTAAACAAATTCTTTTTCTACCTTCTTTTCTATCATCGATTACTTCATTCTTTTGTTTCTTCATATTCGTAGGACGAACTTGATCAAGAACTCTCTAGTTACAACGAATGCTTACCTGTCTTTGATGAACTCGTAGCAAACTTGAAAATCTCACAATCATCGTGACCCAAACTGCCCCAGGAATGCGTGACACACCAATTTCATCATCTTTTAATGGGTTAAAACAATGTTTCTTGACAAATTTCTTAAATATACAATGTAAATAAGAATGCAAACAAATCAATTATTTAGTTTGATACGACGATGATATTAAATCAAATGCAAATATCTCTATTGTGTGTAAGATCACATTACTTTGAAAGCGTACAAGCTCCTAATAATACATACACTATAACTACTAACTACAAAATATATGCATGGACTATAGCCCACCAAAATAACCAAAAAACTGCATTTTCCGACCAAAATGCATGGACTATAGCCCACCAAAATGACCAAAAAACCGCGTTTTTCGACCAAAATGCATGGACTATAGCCCACCAAAATGACCCAAAACCCGCGTTTTTCGACCAAAATGAATGGACTATAGCCCACCAAAATGACCAAAATACAGCGTTTTTCGACCAAAATGCATATACTATAGCCCACCAAAATGACCAAAAACCGCATTTTACGACCATAATGCATGGACTATAGCCCACCAAAATGACAAAAAAAAACGCGTTTTTCGACCAAAATGCATGCAAAATGACCAAAAAACCGCGTTTTTCGACCAAAATGCATGGACTATACCCCACCAAAATGACCAAAAAACCGCGTTTTTCGACCAAAATGCATGGACTATACCCAACCAAAATGACCAAAAAACCGCGTTTTTCGACCAAAATGCATGGACTATAGCCCACCAAAATGACCCAAAAACAGTGTTTTTCGACCAAAATGCATGTACTATAGCCCAACAAAATGACCAAAAAACCGCGTTTTTCGACCAAAATGCATGGACTATAGCCCACCAAAATGACCAAAAAACCGCGTTTTTCGACCAAAATGCATGGAATATAGCCCACCAAAATGACCAAAAAATCGCGTTTTTCGACCAAAATGCATGGACTATAGCCCACCAAAGTGACCAAAAAATCGCGTTTTTCGACCAAAATGCATGGACTATAGCCCACCAAAATGACCAAAATACAGCGTTTTTCGACCAAAATGCATGGACTATAGCCCACCAAAATGACCAAAAACCGCATTTTACGACCATAATGCATGAACTATAGCCCACCAAAATGACAAAAAAAAACGCGTTTTTCGCCAAAATGCATGCAAAATGACCAAAAAACCGCGTTTTTCGACCAAAATGCATGGACTATAGCCCACCAAAATGACAAAAAACGCGTTTATCGACCAAAATGCATGGACTATAGCCCACCAAAATGACCCGAAAAACTGCGTTTTTCGACCAAAATGCATGGACTATAGCCCACCAAAATGACCAAAAAAACGCGTTTTTCGACCAAAATGAATGGACTATAGCCCACCAAAATGACCAAAAAACCGCGTTTTTCGACCAAAATGCATGGACTATAGCCCACCAAAATGACCAAAAAACCGCGTTTTTCGACCGAAAGGCATGGACTATAGCCCACCAAAATGACCAAAAAACCGCGTTTTTCGACCAAAATGCATGGACTATAGCCCACCAAAATGACCAAAAAACCGCGTTTTTCGACCAAAATGCATGGACTATAGCCCACCAAAATGACCAAAAAAACGCGTTTTTCGACCAAAATGAATGGACTATAGCCCACCAAAATGACCAAAAAACCGCGTTTTTCGACCAAAATGAATGGACTATAGCCCACCAAAATGACCAAAAAACCGCGTTTTTCGACCAAAATGCATGGACTATAGCCCACCAAAATGACCAAAATACAGCGTTTTTCGACCAAAATGCATGGACTATAGCCCACCAAAATGACCATAAAACCGCGTTTTTCGACCAAAATGACAAAAAAACGCGTTTTTCGACCAAAATGCATCGACTATAGCCCACCAAAATGACCAAAAAACCGCGTTTTTCGACCAAAATGCATGGACTATAGCCCACCAAAATGACCAAAAAAACGCGTTTTTCGACCAAAATGAATGGACTATAGCCCCCCAAAATGACCAAAAAACCGCGTTTTTCGACCAAAATGCATGGAATATAGCCCACCAAAATGACCAAAAAAATCGCGTTTTTCGACCAAAATGCATGGACTATAGCCCACCAAAATGACCAAAAAATCGCGTTTTTCGACCAAAATGCATGGACTATAGCCCACCAAAATGACCAAAATACAGCGTTTTTCGACCAAAATGCATGGACTATAGCCCACCAAAATGACCAAAAAAACGCGTTTTTCGACCAAAATGAATGGACTATAGCCCACCAAAATGACCAAAAAACCGCGTTTTTCGACCAAAATGAATGGACTATAGCCCACCAAAATGACCAAAATACAGCGTTTTTCGACCAAAATGCATGGACTATAGCCCACCAAAATGACCATAAAACCGCGTTTTTCGACCAAAATGACAAAAAAACGCGTTTTTCCACCAAAATGCATCGACTATAGCCCACCAAAATGACCAAAAAACCGCGTTTTTCGACCAAAATGCATGGACTATAGCCCACCAAAATGACCAAAATACAGCGTTTTTCGACCAAAATGCATGGACTATAGCCCACCAAAATGACCAAAAACCGCATTTTACGACCATAATGCATGAACTATAGCCCACCAAAATGACAAAAAAAAACGCGTTTTTCGACCAAAATGCATGCAAAATGACCAAAAAACCGCGTTTTTCGACCAAAATGCATGGACTATAGCCTACCAAAATGACAAAAAAACGCGTTTATCGACCAAAATGCATGGACTATAGCCCACCAAAATGACCAAAAAACCGCGTTTTTCGACCAAAATGCATGGACTATAGCCCACCAAAACGATCAAAAAACCGCGTTTTTGGACCAAAATGCATGGACTATAGCCCACCAAAATGACCAAAAAACCGCGTTTTTCGACCAAAATGCATGGACTATAGCCCACCAAAATGACCAAAATACAGCGTTTTTCGACCAAAATGCATGGACTATAGCCCACCAAAATGACCAAAAACCGCATTTTACGACCATAATGCATGAACTATAGCCCACCAAAATAACAAAAAAAACGCGTTTTTCGACCAAAATGCATGCAAAATGACCAAAAAACCGCGTTTTTCGACCAAAATGCATGGACTATAGCCCACCAAAATGACAAAAAACGCGTTTATCGACCAAAATGCATGGACTATAGCCCACCAAAATGACCAAAAAACCGCGTTTTTCGACCAAAATGCATGGACTATAGCCCACCAAAACGATCAAAAAACCGCGTTTTTGGACCAAAATGCATGGACTATAGCCCACCAAAATGACCAAAAAACCGCGTTTTTCGACCAAAATGCATGGACTATAGCCCACCAAAATGACAAAAAACGCGTTTTTCGACCAAAATGCATGGACTATACCCCACCAAAATGACCAAAAAACCGCGTTTTTCGACCAAAATGAATGGACTATAGCCCACCAAAATGACCAAAAAACCGCGTTTTTCGACCAAACTGCATGGACTATAGCCCACCAAAACGATCAAAAAATCGCGTTTTTCGACCAAAATGCATGGACTATAGCCCACCAAAATGACCAAAATACAGCGTTTTTCGACCAAAATGCATGGACTATAGCCCACCAAAATAACCAAAAACCGCATTTTACGACCATAATGCATGAACTATAGCCCACCAAAATGACAAAAAAAACGCGTTTTTCGCCAAAATGCATGCAAAATGACCAAAAAACCGCGTTTTTCGACCAAAATGCATGGACTATAGCCCACCAAAATGACAAAAAACGCGTTTATCGACCAAAATGCATGGACTATAGCCCACCAAAATGACCCGAAAAACTGCGTTTTTCGACCAAAATGCATGGACTATAGCCCACCAAAATGACCAAAAAACCGCGTTTTTCGACCAAAATGCATGGACTATAGCCCACCAAAATGACCAAAAAACCGCGTTTTTCGACCGAAAGGCATGGACTATAGCCCACCAAAATGACCAAAAAACCGCGTTTTTCGACCAAAATGCATGGACTATAGCCCACCAAAATGACCAAAAAACCGCGTTTTTCGACCAAAATGCATGGACTATAGCCCACCAAAATGACCAAAAAAACGCGTTTTTCGACCAAAATGAATGGACTATAGCCCACCAAAATGACCAAAAAACCGCGTTTTTCGACCAAAATGAATGGACTATAGCCCACCAAAATGACCAAAAAACCGCGTTTTTCGACCAAAATGCATGGACTATAGCCCACCAAAATGACCAAAATACAGCGTTTTTCGACCAAAATGCATGGACTATAGCCCACCAAAATGACCATAAAACCGCGTTTTTCGACCAAAATGACAAAAAAACGCGTTTTTTCGACCAAAATGCATCGACTATAGCCCACCAAAATGACCAAAAAACCGCGTTTTTCGACCAAAATGCATGGACTATAGCCCACCAAAATGACCAAAAAAACGCGTTTTTCGACCAAAATGAATGGACTATAGCCCCCCAAAATGACCAAAAAACCGCGTTTTTCGACCAAAATGCATGGAATATAGCCCACCAAAATGACCAAAAAATCGCGTTTTTCGACCAAAATGCATGGACTATAGCCCACCAAAATGACCAAAAAATCGCGTTTTTCGACCAAAATGCATGGACTATAGCCCACCAAAATGACCAAAATACAGCGTTTTTCGACCAAAATGCATGGACTATAGCCCACCAAAATGACCAAAAAAACGCGTTTTTCGACCAAAATGAATGGACTATAGCCCACCAAAATGACCAAAAAACCGCGTTTTTCGACCAAAATGAATGTACTATAGCCCAACAAAATGACCAAAATACAGCGTTTTTCGACCAAAATGCATGGACTATAGCCCACCAAAATGACCATAAAACCGCGTTTTTCGACCAAAATGACAAAAAAACGCGTTTTTCGACCAAAATGCATCGACTATAGCCCACCAAAATGACCAAAAAACCGCGTTTTTCGACCAAAATGCATGGACTATAGCCCACCAAAATGACCAAAATACAGCGTTTTTCGACCAAAATGCATGGACTATAGCCCACCAAAATGACCAAAAACCGCATTTTACGACCATAATGCATGAACTATAGCCCACCAAAATGACAAAAAAAACGCGTTTTTCGACCAAAATGCATGCAAAATGACCAAAAAACCGCGTTTTTCGACCAAAATGCATGGACTATAGCCTACCAAAATGACAAAAAACGCGTTTATCGACCAAAATGCATGGACTATAGCCCACCAAAATGACCAAAAAACCGCGTTTTTCGACCAAAATGCATGGACTATAGCCCACCAAAACTATCAAAAAACCGCGTTTTTGGACCAAAATGCATGGACTATAGCCCACCAAAATGACCAAAAAACCGCGTTTTTCGACCAAAATGCATGGACTATAGCCCACCAAAATGACCAAAATACAGCGTTTTTCGACCAAAATGCATGGACTATAGCCCACCAAAATGACCAAAAACCGCATTTTACGACCATAATGCATGAACTATAGCCCACCAAAATAACAAAAAAAACGCGTTTTTCGACCAAAATGCATGCAAAATGACCAAAAAACCGCGTTTTTCGACCAAAATGCATGGACTATAGCCCACCAAAATGACAAAAAACGCGTTTATCGACCAAAATGCATGGACTATAGCCCACCAAAATGACCAAAAAACCGCGTTTTTCGACCAAAATGCATGGACTATAGCCCACCAAAACGATCAAAAAACCGCGTTTTTGGACCAAAATGCATGGACTATAGCCCACCAAAATGACCAAAAAACCGCGTTTTTCGACCAAAATGCATGGACTATAGCCCACCAAAATGACAAAAAACGCGTTTTTCGACCAAAATGCATGGACTATACCCCACCAAAATGACCAAAAAACCGCGTTTTTCGACCAAAATGAATGGACTATAGCCCACCAAAATGACCAAAAAACCGCGTTTTTCGACCAAACTGCATGGACTATAGCCCACCAAAACGATCAAAAAATCGCGTTTTTCGACCAAAATGCATGGACTATAGCCCACCAAAATGACCAAAATACAGCGTTTTTCGACCAAAATGCATGGACTATAGCCCACCAAAATAACCAAAAACCGCATTTTACGACCATAATGCATGAACTATAGCCCACCAAAATGACAAAAAAAACGCGTTTTTCGCCAAAATGCATGCAAAATGACCAAAAAACCGCGTTTTTCGACCAAAATGCATGGACTATAGCCCACCAAAATGACAAAAAACGCGTTTATCGACCAAAATGCATGGACTATAGCCCACCAAAATGACCCGAAAAACTGCGTTTTTCGACCAAAATGCATGGACTATAGCCCACCAAAATGACCAAAAAAACGCGTTTTTCGACCAAAATGAATGGACTATAGCCCACCAAAATGACCAAAAAACCGCGTTTTTCGACCAAAATGCATGGACTATAGCCCACCAAAATGACCAAAAAACCGCGTTTTTCGACCGAAAGGCATGGACTATAGCCCACCAAAATGACCAAAAAACCGCGTTTTTCGACCAAAATGCATAAAATACATCAAAAAATATCTATCAAAATATCACCCCTTCTCTCTCCTGTAACTAATGAAAAGAATAGAAGTCACAGTTAAGTGTAACTACCTTTATTTCATAAAACAATTATCCCGCTATATATATTTCACTGCTTGTGAAAATTAAAAAAAACTAATGGTCATAGTATCATTGAGTTAAATCAATATTACTCCATCTCATCTTCTGAATTACTATCCAATTCATTATAGGTATGTGGAAGATACTGATTCAGCAACTCATTCAAAAGATATTTTCTGTGATGAATCGTAAGTTTTAGTGCTTCAAGCCAATCATAATGTCCAGTGTCTAACAGTTCTTTTCTTGTTTCCATAATTTTCTGAAATAATGGGTCTCTTCGCATCATATGTATCCACTGTAGTTTTTCAATAAGTAGATTTCGTAATTCCTTCCTTATAACTGGAAGAACTATCGTTAGCAATCTTTCTAGCGTCTTCGTCTGTTCTGCCATCGGATATTAGATTTTCAATTATTTCTTGTCTTTCATTTTCATGTCGACGAGCTGCAGCATCCACTAAGACTTGCCAACACCATGTCAGTTCTTATTTATCAACATCCTCATCAGAATCATATTCACTTTCAGAACTTTCTTCAGAATCACTGTTATCTTCCACTGAACTGATATCTTGAGAACTCTCAACATCGCTAAGCTCCTCTTCAATGCTACTTCTGTTGTCATATACCATATCATTTTTCCTTTTACACGAACCGTTTTCCAAGTGACGCCCCAAATTGAATGACCTTGAAAACACTCTACCACAATATTGACACTGCTTTGAGTTAGACATGTTCACTCTCTTCAACTCAAACACGAAATGAGCAATTTGAAGAGAGTAACTTATATTTAAGTCAGAGAATGAGCAGTCTGTGCATCTGCGCATCTGCACATCTCAATCGCAGGGACATCAGAATATGAAAACGCTTTTTGTAAATAATGACAAAAATGTCCTTGTGTCCCTGCCATTGAGATGTGCAGGTGAGCAGACTGCTCATGCGCAAATGAGGGTACTTTATAGACCCTACTCATCTGCACATCTCAATCGCAGGGACATCGGAATATGAAAACGCTTTTTGAAAATAATGACAAAAATGTCCTTGTGTCCCTGCCATTGAGATGTGCAGGTGAGCAGACTGCTCATGCGCAAATGAGGGTACTTTATAGACCCTACTCATCTGCACATCTCAATGACAGGGACATCGGAATATGAAAACGCTTTTTGTAAATAATGACAAAAATGTCCTTGTGTCCCTGCCATTGAGATGTGCAGGTGAGTAGGGTCTATAAAGTACCCTCATTTGCGCATGAGCAGTCTGCTCACTTGCACATCTCAATGGCAGGGACACAAGGACATTTTTGTCATTATTTTCAAAAAGCGTTTTCATATTCCGATGTCCCTGCGATTGAGATGTGCAGATGAGTAGGGTCTATAAAGTACCCTCATTTGCGCATGAGCAGTCTGCTTACCTGCACATCTCAATGGCAGGGACACAAGGACATTTTTGTCATTATTTACAAAAAGCGTTTTCATATTCTGATGTCCCTGCGATTGAGATGTGCAGATGCGCAGATGCACAGACTGCTCATTCTCTGACTTAAATATAAGTTACTCTCTTCAAATTGCTCATTTCGTGTTTGAGTTGAAGAGAGTGAACATGTCTAACTCAAAGCAGTGTCAATATTGTGGTAGAGTGTTTTCAAGGTCATTCAATTTGGGGCGTCACTTGGAAAACGGTTCGTGTAAAAGGAAAAATGATATGGTATATGACAACAGAAGTAGCATTGAAGAGGAGCTTAGCGATGTTGAGAGTTCTCAAGATATCAGTTCAGTGGAAGATAACAGTGATTCTGAAGAAAGTTCTGAAAGTGAATATGATTCTGATGAGGATGTTGATAAATAAGAACTGACATGGTGTTGGCAAGTCTTAGTGGATGCTGCAGCTCGTCGACATGAAAATGAAAGACAAGAAATAATTGAAAATCTAATATCCGATGGCAGAACAGACGAAGACGCTAGAAAGATTGCTAACGATAGTTCTTCCAGTTATAAGGAAGGAATTACGAAATCTACTTATTGAAAAACTACAGTGGATACATATGATGCGAAGAGACCCATTATTTCAGAAAATTATGGAAACAAGAAAAGAACTGTTAGACACTGGACATTATGATTGGCTTGAAGCACTAAAACTTACGATTCATCACAGAAAATATCTTTTGAATGAGTTGCTGAATCAGTATCTTCCACATACCTATAATGAATTGGATAGTAATTCAGAAGATGAGATGGAGTAATATTGATTTAACTCAATGATACTATGACCATTAGTTTTTTTTAATTTTCACAAGCAGTGAAATATATATAGCGGGATAATTGTTTTATGAAATAAAGGTAGTTACACTTAACTGTGACTTCTATTCTTTTCATTAGTTACAGGAGAGAGAAGGGGTGATATTTTGATAGATATTTTTTGATGTATTTTATCGTTTTAAAGTGACATAAAGTTCGAAAACATTAGTATTTTAGTACAATCAAAGTTTACGATAAACTAATTAACAAGTCAAAGGATTATCTAAACAATAGGTTATCTGCTGTTTAGTCAACACAGACTAGCTGGCAGACATAAGTCAATAATAGTTTCATATATCTTCTTTTATGGTATTCCTGTGGTTTTAAATGAGTCTCAAATATAAAGACTTTAAAAATGAGATTAAAAAGGAAATAGTTTAACTTTTCTTTCCATTGTTACATAAAATACTTTTTCACAGGGTTGTGTCGTCATGAAATAAAAGAATTAAAATTCCGAAAATAAATCTTGTTTAAATGACGCTACATTCTAAAAATAGATCCCTGTATTAGGATTACGTCATGTGAATGACATGATTTCTAAAAATAGAAACGAATGACATCAATTCTAAAAATAGGATTAGATCATCAAACAAAAATACCAGTGAGCTCATCAAAAAATTCGGCGGGAAAAAAACCCGCGAAAATGACGTCATCGTTCCGATCGGGAAATCCCCTTGCACCCACAGCACCCACGGGTGCACTTGTTGGTGAACTCTCAATGCCCTACTACTCCCACCAAAATGATCAAAAAACCGCGTTTTTAATTCGACCAAAAGGCATGGACTATGGTCCACCAAAATGAACAAAAACTGCGTTTTCGACCAAAATGCATGGACTATAGTCCACCAAAACGAACGAACAAGACAAGCACCCATTGAAAAGTTTTATATTTTTTATTATTGTTGCAATATTTCACAAGTTTTTTGTGATGTGAAATTGTGAGTGAGAACTGTTAGTTGTTTGAGTGGTTAACTGTACCGCAGTGCTTCGAGGGCCGCAAGTCAGACGTACAACTAGGAGGTAGCACTCTCATATCATGAAGAATTAGGTACTCACGCTATTGTTACTTTTCATTGATGATGTGACAGCCGATTAAAAATGTTCTTTTTGATTGCGGTAATGACACGCCACGATGCTGTCCGGGGACGGCGGAGCAATGTTTGCAATGGGGAGGGGGTGGGGTGTCACTATAATTCAAAAATTTAAAATATTATCAAGCAATCTCAGAATTTTGGAGGGACTCTAGACTCCCAAGCCCCCCGGCTCTGTTGTCCCTGCGTTTTCCACTCATACGAAAACTACTCCATAACGAGAACTACAATGTATACGAATTTAGTTTAAAAATTTTTATAATAAATTCTATAGAAATCAAATCAATTATTCCTTGGGAGGAGCTAAAGTGCAGGTATTATTTCCCCCTGCGTCGTTTACGCTGTTGCTTGGTCTTGTAATATAGGCGTTGTTGGAGTGATTTCAATATCAGCTGGACCTTGGGCTGCCTGTGGATTTAGCAACGGTGGCGGACTGGGAACTGGTTCTAGGAGGCCATTGGTTTGTTGTGTTTGGTTTGGTGAGTTAGGAATTGGAGCTTGCGGTGAATCCTGGGTTAAGAAAGTAAGTTAAATGAAAATTGTACTAGGAGCATATGGTAGGCCGATTGTTGCAAAATTCATGAACTGAATTTCGATCACATTCAAGGGTTGCAATCACATTCAACAACACTTTTCACATTCAACACCATCTAGCTTTTATCACATTCAACAGAAATCTCGATAACATTCAAGGAAATTGATCACATCCAATACCAAATTTCCCATTTAACACAATCATAATGAAAAATCGTGAAATATAAAATCACCCAATCTGATCAAATTGCATTCAACGAACGCACGCTGCGCAATCACATTCAACAAAAATATTTCTGTCAACAAATCCCACAATGCTCTTTACATAGAAGCGAGGCTTAGCGAGGCTTAGCGAGGCTCGCTCCCAAGCTTCCTCTCAAATACTTTCAAAATGGCGGCGGATACTGAATGATGGATGCAATTTTTTGTTTTAAAGCTACTGGACGACTGTCAAGTTTATAATGATAATTATGATCCGGGGGGGGGGGGGGGGGGGTACTACCCTATATCGACTATACGGGAATGATCCGCTGAACAGGGTATGGTTTTTCGACCTTGGTGTCATGAACAGGGTATCTAATTCTACTCTATTTCCGATTTAATCCAAATTTTCTGTCATAATCAGGGCCCAAAAAATGAGAGAAATTAGTTTGCATTCAGGAAATCGGCAGGAATAAGATAGTTGACTTAAAAAAAAAGATAAGAGCAGCACGTGTGTCTGAATTGATATATTTGTACAAATCATATAATGTTCGTAAGCAATTGTAATTTGTCATAAACAGGGTATGGAAGTTACGTATTTTTTGTCATAAACAGGGTAACCCCTACAAGATCCCAGCGGAACACCCCTACCCAGATCTGAAGGGAGTACCCCCCCCCCCCCCCCGGGATTATGATGTGTCTACGAGAGAAAATATCGCTATTAGGATCGAATCAGTTATTGTTTTTCCTCAACAAATCATATTTTCAATAACTTCAACAAACAACCTGGAATGCCAACCTTTCCTGGAATGTATTCTACAAAACATGTGTATTTTACATTTAGATTGGGTGAGAACACGCAGAAATGCTTCTCAGTGTGCAAGAGTCGCTGCTTATTCATTAGAATCACCCAGTGTCTACTCGATCTTCAACATCTGGGAGACCCAAACTACAAATCAGTGAACATTCTCTACTCGAACTAAGATCACTAGGTTTTACTTGGAAAACTATTTCTCAGATGCTTTTAAAATATCAACGTGTTCTTGACTGAACTTGAAAACTCCTTATTAAAAAAACAACTTTAACTAATGAAAGGTGTATACTCGTACATACATGTACATGTAGCATACAATTTCTGATACAAAACTCCTTTTTAACATTTCATTTTTTGTTTTCGTTCACCAACCTTTTTGAGCAGGCCTCCTTCAGAGTGGTCTGCATGATGCAAACAAACCCTAGAGGACACTGAATAGCTAAGACTTACTGTAAAATTTTGTGAAAACGTTTGAAGAGCATTTAATTGAAAGATATTCAAACATCAATAGGCAGCAATACAACTGTACATTGCAAAATTTTCAGATCATGTAAGTTCAGTATTATTAGTCGTTTTGTTGTTATATATATTCTAGTTGAATCAGTAAGTAAATACGAATCTCAAAACGCACTCGTAGTTACTGTTGAATGCTACAGCAACAGTCTTTTCATTTTTTTTAATTGTGGGTTTCCTGTGGTGTAAAGAGCATTGTGGGATTTGTTGACAGAAATATTTTTGTTGAATGTGATTGCGCAGCGTGCGTTCGTTGAATGCAATTTGATCAGATTGGGTGATTTTATATTTCACGATTTTTCTTTATGATTGTGTTAAATGTGAAATTCGGTATTGGATGTGATCAATTTCCTTGAATGTTATCGAGATTTCTGTTGAATGTGATAAGACCTAGATGGTGTTGAATGTGAAAATTGTTGTTGAATGTGATTGCAACCCTTGAATGTGATCGAAATTCAGTTCTTGAATTTTGCAACAATCGGCCTACCATAGGAGCAAAACAAAGGGAGACGTGCAAAGCAAACAAAGACACAGACGCAGTATAGCATTACACTACACAAATGAACAAATATATGAATGAATGAAGGCATGGATGAATGGATGGATGAATGGACAGATGAATAAATAGACGAAAGATTGAATGAGTGAATGAATGAATGAATGAATGAATGAATGAATATCTTTATTTTTTATTATTATATATTTATTATTTTATTTTTGACCATTTTTCTTTTTTTTACTACATTTTTCTACTTTTTACTACTTGAACTCACGGAAATGTGCGCTATATAAATACATTTATTATTATTATTATCATTATTATTATTATTATTATTATTATCATTATTATTATTATTATTATTATTATTATTATTATTATTATTATTATTATTATTATTATTATTATTATTATTATTATTATTAATATTCATTATTAATGAACGAATGAGAAAATGAGTGAATAACCAAACGTTAAATGAGTTATTAATTAATAGTGTATAAATGATTTAATGAATAAATGAATGAATGAATGAATGAATGATTGATTGAATGAATGAATGAATGAATGAATGAATGAATGAATGAATGAATTAATTAATTAATTAATTAATCAGTATATGAACGATTTAATGAATGAATTAAAATAACACAATAGCAGAAAGATATCAATTTTACCTCAGTTTTTAGTTTCTTATAGCCAAATCGACACATTGCCAAGTCAAACAGATATCCAACAAGAGAATGAAGCATACCTAAAGACAATGTCAATATTGTAGAAAATAATTACAAAAATAAATATATCAATATCAACTTCAATCACTTATTTGGCCAAAGATTGTTAATACAAGGCAAAAAGACAAAGTAAACAATAAAAGTCAGAAAGCATGACTAGTGGATTGTAAACAAATAATTGTCAGACAAAATAACAAATTAATGAATAAATAAAAAAATGAATCATGTTTGAAATGTTTTAATTTTTTATATGTGACACGACTCTGACACCAAAGGTCCATGGGAAAAATCCTGGATCCGCCACTGCACAGTCTGTTTTTTTTTTAATCATTTTTTCTCTAATTAATACCAATGTATTCAAGAACATTGGAAATGTAACAGAGGTTATTACTTTTCACAATGAGCCATACCTGAAGTTGCAAATATTCCACCAACTATCCCACACAATCTGACAAGAAAGGCAAGCATAGAACGATGCTGGTACTTGACACGAACCATGATAGAAGACATATCATACTTGAAGAAAATACCTGTTGAGAAACATTATATTAATAGAACACTACACTAATGAATGGCAATTATGCAACATTAACTCCCTTTATACAATTTAATAATATAATTAATTTTATAGAGGAGCTACGCACAGGCCAAAAAAAAATCAGCGAAAAAGTGTCAGTCAGAGAATCATTACACCAGTTGATTACCGGTCTGGTTTGATCGTCTTGTAAGTTTTGTTTTATGTTCAAGATTATTGAGCTTTTTGGCTGATTATGACGAGAAGTCCAATGAAAATCACTTTGTTATCCCCCTCAACATATTTATAAGGTATGTTTATATTATTTTCTCCAATCCTCCCTGAATTTCTTTGTTATTATTCCCATTGAAACAGTTTGCAATAATTCCTGCAAATGTATTTGATTATTTTGGGGAATTTTTCTCTATCGCTGAGATCTTATGCAAGTATTACAGGTAAACAATCAACAATGCTGAAGTTCTACTAGAGAAATGAGCAAAAACAAACAAACAAGATTATAATAAATCAAACTAAGAAAAAAAAAAAAAAAACTGTTGTTGTACCAGCTATGCCGTGGCTGCCTTGGCTATGACTGATTTCACGGCTCTGAAAACATGAAAAACATTGATAAGAATGATGATGATAGTAATATTGATGATGGAGATGATAATGATAGTGATTACAGATGATGATGGTGAAAATGATGCGCTGAAGTTGTTGATGATGCGCACTAATGTTAAGATAATTATAATGATATTGATGATGATAAAAACTAATAATAATATTAATGCTGATGATGATGACGACAATGAAGATGGGTGTCGATGGGTGGCGATAATGAATGATGATGTTCAATGGTCACAAGGATTGTGATGAAGATGACATCCAAATGGCTATATTTTTGTAGTAATTGATAATGATACTGAAGTTGAGACCTACCCTCTGTGTGACAGAGTACTGGTTAGTTACTATTTCATGCTTGTTCCCTGTCAGTTTGATGTGTGTTGGAACGACCTTGATATAATACTGGTACATCATCCGACCTTCAAAAATAAACCATTGTACATGTCAACAAACAAACTTGTAAACAAACAAACAAACAAAAAAACACACACACAAAAACAAAAACAAAATGAACAAAACAAACAAACAAAAAAATGAACAAAACAAACAAACAAACAAACAAACAGAAAAAACAAACAAATGAACAAAACAAACAAACACACAGAAAAAACAAACAAACAAATGAAGAAAACAAACAAATAAACAAACCATCAAAAACATAAACAAACAATCAAACAATCAAACAAATAAACAAACACACACACACACACACACACAAAAAAAAACACACAAGCAAACAAAGAAACAAGCAAGCAAGCAAGTAAGCAAACAAACAAAGAACGAACAAACCATCAAAAACATAAACAAACAAACACACACAAAAAACCTAACAAACAAACAAGCAAGCAAACAAAGAAACAAAAAAACTAAATAAATAAACAAACAAACACACAAACAAACCCACACCTGACCATGTCATACCACACGAGTCCAATAACTCACCTTTATCAGTAATGATCATGTCACCATCTAATGGATTGATATGACCAGGAACACGGACACCAAATGATAACTGGTCAATCCGATGTGAGAAGTTCATTGCTATGAAATATAGTTACAAAAAATAGTCATGGACACATAATAGATAGTTGTCAATTATAATTCTATTAATTAATATATTGTAGGCATCTCCCAAAGCAATTAGCATAACAAAGAAGTATCCAATAAATTATCACACTGTCCATTCACACATTGACTGGAGATTATTCACACAGTACATGTACAATGTAATCCTTGAAAACCACACACACAATGAGATCGTCAACAATACTATAAACACATCCATAATAGATGAGACTAAACCAGCGAAATACTAGTGTGAGTTGTGTCCGGTAAGGACAAAATTGAAACTTTGGACATTAGTCTTTCGTCTGAGTAATAGGGATGACTTACAGCTTTCAGGAACAAGGGCACTAAGATGGGCGTGACCTTGTGGATGTGGAATTGACCTGAAACATAACAAAACTGATGTAAGAACTGACAGCATAGGTGATTAGATGATGATGATGATGATGATGGTGATGGTAATGAGGAATTTTATGATGATAGTACTGATGATTTTTATGATGACGGCCATGATGCTGATGATGATGGTAATGATGATGATAATGATGGTAATGATGATGATAATGATGGTAATGATGATTTTTATGATGATGGTAATGATGATTTTTATGATTGTTAATGATGATGACGATGATGGTAATGATGATATGATGATGGTAATGAGGATTTTTATGATGGTAATGATGACGATGGTAATAAATACCAATTAATAAACAATAAATGATCAATAAATGATGATGGCATCGATATGATGGTGGTGATGATGATCATAGTAAAAGTGAATGATTATCCTACATGTATCTGGACGATCACGATGATCAACTATGGTCCACAAATTTCTTCACTTAGTTGACATCTACTTACTTTCCTGCCGTGATGTGGAAGTTACCGGCCACCTTGTTGATATCAAATGAGCCGTACACCCTGCAGGCATCATGAGGTTTTCCAGTGTCTTTCTCAGAATCTTTTCTAGAATAAAGCAAGTTTTACAACAACCATAAACCAAACTGATGTAAGGACAACTTATTCAACACTTTACCAATTTCATTATTGCCATTACAGTGAGGATGCTCTAACCATGAACACTTTGTGCTTTTTTGACACTTTTTTAACATGCATCCTTTGAGTGAATCGATTTGAAAACATTTTCACTTTCAATGATAACTCAGTGCAATTGAGTTGGGTCCTACTTTTTTAGAGGATTTGGAGTTGTAGAAAAAAGCTAAATAAAGACAAGTGTTCATGGTTCTACATGTAGTGTCCTCGCTGTAAAAGTCCAAATGTAACGGTGCCCAGCTTTAATAAGTTGTCAAGAGGGAAGAATGTTTATTATGCTCCATCATATTACAAAACATATGTATAAAACTGGACACTACATTTAATTTAGTCTTACCTTTGTGGCATGTATGTAGGCATTTCTGCTTTAAAAGTATCTATTTCACCCAGTGATCTGTAGCCTTCAAATAAGTAGTGGAGATCTTTAAACATTCTAACAAACAAACAAACAAAAAAGGTTATAGCGATACTTCATGTTTATAAACAAACAAATTGTTATGCTAATGTGCCAACCAGAACTACTAACAATAAGCTCTATTGAAATTACCTCCAATCACTGTCTGGTTGGCACATGAATAACAAAGACTTATGTCAGCTAAAGTATCGCTATTAACATGTAATATTTAAAGTTTTGCTGAAGCTAAAAATTAAAGCCTTTTTCTACCATTTTTCCACTTTCTGTGAACTCAGAAACACACAGTAAATGCTTAAAATGTACACTTGGAGCAACTGCATGCTGTTGATTCCCTAAATATATACATTTAAAAATGTTTGTTATGAGTGATACTCACGTCATCCATAGCATTTGTTCCTTAGTTAGTTCAAAATATGTCTATAGAGTGAACAAAAATATGGATTAATAATGGCAGTCTCATAAACAAGCACACTCAGTAGTGTCCAAATTTTTTTTATGGGAATTTAATCCAGGTAAAAGCAGTGGAAGGGCAGTGCTCAATACAGTACAATAAACTCTATTTAAAGACGGCAACATATTAACCCATAGAAATAATGCTACAAAATTAACAAACACATGCATGAACATGGTAAATAAATAATACTGAACCAAAATCAGACTTGACATTCTATAATACATGTACATACAGGCTCTAGTTTGATCCCTTCTTCCAGTTGTATTGTTGAGCCTGATAGATCCAATATATCTACACCCAAGTCTAAAATCACAACGTAATACAATGTCAATTTTAAACACGTGAAAAAAATCTCAAACCATAACACAACAATGAAAATAGGACAATAACATGATTTTTGGATGGTATATTGTCAGTTTATTTGTGGCCAAAGAAGTGTCATTTGCGCCCGCTGTAAAACATTTTTGATTCAATCTGCCGCAGGCAAAAGTGGAACAATTATTGCCCTCCATCCATGTGTTTCAAGAAGCTGGAGATAAAGTTATCTTTAAGGTACAAATACACTTACCATCACAATTCATCTTTATTGTTAAATCTACATTGATTGAAAGTTTACTGGAAAATAAAAATAGGAATTAGTACAAAATATAACTTAGAGATATTAAATACACTAATGACCAATTAAGCTAATTGATTTTGTTGATTCCAACTTTAAATTTAGATGTGCAAATGTGCTAGCTATTTTACTCCAAGACATACATGTATTGGACACACTAGCTCACTACCTCAGTCTCTATTCAGTTGACTTTTAATCAGTCAAGCTTGGAACAACACCATTTTCATTCTACCTCATTGATTCACACTCATTTCTAGCCATTATACTTCGTGATTCTCCTTACAATTCAACTCACATACAGCTGTACTACAACCAATTGAAAGGTTCCACTTATAGTACTACTGGCTCAAACATTTCTTTTATTTATCACTGCTAATGATCAGAATTTCCATTAGCCAGTTGAATAATTTAATACCACTAATAATAATAATATTATTTATTGACTATGCTCTGATAGAGTGCAAACATTAAATGTGTGCAACAGTTGTCACTATTTTGTAGTAAATTGCATTAATTAAACAAAAGAAAACAATAGAATTAGCATAAAATAGCACTATTTAGTGCTATTATGTTGGACAATTTTAGTGCATGCACTCTATCATTTAAAAAACATTTTTTTTACCAGCAGAACTACATGTAGCTCATCCATTCAATTTCAGGGCTCTTTCTCAGTGTATACATTTTACAACACTGAAAAAATGACACTTCTAACAATACATTTATAGTATAATGTTATACAATACAATGCGTTCTTCTTTCAGTGTCGTGTACACTGAAATTGAACCAACTTTCATCAAAAGTAGTTCTTTTATTACCTATCAGCATCAGTATCTACTTCATAGCTGTATTTAGTCTCAACACCTCTGTAATACCAGAATTCAGATACCACCAAAATAAATATAAGACCAGAGATCAACAATGTCACTGAAACAGAAACACAGAATATTGAATATTATGAAAGGAGTTTCATATCACACGTTAACAATTAATATCCACATTGATCAAATAGATGCACTTCTTGCTTGCAAATCAAACCGTAACTTTTCAATACTGTAATCTAAACTTCTGGCAGACTCAAACAGAAAATCGACAGCTGATTTAAATCAAGAATTTTAAAACACCAAAATATTTCAAAATGATATTTGACAATTTCTATCGAACTAACTGTAACTTAAACTTCAAAATATCTACTTTAGAGTTACCTGATCCTCCAGAAGCAGATGTTTCTTGGTAATTCTCTGGTACTTTTGGGAATGCATCAAGTTCGGTGATGGCTTTGATAGTCTTCTTTCGATTTCGCAAAGTTCCAAGTCTCCTCATTTTTATAGAATATTTTTTAAGATTTTAAACCTTTTTCAGGCAGAGAAAATTGATCAATAGAATTAAGAGTAGTGAAATTGTAGTTTGAGAGTCAATCTGTGAAGTTATTTTTGATTTGAATAAGGAAAACAGGTGAAAAATAAAGAAAATAATTTAGGAAAAACAATCACAATTTGGACGCCATCTTGGATTTACACGTGTAAATCGCATGCGCAGTAAGGATACTACCACAATGCACCACAGCACGCGCAGCATCCATATTTTTTGCAATTCTTTATTCATTTTTATTTCTTTATTCGGTTCTTTTTTTTTTTTTTTTTTTTTTTTTTGAGACTACGCAAAAAAACTATAAGGATTTGGGATGTTGGGGAAGGAGACTAATTGCTGATACGGGATTTTGATTTTATTCCGTCAGTTGAGAGCTTGGCTTTGCGTATCTGGGAAACTCGGGTTTCTTGATTATTTATCCTATAGACGATGGCACCGTGACTAAAAAAACGAGATGACTTGGTCTCAAAAATATAGTCCAGGCTCGGAACTGCTCGAAATTAAGATTAATTTTTCTTTACGCTCCGCTGGCTAGCGGATTCATATTAAAGCCAAAGGCTCAGACTGGCGCAGTTAAGACTGACATAGTGTTCGCGTTTTGCTGTCCGCTAAATTCCTTTAGTTAATTTGCTTCAATCACCACAAAACAAATTAATTGATTAACTGAATCACAGTATTATAGTTCAGCAATATACGACTATGTGGAGCTAGTTTCAGTTGTATTGACATCATTTGGAACGCAAGTTTATAGTATAAGTTTTGGATATTACACAACAGTTCAGTTCTTTTTCACAAGACTTTATTGATAGTTGATACAATTTTACACAGTTTCAATATAATGCATATTCGTAACAACGAGTTATTTTATGGTACTGAACAACTCTACGTCACATCGTGTATCTCCCTATTCTTCAAATAAGGATGATGATGATGGTAATGATATGGATATGATACGAAGATGGTGATATTTGTGATGATGAGTACATAATAATGATGTAATAATTGACCAGGGATACTACGTACGCTACGATTGGTCGGAACACTTGGAATCACCTTAGAGAACACTCGAGAATCTGGAGTTGGCGAATGTTCTTGAGTTCTTATTATTTTTGCCTCGCGCTTGCGTCACTAGTGAGAATTAGGCTCAACAGACTTATGATTCTGGTAATAAAATGACCAGCTAATGACACATTCAAACGACTCAACACGACGTTTTGTAATGTGATTATAAATTTTCCCGACTCAATCCTATCCCCGCCGATTGTCCCTCCCTAACCCCACCCCCAGCCTATGTCCACTTCATTTTCTAGGTCGCTATGTACTTAAACTCTCTGGCATCATTGCTTTAGGGCTATTCAAACAGCGTCTCGTAACTTGAGAAACGTGACAAACCCTGAAACCGACTACGAGGGAGTCAGCTTTGCACTTTGTCAAAGTAAAAAAATCTTTGTTCCTGGTTACTGCGGCTTAATAAATTTTTTGTACCGCCTAGAGTACATAACTGGTTCAGGAATCCAGGGCTACATACAAGTCAAAAGAACATTGGTATTATCTGAGAAATGGCATTCACCCTTCCCGTCTAATATTTCATTAAAATAGTTAAATGCACAATGTTTTTGTCGATCATCAAAAAAAAAAACGTTGGTATTATCTGAAAACTGGCATTTACCCTTCCCTCTTAATTCCACATTTCACTTTAAAATAGTTGGACACGATGCTTTCCTCGATCGGCCACCAGGATATTTCCATTATCAGAAATAGCAATACCAGTGGGCTTAGAGAAGAAGCTGGCGGTTTTGGACGCTTCTGGATCTTGGCCAATCTTCTTAATGAACTCGCCATCTGAGCCAAATATCTGTATGTTGAGACTTTTCAGGTCAGCGACCGCAATGTGTCCCTCTGAGTCAGTGCAGACACCGGCTGGGCAGCTGAACTGACCATCATTAGTACCTTTCTCGCCTATCTTGAACTGGAAAACACCATGACTGTCGAAAACTTGGACTCTGAAGTTTCCGGTGTCCGAGACAAGTACTTCGCCTTTCGGAGAAACGGAGATGTGCCGAGGGCAGTTGAACTTTCCGTCGGCATCACCGTAACTTCCGAAGGTGAACAACGGATTGCCCTCGACATCGAACACGTTGATTCGGTGGTTGTCGCGATCTGCGATGAAGACGCGGTCTTCGGTGTCTATGGCAATACCACAAGGGCCTTTGAGCTGACCTTGTCCTGTTCCTTTGCTGCCGAATTTACGGATAAAGTCACCATCTTTGGAGAAAACCTACAAAAATAACAAAATATATTAGTCCATTTGAAAAGTTCTTCTTTTCTATCTTCGACGCCAGCACAAAATTCGTCTATTTCCTCTCTGGTTAATGTGATCAATGACGTTCCGTTCTTAAAATAACTCGGTGACAATAAATAGACTTAACGGGGCTTATGATGTGTGCAAAGCCCAGTATGGAGGATAAGTTCTCTTAGCTCATTTTATCTTGATAGAGCAAATCCCTGAAGCAAAATCATCGATACACCGGCAGCAATGTTTGAGCCTTTATAGTTCACCTACTTGAATTCTGTTGTTTCCATGATCAGCGACAAAAATGTTTCCAGCCTTATCAGCGGCCACACCTGCTGGGTACCAGATCTCTCCATCTCCTTTACCGCGTATACCAAATTTGGTGATTTTGTTACCTTTGGCGTCGTAGATCTGAAACGCAAATGAAGGTTTTTAGAATGAAACTATGATTACTAACAATGTATGGAGTAAGAAAGTAAATTTCGCGATCCTACTTGATAGAAAACATACTGAGCGAAAGAAATTAAAAGAATGAAGTTTCCAGCGCTCTATTGACGCTTTGCGGCTCCACAATTCCATAGCGCTGTGGGAAGAACGAGAGACTCTGGGACCAGGGTATTTCGAACTTTAACCATACCATGCAGCTTCTTGGACTTCCTTTCAACTTTATAAATGAACCAAGCAGGACAGGAGGGCAATAAAATTAGCCACATTGGAGAGGGGGTAAAATTAGCTTGGCGCACTGGGTCAGATTCCAAAGGAAGCCCAAGCCAACCGGATTTGCAACAAACAAACTCTTGTTGTAGTTATGTAGTTACCTGTATGTAGTGGTTCTGGTGATCAGACACAATGATTCCACCTCGTGCATTAACTGCTACTCCCCAGGGCTCGTGCGTATCGTCCGAGGAATCGCCGTTTGATGGTGACAGAGTGAGAACTGGAGAGCAGATCTTTTCACAGTCTATTCCAGCAGTGACCTAAAAAAAGAAGTAACGAGGATGTTGGAAAATTGGAAAATGCACTAAATACTTTATATCCCATCTATTAGAGGAAACACAGGAAAACCATGAAATAAAAACAAACTAAATACTAACAAATAGTAGCTATTTAGAAACTATTTGTCACTAGCACTCAACCAGAACATTACTATTTCTTTGGTCTGGGTAAAGTATTCTGGTCGAGTGTTAGGGACTAATAGTTTCTAAATAGCTACTATTTATTAGTATTTAGTTTGGTTTTATTTTATGGTTTCCTGCATTTGCTCTATCTGCATGACAACCGGACTATTTGAGCGTAAATATAAACTGTTTCACTTGACATAAAATTTGTTTTATTACATTCATCTGACGGTTTTATCGTGCACATTTCCATCTCAAGACTTCTCAGTGCAATACAAGAACTATAATACATTTTAAAGTACGTAGATAATAATTATCTACTGCGCATGTTCGATCTACATTTTTCACCAGCCAGACCCACATGGCTTATTGATTAACATAATGTTATTATTGTACCTGTAAGTTATATGGGCTTCCTTTGATGTGTTTTCCTCTTAGTGTCACGTTAACCTGGTGGTCTCCCTTGGCAACAGGTGTGAATGTGGCTGCATATGTACCATCTCCATTACTTTCTACATTACCAACCAGGGGTGAGCCGACTGGGCAACGCACTTTGACGGACAATGGGTCATCGCCTAAAAACGGCAAATCGAAATTATGTATCAATGGTAAGATTTTTGTGAAGTCATGAATCAAGACAAACATAATGTAGAGCTAACATCATCATCACTACAATCACAATCAACATCATCATCAACATCGTTAACTCCGAGTTATCATCACTATCATCGTCAACATCATTATCAACATCAACATCACTATCATCATCAACATCATCATCATCAACATCATTATCATCAACATCATTATCATCATCATCATACATCATTTAATTCTAATAATACCATACCAGTTCCACAAGTTTCTCCATTGCGGTCTACTGCGAACACAGTGAACTTGGCTTCATATCCAACTTTAGCATTGTTCAAACCTGGTCCCTGAGCATAAGTCAACAGAGGGAACGCAGAGCTTGTTGATACCTTTCCTAGTTGGCTGATTACCTGGAAAAACAAATACAATGAGAGCCATTGTTTCACGCTAAAGATTTCAGACTAAAATGAAGAGACCAGAAGAGAACTGTCTGTTACCTTAGAAAGAGCTGCGTCGTTTGATGTGAAATTCACGATGTCATTCTCTTCTGGTTCGGTCTGAGACTCGTGCTCATTCAAGCTGATGAGTCTGCTGACCATCTGTGGCTTCACAAGCATCACTTCAGCCTCGTTGCCATACCTTAGTGAAAATATAAAAAGAAAATGTTTAATATTTGTGCTTCCAAAAATTGGATAAAAAAGCGTCTTAGAGTAAATTGCTTTCAGTGAAATTACGTATTCTACCCATCCTTCCGAGCATGTTTTGCGTCTTTTGTTTGGATCTGCTTTATTTCTTCTTGTTTTCAACAGAGACTCTTATATTCTGTAGATGCACTTTTCAGTAATAGGCCGAATTGTACAATTTCATAAATTACGTGCAGCTTTTCAGTTACATAAATTCTTCATGAATAGACTAAAATTTTATATTCGAATTGAATTAAAATTATTTTTTTTATGTATGAATAAAGTTGAATTGAATTGAATTAAAATATGCGTGTTTCTAAAATACCTCAAGACATTTTCAGTAAATTCGCTTGTGCTCAAAAGATTGGCCAAGTCCAGCTCTAGAATCTCTTGCTGGTTGGTCAACACCTTTGCTTTATCTTTATAGATAGAGTCCAAGGTCTGTATAAGGTCTTCAGCTTGCTCCTCCAAAGCTCTGATATGACCTTGAATAGTCTCGTTGATCGTCTTCTTCACTGTTTCTACACGTTGGTCGAGATTTGCTCGTACTTCTGTGACCTCGTCTACTGCAATCCTGCATTTTAACAGATGATATAAGATGAATTCAGTTTTCAATGGTGTTGAAATGTAATCATCTGTTTGATTGGTATGCTCTGTGCACATTATCAGTTGGAAATACTGCAAGTGCTGTGGTTGTTATTTGAATCGTTGGTATCAATGTGTTGTTAGTTGTAAGCGATGTTGTGTTGTTTTCAATCTGGATATGTAGTAACTTGCCATTTCGTATGTAATCGTAATTAAGAAACCAACCGACGGCACTATCGTAGCGGTATAGTAACTGCAATTTATAGGAAGCGACCAATCGAATCGTTTACCGTATCGTGGCAGTATCGTTAAGTCCTGTTCACACCAGCGATTTTTGCCGCAATCTTCGCGCCATTTTTTGCGGCAGTTTTCAAGTTATGTGCATACTTTACGAGCTATAAATTAAACCGAACTAAATTTAGTACAAACTATTTCCCAACCCCTTGAGCACACTGGTTCATTTTAGACCGTAAAAATCGCTGTGAAAATCGCAACAAAAACCGCTCGTGTAAACTGGGCTTTACTTTACCGTTTCAAATTCATGCGAAAACGATTCTATCTATTGTTACAGAAGACTACACTCGACCCACCTGACGACAGGGATTTTCCTGTTGCTATCATCCAGCATCTTGGTAATAGTTGATCTGTATTTCTTAACTGCTTCCTTCAAATCCACATAGATGTGATCTCGGTGTTCGTAGATAGCACAGTCACGGCATATCGCCTCGTCACATGTTTCACAGAAATACTTCAACAACTAAAAAAAATCGGAACGTTTGAGGTTACAATAGAGCCGTCTATAGGTATAGATGGGGAAAAATATCGTATTGTGTCGTGTCGTGTCGTATTGTGTCGTATCGTGTCGTGCCGTATCGTGTCGTATCGTGTCGTGTCGTATGGTATCGTGTCGTATTGTGTCGTGTGGTATCGTGTCGTGTCGTATCGTATCGTGTCGTCTTGTGTCGTGTCGTATCGTGTCGTGTAATTTCTAAAAAAATCATTGCAGTTACATGAGCTATTGGTCGTATAGAAGCCGTATTGTTTTCTACACAAGCAAGGTTGATTCTGTAACTCATGGAACAGATTGTACAAAGCCTGTATTAAAGCTTGCATGTCTACCCAAGAACATTTTTCTCGAGTTTATTCTCCATGCAGTAAGTATATGCGAAGGTCAACCGTACCGCGGCTGACCAACCAACCAACCAAAAATCACATAATAATAATCATAATTGCCAAAACACATACAAGCGCTACATCAAACCCACCTCTCTTGGATGCATTCCACAAAAGGAAGGGCAATTGATAGTCTCTTTAACCTCATTGCCCAGTATCTCTTCAAATGTCAGTATCCTATGATCTTTCGTCTGCCTAATCCTCTTGTGCGCATGCACGCAGTTATTACATAGATTCTCTACACAGTCGAGACATCGAGCGGTGGCCTGGGCACTATCCTCACAGTTTGTACACTTTGTAGGGTTTTGTACCGCAAGAACTGTGAGCATATTATTGATGAAAAAGTTGATAGGAAAAGCCTCGACTCCTTTGGCTGGGACAGACACCATGTGACGACATGTCGGGCATTTGATAGTTCTGTCTTGAGATCTGAAATGGAACAAAAAGTCAGTGTGAAAAATGTAAAAACAATCGATGTATGTTCGAATAACATTTCAATTTTTCTGACTTGACGGTGTACTGGTTAAAAAGCCAAATTAAGCATGAAAATAATCAAAGAAATTACATTTTTATCCTATAAAGAGTCTATAGAAACTACAACACTAAGATTAAAAAAAGATTGCACAAAATGTCAACAAGAAACTGGAATCATTATATTCCAAAACATCATTACAAAACAACGAAGTCCCATTTCATAATTTAAATTTGATATATGATCCGACTTTGAGAAAATAAAAATTAGGTGAAAACTAGAAAACTATGAATATGAACACCAGAAGACAGTTGGCCTGACTTGAGGTGTATTGTTCATAGTTTATCATAAGTCATCGAGGTAAAAAAAGATCACAGATCAGAGATCATGAAAAAAAGTTGTGCATTTATTGACATATTGAGAACACAACATGAGCTTAGAAATGCGCTTCTTAGGAAACCAGAAATAAAAACCTAACGTCTAAAAAATCTAAAAAATTACATCTTACTATTCGACGAGGAGATCTTAACTTACTTAACTTAAAATCAATATGGTAAATTAAGTTCAAAACTTTACTTTAAATGAACAAATGGTGACATCAATGGAGGGTACTAAAGTACGAGCAAAATAGATAATATTAAGACTTTGTACAGTGAATGTACGCGTAAAGAGAAACCGACGTTCAAAATTTGGAATGACAGTAACTTCATCACAACAGAAAATATTCATTGTTCAGCATTGTAAAAAGAGAGGTAAAAAGTGAAAAGCACGATGAGAAAAGTTGGAATAGTGCGCATTTTTTCTGAAAAACTAAGTCGTTAGTTATTTTTTAGCCATGTTGGGCGCCTATACTTTGTTTTTTAAATTTCAGGCTGTGAAAAGAGAAAAATCAGATGTTTTTATCCATGTAACATCCACGAAACTGGTGGCGTCTACGCAAGGAAAAACTTGACATTTTGTAAAATAAATATACTATCCGTAATTCTAAATAGTAAAATTATAGAAATACCAGCCTTTTTTAACAATCGAGTGTTAAGACTATTAAAATTCAAAATGGCGCCGTTTCGTTTCAAAGTTCAGAGAGGCGTATGCGTTTTCAAAACCTGATGTTATGCAACGAAATGTAAACATTTTGAAAGCAAAAACAACACTGCACCATTCAAAAACTTATGTAGTCTTATTTTCTGTCTTAAATAAAAATGTATCTATAAAATGTTAAGTTTGAAATGATGAAACTAGTCTGTTTGCTGGTTATGGAATCCAGTTCAAATTTGCGCGCGCACAAATCGCCGTTTTCATAATAATACAAATATGATTTAGTACGCTCCCAAATTAATCAAAAAGAACTTATCGTCAGCTTTCCTAACCTGAAACATTTTTATGAATCATTTGTTTTTAATTTTTTAAGTTTTTGGAGTCTACGCAGAAATGAGTGTTTCCTACCCAAAAATCTTTATAAGATTTTTCAAAAATTTTTAACCCTTTATATTGCTAAAACGTTTCTATAAAATGAGTGAAATGTTTCGCCAATATTTCCTCTTAATGAAATAGTTTCATGTATTTGATATGCAAAGGTTAGAAATTATTTTATGATCACTTAATGTCTTTATATATAGCCACTAAAACGCCTTGCCAGTATACGGTTTCTCGCCTCGAAAAGACTACCAGTTCCCCTTCAAAAAATGCCACAAAGCTCGCTCTATGCGTTACATATTCCATGAAAATGAACGATTAAGAAAATAAATATTCAAAAGCAAAACGTAAAGTATTTATACAATAATTCATATCATCTTTACCTGATACTCTTGTCCAAACACATGAGACAGAATGAATGAAGACATGGCAAAACCCTTGGGTTATTGTACGTCTTTTGGCATATCCCACAATTCAACCGATAATGGTCAGTGATCTTGTTTACAACGACAGAATTCATTTTAAAATATCACGAAAAATCTATTTGGAAATCATCATTTTGAAGGAAGGAGGAAAAGGATGAACGCTACAGTGAGTCGTGAAAGTGATCGTAGTGATCTTTTGACAGGTATTTTGATCGCTCAGTGATTCCGAGACAAGTTTGCGCATGGGCAGGACCTATAGTTTTGACATGAAAGGTATAGCATGTTGCTATTGGTTACCGTCCGAAAAAGTGCGTTTTTATCATTTCGTATTCTAAAAAATCGTAACAGGACTGTGTTTCTTTTCAACTTTCAAAAGTGATTTTTTTTATTCGATTTTCAAAGAAAATTATGTTTACTGAATTTTACTGTTTATTTTTGTTTGTTTGTTTCATTGTATTTGCTTGATACTTTTGTTTTAATTATTCGTTTGATCGACTGTTTGTTTGGTTGCTTCTGTCGTTTTTTTTTTCATGCATGTTTGTTTGGTTGTTTGTTTGATTGCTTGTTTGGTTGTTTGTTTGTTTGCTTGTTTGGTTGTTTGTTTGTATGCTTGTTCGTTTGTTTAGTTGTTGTCGCTTGTGTACTTGCACCTAGTAATGTAGACCATTTGTATTTGGTCAGTGAATTAAGTTTGTAAACTCATTGGTTATAGTCTGTTTAGTTGGTTGGTTGTACGAGTTAAGACAAAAAGCATGTTTGTATATGTGAGCGACCGGTTCGTTGATTGTTTTTTTGATGGCTGAGTGACACTGAGCCTCACCCCTAATGAAAATGAGTCCTGTGGTAAATCCCTTGATTTGTCTTTTGCTTGCAATTGGTTGGTACTGGCTAGTAGGGTTTGGCCTTTTGGGTTGGTTGGACGGTTGATGTGTTGGTTGATTGGATGGTCTAGTTGGTTGGTTGGTGGGGGCTGGTTGGTTGGTTCGCTGGATGGTTGGTTGTCTGTTTGGTTGGTTGGTTGGCTGGCTGGCTGGTTGGCTGGTTGGTTGGTTGTCTGTTTGGTTGGTTGGTTGTCTGGTTTGTTAGTTTTTGGTTGATCAGTACGGAATCTAGGGATAATCTCCCAGCTTATATTGTGAATATAGAAAAATCAGACAATTAACTTCAACAACCGCATATAATTGTAAAATTTAATCGGCAATCACGAATACGAATAACATAAAGTTTCATTAGCTTATTTATCAATTAAAGTTTTCTTTGTTTTGTTTTGATTTCTTTACATTATTCTTATTGTTTGTTTTGAGTTCCATTTTTTTAATTTTTGCATTAAAATTTAAATAATTTTTTTATCAACTCATGAGTGAACCTGTACAAACATTACACAAAAAATTATAACGTTTCATGAAAATAATAATTACGAGAGATGGTCAAATATATTACTTTTTGTGTACCGCCGTCAACTAGCGAACGCAATGAATGTTGTGCTTCATTTAACTAACGATTCTACCACCATTGATTTTCCCGCCCAAAACCTTATTGCTTGAACGATTAGATAAATTAACCAATAGTATTTCTTCAATATCCGCGGAGAAAAATGCCGCGCGCGCGCGCGTCTTCTTTTGAACTGTAAGGCGACATTCACTGAACTGAAAATAAAGAATATATATATATTTTTGTGCGAAAGATTATGAATTTTACAGAAAAGATTGAAGTCAATGTTATTGTAATGTTGCACAGTTGGAAGAAAATTGAATAGATAAACAGAAATTTTTAAAAATTAGATTTTGAGAAACCAAAATGTTATCCGATTCTCCGAAAACATATCAAAGATGCTAGCTTTTTAACTAGGTGTTCCGCTTACGGCAAAGCTTTGTGAAGTTTGTAAGTAGACAACTATAAGCAGCTTTTAGTACATAGTAGGCTTTCCAAAACGAATAAAAACTTATTGGAGCGAAGAATCGTTTTTTGGAGGGTTGGGCAGCGATTGCTGGTTTTGTTATGTTAAAGTCAAATTCTCTTTGTGTTATCGGTGGAGGTTTTAAGTTAACCCACTCAACCGAGAAAAAGAAGTTAAAATCTCCTTTCTGACTCACAAAATCTTATTTACCGTGGTAAAACATGCTTTAAATTTTTATAGGTTTTGAAAATAAAGTTATCGGCATTTATTTTTGTTTTTCACGAAGTTGATTTTAGTCGGTTGTTGATAAAAAATAGCAACGGAATTCCTAATGAATTTTTGATGTATATGTTACATCAATACTATCTTCACCACCCGAAAAATCACTAGAACGTTGAACTCGTTACCTGCAGTTTTATCATAAATAAAAAATGACTTGATTTACATCATTTTGCCTCGCTCTCTCGATTGTTCAATTGCAAAATGGCGACAGTCCACGAAGAGAAATATTCGCCACAATCTCTTGAATGCCGCGTCTGTAACGATGTATTCAAGGAACCGAAAATATTGTCATGCTTGCACTCTTTCTGTCAGAAGTGCCTTGAAAGTTATGACTTAATCGGAGCGGGAACTTCATCGATAGTTTGTCCACTCTGTCGAAAGCTGACTGAGATACCCGAAGAAGGGCCAAAAGAATTACCGGACAACTTTCTTCTAACAAATGCTTTGGATCAGCTCTCGGTCAAATCAAGCAAAGAATATGTTCTCCACTGTACTAATTGCGAGGATAATTCCGAAGCGACGTCGCGATGTCTTGAATGCGCTGAATTTCTGTGCGTCAACTGCGTCCACGCGCACCGAAGAATCAGAGTCACAAAAGATCATAGGATTCTTTCTATGGATACGTTGCAGGCGGACAGACAGACACTACACCGACCCTCGTTCTGCGATCAACATGAGGACGAGTTCTACGTGTTTTACTGCACACAATGTGAAACGCTGATCTGTCGAGAGTGCACGATTTTGGACCACAGAGGACATAAATATACAGGTTAGAAAATATAGAATAGAGTTGATTTGAGTGCGAGTTAGAAACAGTATCGTATCGCATCGTATCGTAATATATCGTATAATATCGTAATGTATCGTATCGTATCGTAATGTATTGTATCATATACGATACGGCTACGATACGGCAGATCATACAAATACAAATGTTAGAGTAGTTTTGGTATGAGTGGGAAACAGTACCGTATCGAATCATAGCAGTGATTTCTAAAGCTGAATTTACACGGTGCGATTTGTCGCATGCGATTTGTAGTATACGACTAGTCGTAGCTTCTAAAACTAGACGCACACGCTCTAAAACGTGTTTTAGAATGTCCTAAAAACTAGTTTTAGAACGTTATGAACCTCACGACTAGTCGTATACTACCAATCGCATGCGACAAATCGTACCGTGTAAATCAGCCTTAAGACAACATTTGAATTATCTACTGTATCGCAGCGGTATTATAACCGTACGGTTTCCCACAAATGCGAAAACGATACGATACGATACGGTACTGCATTTTCATCCTGCAGAAGGTCGGCTAATTCTGCCCCCAAAAAAGTCTTTTTCTATCATGTTTTTGGTATTACTGTAATATATAGATCAGCTAGAAAGGAGTCGAAACAACGATGTGAAAATATGTAATCCAAAGGTTATGCTTTATCCTCGCAGCTCCTCTCCCTTCTAAAGTTATGATAGTCATTCGATTGAAGCATTTTTCATCCAGTTCACTATTCAATCAGTATATTTATACATTCATTTTCGCATACATTTATTTATACATCCACTCGTTCGTTCGTTCGTTCGTTCGTTCGTTCATCCATTCATCATTCATTCATTCATTATTTCCATCCATCATTAATTTATCTATTCATTCATTCCTTCCCTCTTTTCTTCCTTCCTTCATTTATTTTCTCTTTCATCCATCTTTCTATCTACCCATTCCCATTCATTCATTCATTCCTTCCTTCCTTCCTCTATTCATGCATTCATATTCATTCTCTCTCTCTCTCATCCATCCCAATACCAATTGGATTTCGACAGCTACCTGTCATATTTGAAATGTCATTTTGCATCACATGACGGTTTACAACAAATAGTTAACACCCCACACCAACAAAAAGCTCGTTCAAACAAATATACACTTTTCTCCCTTGAAAAGCTTTAAGTTCCAAAAACAGTAAGTATGAAATACACCATTTGTATCGGAAAAAAATATTGAGCCGATTTAGAAATAAATCGTATTTGGTTTAGAAGGGCAAGACTTTTGACACGGTTGTAAATAGGTTATGACAATTGACAAGTATAAAATACAAATTGCGCTATGAAATGTTTCTATATTTAGCTCATTATTCAGAAGTATAATCTGTCCGCAAATGTACTTCTGGGAAGCAAAAAATAATGGTGAATTTTGAAATTCAAGAGCAAACAAAGTCTCTCCGGCGCAGAGGCAAAGAAAACGGTTTTTAACAAGAATGGAAATAATGTCAACAGTAACATTTTTGAAATACAATTTTTTTCGATTTTTATTTTTTTTTATTGTCTTGAAGTTGTTCAAAAGTTTCATTTCGAACCAAGTTTATGTACATTTTATTTAATTTGTTGTTTATCCACTTTGCCAAAAGATGATCTTTTAAGTCCATTGTAAACAAACTTTTGCATCTGTTTAAATCATGTTTTCCAAGAAATTAAACTATATATGTCAGGGAATTTTTCAAATTAACAAAATTATCCGAAAAAAATCTAAAAGAATCAAGGAACACCCATTTAAGTACAAATTTGTAGTACTTCATTGTACCCTGTGCTGTAATCTTTAGAATTATCACAGTTTAATGGCTTAGGATAATTTTAGTTCTTAAAGATTAAGATATCTTAAAATGTTACATACATTTGGATTATCACTTTTTTAGAAAGCTTGTAACGCCCAATTGTAATTATGAACAAAGCTTAATTTTAAGCATTAATAAATTCACATTTCTTGATTCTTTTTGTTAAATTTGCCAGTGTCATAAAAATATATTAAGATTATTCTAATTGCAATATTTGAGCCATTTTGGCATAACGATAATTCATTTCACTTCGATCCAATACCCAAAATTGATCTAGGAAATCAAAAGTGCTTTTTTGCGAGAAATTCAAATTAATGTCGTCATTTAATTTTCCCTTTGTTATCGGTTAACAAAATTAAAGTTATTTTTCTTAAAAACATACTAGTGAAAGCAGTATCATTTTTAGATATATACATTTTTAGTGAAAATGTTTCAATTTTTATTCAAAAAACAGTACATTTTTCCTAAGTTTTATGGCTGCAAACGACAAATACAAATATTTTCCAAAACGTGTGTTTTGTTTTGAACATGAACTGTTTACCTGTAAATGAATGTGAAACCTGTCAACTTTGGTGTAAATAGGTCAGCCATATTGGATTTTTTGCTAGTGGTTGTATTGAAAATCTATAAAAAATATAATTTACTGCATCGTGAAGAAAGCGTTCTTTCTTGTGAGGCTTCTTCGATGACACATTCCTTCACTCACGTATTCAAAATTTCTTCATTTCATATTTTGTTCAAACTGCAGAATTGTCAACATCCTTGTTGGACTTCTTTTTGCCCAAGATAATTAGGTAAAAATGTGACAGACAAATAATCTGAAAAGCCCTACGTCCAAGAGATCTCAAATTCAATTCCTAGTAACTTTATACCAACAAAACTATCAACTCTTCTTTACAGGTCTCAGAGAAGCACTCGACGAACGTAAAATCCTAATTGATGAGCTCCTGCAGTACTGTACTGGATTGAAAATCCCGCCAGTACAAGACGCAGTATATGAAGTCAAAGCTATGACCGCAAAACTACGCGCGCGCGCCGACGCAGTCAAACATGACATCTGCGCAGCCTCAGATGAGTGCGTCAAACGTCTTTTGGCGCGAAAACAACAGATGTTGAATCAGGTCGATGAGTTGACGCTGTCCAAGGAGAATGTATTGCGGGCTCAACAGGATCAACTTGAGATGGAGTTATTCAGGTAAAGAGAGTTAATTGCTAAACTAATTATAAGAGAGTAAAAATTCTTGTTGTTTCTTGTCGACCAAACAATTTTGAATACTTTTGAGTTCGAGAGTTTTAAGAGTCCTTTAGCTCAACTTTTACGTATTCTACATTTTAGATACACAAGCTCACGTGACTTCGTTGAGAACGTTTTACTACATGGTAACGAGGTTGAAATTATCCAATTACGCCAGCTGATGACAAACAGACTGCAAGAGCTCAACACTCTAGAGCTGGATTACAAAGAACCTGAGGATAATGACGTCATTGATTACATATTGGACCATGATGCAGTGCAACAAGTCGCCACCACCATGGGTCACGTGACTACATCCAAAACATTTGCATCACTTTGTACTGCAGAAGGTACGGATAAATATCCCACGTTGAATTATGACTATACTCTACGAGCTGAGGAAGCTTATTCACTGTTTGTCACAAACAGAAAGAGAGAAAAAGCTTTCTCTGTTCGCAGGGTTAGCTTACAATCTTAAATCAGAAACCCAACTTACCTATACTCCTTTGCAATATCAGTCAATTTCTCCTTCCTGGCAACCTTCTTATATTTGCTGTACTTCTTTGTCAGGTCTTGGAATAAAATCGGGTAAAGTTGGTGTAGAATCTACCTTCATCATATCCACCAAAGATCGCTTTGGTAACACTTCATTTGAAGGCGACCACGGGAACCCATTACACGTGGTTATCCAAGCCCCTGAAGAATTCCTCATCGGAAACCACGTGACAAACAATCAGAATGGAACGATGAGCGTGCGTTACACACCTGTCACGAAAGGCAAACATGTGGTCACCGTGACAATTAGAGGCAGAAAGATCAAAGGCAGCCCATTCACGGTCAATGTTGTTGAGGGGATTGATTATAAGAAGGTTGGACCTGTTTTCATGAAGTTTGGATCAATGGTAAGTGATTATAATTATTACTAATTGACTATTTTTTGAAAAAAAAAACTGTGCAAAGCGCAAACAAAGTAGCCTGCGTGCAGTCTATTATAGTTTTCCCATAATAACGTGGAAAACCATAACGGGTTGCACGTAGGCTACTGGAAAGTGACTGTACATGATATACCATACTACCTGATAAAATAAAGAGGTTACGTTCCGACGACGAATGCACAAGAGTACGAATACAAATTTAGCTTAAAAACAAACAAACTTAAATTAAGCTTTACACTACACTGATGTTATATCTAAGCATTTTATAGTCGTTATCCGTCAAATTCATATTCGTACTCCGGAATTTGATATGAATTATGCTCATTGTTTAGTTTATTTAATACACAAAAAAAACACGAAATTTGTGGTATAAGTTCTAACTGCTAATATTGGTTGCTTTAACATGAAATTATTGTTACTTACGTAAAGACTTACTCACTTACTTACTTACCTATTTACTTACTTACTTACTTACTTATTTACTTACTTACTTACTTATTTACTTACTTACCTACTTACTTACTTACTTACTTACCTACTTACTTACTTACTTACTTACAGGGCACAAAGAGTGGTGAATTCAAGCAACCAAGCTCAGTGACTACAGATTCCGAGGACAACATCTACGTCGCTGACTTTGTAAACTGCAGAATACAGAAGTTTGACAAATTTGGCAAACATCTGAAAGATATCGGAAGGTATATATGTCGTCTTGGTCAGCATCCTAGCACCGCAACATTACCACATTATAGACTGGTATTACCATCACCATCATCATCATCATCTGTACCCATATATCAACAACTAATTTCCATTTTCATTACGTCTTACTGGCATTACTTCATCATCATCAGCACTTGCATATCCCCTTTGCCACCATCACTTGTCATAATTTTCATCAAAACCATCACGTTTGCTAAACTATATTTTCGTTCTCAGTCGTGGTTCCCGTGATGGTCAGCTTATGAACCCATGCGGTGTTGCCGTGGATCAGACAGGTCTTATCATAGTCTCAGACTGGGACAATCATCGAATACAATTATTCACACCTGAAGGCAAATACTTCACTAAATTTGGAAGTAAAGGTACGTTTTGAACAACAATAGAGTAAAGGATATTGTGGCGGATCTGGGGGGAGGTGCAAGGGGTGCACACCTCCTCCTGAAAGGATTTCATGTCTTTGCACTCTTCAATATTTTTTCCAAAATATATCCTCGGTATTTCATGTTTACTGGGTAGTGCACCCCTCCTGAAGATGGTGCATCCCTCCTGAACACAATCCTGGATCCTCCCTGAGTTTACTGATACTACAACGTTCAAGCTGCAAACCATTGTAATATAATTTATGCTGCACAAGTGACGTCACAATAGTGAGTCATTTTTAAAGACAATACTCCTTTTGTTTCTCTGTTCAGTTATTGTGACCTCATTTTTTAATATAAAATTTTATTACACGGCAGATAACCCCACAGTTAATCAACAAGCGTGCCATGAGCGGGGTTTCTTACACGTTTTATATAACTTACCAAAATGCTGTTCTCCCGTCAATAGGTTCTGAGACTGGCATGTTCATCCATCCAAGCGGCATCGCGCTAAATAAGCAAGGTAACTTGGCCATCATCGACAAAGGCAACAACAGAATTCAGGTGGTAAAGCTCGATGGGTCGTATGTGATGACGTTTGGTTCCCCTGGCAACGGTGATGGTCAATTTGATTGCCCAAGTCACGTGACGGTCGACAATGACGACTGTTACCTAGTAACCGATACTGGCAATAACCGCGTTGTAAAATTCGACTCAGAGGGGAGGTTTGTCTCGGATTTTGGTACTAAGGGGAGTGGTGACGGGAGACTGGATCGTCCTGCCGGTATTGCCGTCGACGCTGAGGGATTCATAATTCTGACAGATTTTCAAAATCATAGAATTCAAGTGTTCGAGCCTGATGGTACATTCTTTGCTAATTTTGGCAGTGAGGGGGATGGTGAGGGGCAGTTTAAGTTTCCGACGGGCCTTGCACTAACTAAAGATGGTCATTTGATTGTAGCTGATAGACATAATCATAGGATACAAGTATTCTAAATATAGACTAAAGACTATATAGACTACGGGAATGTATAAATTTTAAACTCTTGTAGAAATAAAAATGTAATATTCTTTTATATAATAATTTGGATGATACGCGCCTATTTGATTGGTCGAGAGTACCTTGTCAGAGTTAAGGCCGGTACACATTAGGCGACAAGTCGCAGCGACTTATCCCCACGACATGTCGCAGCGACAATTCCCCCAGTGTGTACTAGGTATTTTTGGCGGAAATTGTTGTCGCCGCGACTCGCCGCATGAAATCCAACCGGTTGGATTTCGTGCGACCAGTCGCAGCGACAAAATCTGATGTATTGGTGACAAATATCGAACCAGTGCACACTAAGGCGACATGTCGCGGTGACAAGTCGCTGCGACTTGTCGCCTAGTGTGTACCGGCCTTTACGTTCAGTCGAACAGATCACGCCATAAAGCACTTTCGTTAAAAATAGTCTGGTAATACCAGTTAATACGTTAAACTCAACATATCGATTCTATTTTTTCTATGCAATCATAGATGCCATTAGAGGAAGTCAAAATATGGTGAAAAGAACTCGCTCGACTGCGCCTCGTGTGTATCTTTTTCATTTCTTGTTTCCTGCGCACTTGCACTTCATTTGTGCATCTGTAAGTCGGAGTGCAAACGTAAAAATCAATGGAATCTATTTCAAAGTAATCAATGTCAATATATCTAAATACTGTTTAAATGGAAAACACTTGTGAAAGCGTCCTCAGAGACAGAGAGTCTCGAACGAGAAACCTAGAATCGAAATATGCCAAAACAAGTTAAACTTGTTTTGAAGCTCAATGCGATTGGCTGTTTCACTTATTTATTTCTTCTTTTTTCTGATTGTTTGTTTGTTTGTTTGTTTTTTTGTTTTTAATTAAAACAAATATGTTAACCTGTAAGTAGTTGTGTTTGTCTTAGGGATAAGATGAATAAATAAGTACAATTTGTACATGTATAAAAATATACATACTAAATACACATTTAAATAGGACATGATAACGCACGTCAAAAATTGTAATATTCCAGTTTCATTTCCTTCATTGCTCAGGCTAAGCTTTGATAGTATGTGATATATTCTTTTGTACGAGGTACATCTCATGGCAATTCACCAATCCAAAAACAATATAAATACCAATGGTTTTGTTTCTACTTTTTTGTTAATTTACCTACAATTAAGGCTTAGCCAGAGCAATGAATCGAAGAACTTGAAACTGGTCTATAAAGCTAGAAAAGCCATACGTGTTTCATGTTTGCTTCTATTAGAAATATATACGTAGTTTCTTTTAGTGCAAGAACATAAGTAAGTAACAAATATGCAAAAGCACACTGTGAATTCAAAGTGAGTAAGTAATAAACGAATTTTAATAAACGATAAAAATAAATATTGCAAAGTAATGTGCAGCTTGATAAGGTTTGGAATTTAAGGGAGGATGATGGGAGAGGGGGTGGGGTGGGTATACAGTGATTTTAGCGAATTTATAAAAATGGAAAAAATGAAATGGAATTTCAAGTCAAAGAGTGCACACTAAAAGTGTGCAACATAAATACCACTAAATAGTCCTATTTTATGCTAATTCTATTGTTTTCTTTTGTATAATTAGTGCTATTTACCACTAAATAGTGACAACTGTTGCACACATTTAGTGTTTGCACTCTGCTAAATAGTGACAAGTGTTGCACACTTTTAGTGTTTGCACTATACTAAATAGTGTCAACTGTTGCACACTTTTAGTGTTTGCACTCTATAATGGAAACAGAAATTAAGTATCATGCCATTTGCTTAGGTCATAGAGATATATTTATTCTAGCACTTACTTAAATTAATTATTGAAATTAAAGACTAAGAATAAAGATTTAAGAAAAAAAACATTATTCATTAAAATATGTTGATAGATAAGAAATATAGACCAATTGTCAAAAAATATTATATATTTTATGACTAGAGAATAAAAGAGAGAAGATAATGTCTGTACAATATCATATTCACTTACCATTTCAAATTCTACGCTGTCCACCCCGCATAGATTAATATATACTTGCATTTTTTATTCTCTGGCTTTTCACCTATATCTCTTACACATTTCTCTGTAACAGCAAATTCACTTTAAGCATAAAATTGGCAAAATACTTAATTCAAATATCTTTGAATATATTTTTAGCAGCAATTACATAAAACAGCTTTGAAATTCATTGACATTGCTGCTATAAAAATTAATTAAAACAGACAAAGATGCTTACATATAGAGAACGGACAGACCCACTTCTATTTCATGGTTATGGAATCACTCTCTTCCCAACCTTCAGTCCCACTTTTCTACATAGGGGAGGGGATGTTTATCCATGCTAGCCATTTTTCTCATCAAAAATAGACATTCCTTTTTACATTATTCTATTTTTATGTGCCTGGCCATATTTTTGAAGTTTTCAAAATTGCTTCTATCAGTTTCTTGTCGCACTAAACTTCCTATAATCTAACTGATTGATTGAATGATTGAATGGTTGATTGACAATTTGATTGGTTAATTAGATTGATTGAATGATTGATTAGTTGATTGACAGATTGATTCATTGATTGATTGACAGATTGATTGAGTGATTGATTAGTTGATTGTCAGATTGATTGACTAATTCATTGGTTGATTGACAGATTTACTTATTGATTGGTCGATTGATTGGTTGATTGATTTAATTGATTGACCACTTTTAAAACTGACAGTTAAATCGAAAAAAAAGGAAGCAGAATGTTCATCACCAGATTTTACAAGAAACAAATTTTCAAAAGTGCAAATTTTATTTATTTAATTAATTGAATTACATTTTTTCTTTATCGGGTAATAAGTTAACATTGCTTAAAACATTTGACGGTACACGATTCTAAAAATGTCTAAATTATTGTACACACTTTAGATCTATTTCTTTGAATATCATGATTTCCATTTTGTGCCTGAGCTTCCTGATTTCTCAGCAAACTTATCTCTGCATGAAGTTTATCCTCGTTTTCTTTTAACTTTTCTATTTTTTCTTGATACTGTTCTTCCACAAACTGCTTCTGCTTCACCAGTTCATTAACTAGTTTCATATTCATCTCAATCTCATCTTGTTTTCTAACAATTTCTTGCCTCAACTGAGTTCTCTCCAAATGGTGATTTTTGTTTATATTCTGTCTACTCCATGCCAGAATTTGACTTGCTTTGAGTGGGCCTTGGATACTCCCATCTCTGCGGATATAAACTTCCCCTTTGTTGGTTTCGTAAAGAGTGGAAGAGTCTTCTATATGATGGACTTTTACTTCAATCACTTTCAAGTCTGTTTTGATTGCTTTGACTCTTTCAAAAATTTCATTCCCATGATTATGACCCTCGCCACCAAATGGTTTATTTGAAGACTCAACATTACCCCATTCTAGTTTATTCGAAACGTCAGAACTCAGCAGCGAAGGCTTCATTAATGGTGGAAGTCTTTTAGATACACAAGTAGGACTATATTGCTCACTTTGTATTTTCTCTTTGTTATTTTCACTTGATGATGGCTCTGGAGTAGAGTGACTTCTAAGGACATCAGATGAATGAGCATTGATGAAATTAGCTTTTGTGACTGGCACAGAAGATGTCTGGATTGTATCAAATGGATGACAATCTTTATAATTATTTTCCACAATAGGCACAGAAGATACATGACTAATGTCTAAAGAATTTGATCCTTCGTTATTAGAATTTATAATATTCACTGTGGGATTTACTGCTGCTGAATCTGTACTAAAGCTCTCATTATTTGTAAGTGGCACTGTGTTTTCTATATCTAGTGAATTTGCAGCCTGGTTGAAAGTTCCTCCAAGCACCACTGGAGATCTATACACAGGAACAAAGGTGATGGCATAAGAGCCTGTGAACACTGGGGGGTTAAAACCTTTCATGATTTGGTCTATCTCTAGGCGAAGCAAATCCTCTTTCTTTGACGATATCTTAATACCACAGACAGTACAGTCGTCTTGAACACCAACCATCAATGTTCCACCTATACAACACATTAAAACAGACAAAGAGATAGATTCATTTTCATATGAGAGGGAAACAGTGCTGTATTGTATTATAGCCATACTTTGAAAAAAGAAACATTTGAATTTTCTGCTGTATCGTAGTGGTATCAAAACTGAACTGCTTCCCACTCATACAAAACTGACTTTATCAGTATCCACAGTGAAAGGTAAATAATTTTAAGACGCAATGAGTAGAACACAATCAGACAAAGAGATAGATTATTTTTCGTTATTATTATATGTTTTGGAATGTCTTCTTAGAAAGACAGTTGGCTTTGCTACTTGACGAATGGAGTTATTATACTGTAGAGTTGTTTATGTATAAGTGGGAAACAGTACTGTATCACAATGTATCAGTAGTTTCTAGTAATAAAACATACAGTCAACTAATCTGATATATCTTAGCAGTATTGTCACTGTACCGTTTCTGACTCAGTCATTCAAGTTTTAAAAATTACTAACCTTCACTATTAAGAAACGCACACACATATTTAGCAAGGTGAATTTTAAAGTGCAAATCAATATAATTTCCCCCGCCTTGCTTATACTCTGTGAGACGATCCTCAGTTCTAAGTTTCTGTCCTGTAAAATAGTATCTCTCCATTGGATTTAAAGTAACAAACTCAGAACCATTCAACATATCTGTTTCCATGGTAGCATTACTTGTTGCTAAGGTTGTAGTACTGGTTGCTATGGTGATGAAGCCTGTTGCCATGGAGCCTGAGCCTTTCCCCATAATGGCCAAGTCCACTGCTGGTTGATGATTTTCTAAATGCACTTCGCTACTAAGTTTGTGTTTTGCTTTCTTGGGGTGTTTTCGAGTCTTGTCGGTTTTCGCAGGAGAAATTTTCGTTGAACTGTTTGACACATTTTTCCGAGCAAGAGAAATTTCCAAATTTGCTCCTGGAAAAATGAGCACTTTTTTGCTCACTGAAGGTAAACCATTTAGTTTTTCAACAACATAATCAAATGTGCTTTTGTCTTTCAGATTTACAAATGCAAACGCTGGCTTTTTGGCTGATTTTCTGCGAGCTTTGACGTCGTCATCATCAACAAAAACTCCAACTGTTTGAAACAAACTTTGGATTTCATTTTCAAGTTGTTTTACCGTACAGTCGGATCGTAACTTTCCAACATAGGCAGTCACAACTGCTGAAGTTGAAGCACATGCACTTTTAATGAACGATGAAGCCATTTCATATTTACAAACACGAACATTTTGAAGTCAACATTTCTTGGAATTGCTGCCGCCAACGAAGCCGGAGTTGGGTGTCCAACGAAACAGAATTATAAGTCTATTTCTTGTACAAAGTCATTTTGACGTCTGTGAACTTCAGGCTTTGAAATACACGTTCATTAAAGTTACTTGCTATTTGAGCAAAAAGTGTATGAGATGTTCATTGAAGTTTTTGTAAGAAATCTAGTAAAAACACCGTAAAAACACAGGCGACGGATGCGCGCGCCTCTTACTCAACATGCCGCATCATTACAGACTGCGGGCTCACAGGAAGACATTATTTCCATAATGAAAATATAGCTTTTTCTTATTTTTCTTATTTCAAGTGTTATTGTTGTTAGCGATCTTTGGTTTTCCCTTTTTTTTTCTTCTCTCAGTCTATTTTTTCATTGTTTTTTGTTTAGCTGGTCAGCGGATATATTCCTAAATTTCCCTAACAACGGAAAGCCAGTTTGATGTCCTAGCAACCATTGTCTAGTACGCGTGGTCAAATTTCTTCGTGCACAAAACACCATCAAAACAGCTGAAAAACAGTCCTAAAAACTATAGGAATTTAACCTAATCAAGCAACAATAAACACAGAATCTTGTTAGGGAACTAACAGAGCAAAATGCTATCAAGTCCTAGAAATGATCTACATCGAACTTCCACTGGAATCGGCCATCAAATTCGATCTGGCCACACGTTTCCTCCGTCCGATTTCGCGGTAAGTCTTTCACAGGTTTATCAAGTCTAAAGCTACTTTTATATACAAAATGCTACCATAAACTATAAGGGACTATTATATATGTTTTTGTGGTAGAAATCAGCGTTATTTTGAGTTCAAAAGATTGATTTTGAAAAAAATCTTTCGAAGAAATTGTTTCATAACACATTTCTATGATGTTTCGAGGGTAAATTTTTTAATCAATTACTAGTTTAATTTAGTAAATGTTCTCTGCAAGGAATTTCATAGTTCCTTGAAGTGTTTTGCATAAACATTTCGTGCTATTTCTTTTTTGTAAATGACATGTTTGACGAGACGTGTCCTTGAATAAACAAACTTGCTGGTCGACATGTAATGCTTAAAGCAATAAAAGCATCGAATATAAAATCTTTAATCGTGACTATGAAATTATTTAAATAAATTCTGTCTGAGGCAATTTAAATTTTGACGTCTATTTATTTAATATTCCAAGACCAAAAATTTAAACTCTTTTTGCATATTCATTATTTTGTGTTATATTTATAAAAACTGGGTTGTCATTTATCATGCCAATTGTTTCTGATAGGTTTTTGTGGCAAATAATTTTTCTATTTATTTTATAACATGTGCAAGCATCATTCAAACATAATCCATAGGTACTCCTCTTAGGAGTGTGTGTGCCCCATCTCCAACCCCCCCCCCCCCCCCCCCCCCCCTCCCCCCACCTGATTGTCTAACATTCCTCTCCTAAATCTGGCCCATGGGACCAACATAATTATTCACAACATGTGTTTTTTTTACAGAGAACATTTGGCAAAGTATCACCTGATTGTCTAACATTCCTCTCCTAAATCTGGCCCATGGGACCAACATAATTATTCACAACATGTGTTTTTTTTACAGAGAACATTTGGCAAAGTATATCCACCACCATTAATGAATGATAATGCTGTCCCAAAAGATGACTATTTCAAGACAACAACAGGACTAACCCATGACTACAAGGCTCCCGGGGGATTGCTAGGTCAGGTGCCGCTGTATAAGAAAGCACCTGGTTCATGGAAGGTTAAATATGTTGAAGATAACATTTCAAAGGTACAGGAATTTTCTTTTCAGTTATTTCTGTTTTTATCTGATTTTATGATGCATCTTTTCCATTTTAATCCACATATATTTATCTATTGTAAAGTCCATTGAGATTTTTATGCAATTGGCTATATAAGAATTAAAGTTATGGTTATTGTTATTATTTGTTTTGCTTCTATACTTGGTTGATTTCATTGTTTTTGTTTGTTTGTTTTTGTTTTTTGTCTTCTTTCTTATTTACTTTCTTAGTTACCTCACATGATTCAATACATTTTGTAACTGATGGTTTATGCTCCATTTTATTGTTTCAGCTTAAGGTCAAGCCCTGGAGAAGACCCCTAACAATGGGTTATCAGAGCAGCGAGATGAAAGCAGAATACACGGGTAGACCAGGCGTTAACTTAGATACAAGATACAACGCTGGCATACAGCCCTTTAGATTATCAGACCATCATAGAGAAGGAAATAGTAAGGTAATCACTTTTAAAACAAAAAAGTGTCACATTTACAAGACTGACATTTTACTAGAGCAAACGTCTTAGAGCAAACATTGAACTTTACATGGATGGCAGAGGAGGATATTTAACCCCCAATTTTTATGAACACGAGATTAAGACCATTGAGGAGAGCCGGGAGCATAGATGGGTAGAAATGAAGAATGCTATTACCCCTCACTTTAAAACAAACCCCTACTTCAAAAACTGCTCTGCTGTCCCTGAATTAAAACTACTGTAGAGCAGCCCTGATTGACAAACATGCTTTTTTTTAAATGTTGAAATTGCAGTCAGGATTATTATTGTTAAGTAATATTTTTTGTCTCTGACTTTTCAATAGATCTTTCTATGTCCACAACATTTAGAAAAATCTTTTAACAAAAAATTATCACATTAAATTCTGACAAAAATTACTGTTTGTTTTTGTGTAATCTTTCTTCCAGCACTTGGTGCCATCAACTATCAATCATGGTACTAGTGGTCAGCAGTTTTACCCTAGAGACCGAGGTATACTTACCTATCATACAGATCCATACTTGACAACAACACAGAAAGACCATAGAGCTTTTACTAAGTAAGTGTTTTGATTTAAGATTTGATTTCTTTAATATTTTGTTTGAATTGTCATAATTTCTCATCAGAGTCATTGCCATTCAATCCTAGAATGTAGAGTTGATACAGTAATTCCCCTCGGGGGTTTTTCAATTATTATTATTATTATTAATTTAATGCTTATATATTACTGTTTACAATTGTTCTTTGGGGGACTTTACGGACTGCTATATGCATGCAGTTTACAAACATGAGACAGTATATATAGAACAATATTGTTAGTGGTTATGCCCCCGTTGTTAGTAAGTTGTATAGACACTGAGGATGGTCATACCTGCGTCCTCAGTGGTTCTGTAGCGTCCACAACTGGATTAGAGTATAGAGTAGATGGGACCACCGATTTTATGTCGTTATCCAAGAAGACGTGAAGATCTTAATACCATTTGCAGATAGAGAAACAAAGGCAGCAACTTCTCCTCAATTATTTTAAGACCCTAAATGTTAGTCTGGCCAGGGCTCGAACCCATGACCTCCTGCACAGTAGTCTGAAGCTCTGCCAATTGAGCTAACCATTCGGGGGTTAGCTCAATTAGCGGTCCTCTATCTAGAATTATGAATTGATAATCAATAATTATTTGTTTCCAGTGTTGAATTGACTAAATACCCCAAGAAACAATATGCTACCTACTGGGAGTGCGAAGAGTACCCTAAGGCATGGGGTCATGGATCAAAGGACAATCCTCTACCACCTAATTCAGTACCTAGAGAAAAAGGACCAATGAGGGACACTTTGGTATTTAGGGAACCAACTACCATACCACGGTTACCAAAGTCTTTGAAACCTGTACCAAACAAGTAAGTGCCACTAACTGCAATGATAGTACGGATGAAAATTTGTTCAAGTAAGAACGTGGTTGTTTTTATATGCCACTCATCACAGATAATCCACAAAATAAAGACAAATAAGACATTTAAGTTTAGTGCTAGACATAAATGGCCTGAATAGTTTGCTTTTTGGAGTATGACAATCTAAAAGTTTTCTTGATTTATTTCTAGGGGATTAATACCACTTCAAACAGAATCCTACACAAAGCCAGCAGAGAGAAAACGCTGGGAGCTGTTCACTTGCGATGTCCCTAAACCATGGCACTCTCCGTTAGAAAGTAAGGGGAAGATCATAGTTATGGAACACCTTACTGATGATGACATCGCTATGACCATTATCAACATCACTATCATCTTTACCACTACCACCAGCATTATACATCATCATTGTTATTACCTACACCATCATTATCATAACCAATGTCATCATAATCATCAGTCTTCATCATCACCACCATCATCATTACATCATCATTATTATTACCACCCCTCCTATCATCAACATCATTACCATGATCACCATCATCCCTACCACCACCGTAATCATTATCAATCAATTTATTAATTTAGTGCCTTTTTACAACAGTAGTGATGATAAAAATATAATATTTACAGATTTGAGGTATAGGCTGTCTATAATAGCAATGAGGGCTAACCTGCATAGACAGCCTCTATCACCATCATCAACATCATTTCAACCTCCACCATCTTCATCATCACCGTCACTACCATCACATCAATCATCATTGTCATCATCATCATGATCACTGCCATTATCATCACCTTGTCATCATTGTCATCATCACCTTGTCATCATCGTCATCATATATTTCTTTTTATTATCGGCAGCACCAAGTCAAAGTGACCATTTCAATGTTCCCAAAGCATACAACACAGAATACCAATACTACGGCAGTGGCGTAAATGTAACAGTATAGGGTACTGTTGTCCAAGAATGCACAATTAGATTATGATAATGATCACGTCTAGCCTTAGGAGATGTGATTATGATTATGACAATGATATAAGTATAGAAATAAATTACATCCCTTCTGCACCTGTATCTATTATATCTTACACAGTAAGTTGGCACTCAAAACGTTTTGTGAAAATCAAGTTCATAAGTACATACATTTTTAACTGGAATTACTAGAGAGCTACATGTAAATATCTATTGGTTGTTTTAGATATATGGAAATAAAATGCTATATCAATGCAAGAGGTGTGGTGTTGACCCAAAAACCTTACTTGTATGATTTGTCAAATAGTTACAGCTGACAACATCTGAAACTTGACCTGTCAAATCTGAGTCAGACAAGTTGACCTCCATATTTTTTAGGGAAAAACATATCTCATTGATGTATTTTCAAAAAAAGAATTATTATTACAACTTTTGACCGTTCAAAAAAGGAGTAATGACCTCCCAAAAATGCATTTGTAAGATCATCTTGATCTATGTCAGGCTGTTATTTTGAGCATTGTAGTTTGATTACACTGTAGTTATAATACACTGTAGTTATAATTCACTGTAAGTTCATAAAAAAAATAAATTTGCACGAGCTGAGATAGCTTAATTCTATACTTCGTGATATCAACACCTAATCAGATAGCAGCTGATCAATAGATTAAACTTTCTGAATAATAATTTTATAATAATTACTATGTATAATATATTTGGAATGTGATGTTATAGCTGTGATTTGTAACTGAATCAAATTAATAAATATTTATTCAATTTTATCTTGGTTCATGTTTTATTTCATTCAAAAAGAGTTTTTTTTTAGTTCAGTATGCAAAAAATAAAAAATAAAAAAATTGCACTTTCAGTCCCCCCTTAAATTGAACCCGAAGGTCCAAAATGTTCTAGGTCACTCTTTTGTGGAGAGGGGGAGGGCGGGTTTCTTGGGTACAAAAATCTGTCAGTCACGTAAAACAAAAAAATATAAATGAGCAATCAATAAAACAAAACAGTTGTATTTATTTTTTCTTTCCTTCATCATATAAATAAAATTATTTACTTTTCTTTTGAAAACATAGTAATTTCCCCTTGCAAATAAAACCATAGCCTTCCCAAAAATATAAGCTGGTAATCATAGCTAGCATCAGCTTCGCAACATGCAAGCTTAATAGTACAATTTTGAAATTTCACCTATTTGGAAAATAATGTTTGATAAAAGTGTCCCGATGACAGTGATGATGCCGATGGTTAGGGTGATCGCTGATGATCACTCTTGCATCAAATTGTTGTGTATATCAGCCCCCGGATACAAATCGACCACTCAGCCGCTGTGGGGGTGGATCCAGAGATTTTGAAAGGGGGTGCATTCATAAACACAATTACTGACTATCATTCAAAAATCAGGTATTCCCAAAGTGGGGGGCCACAGCCCCCTGCCCTTCCCCCCTCTGGATCCGCCTTTGCGCTGTTAAAAGATCTGTATTCTGTTATTACCACTGTCCACTACAATCACATTGCCATCACCCGTGACCGCAATGCCACATGGGTTTCTAAAGTTACCCTCCTCATCGCCAAACTGACCAAAGGAGGAAACGAAGACTCCTTCAGAATTGAAGATCTGGATACGATGATTGTGGTAGTCACATACTAGCATATTGTCTTCATCGTCGTATGTTATCCCCTCTGGTCCGTCAAACAGCCCATTCTGGGTCCCTGGGAATTAAGAGGAGTTGTTAGTAAATTACCGTGGTTAAGTGGCTTCACCTTTTGACTCGTAATAACCACGATCACCGTGTTAAGTGGCTTCACTTTTCACTCCCAACAACCATGATTACCGAGGTTAAATGGCTTCACCTTTTGACTGCTAATTGAACCATGATTACCGTGGTTAAGTGGCTTCATATTTTGACTCCTAATAACCACGATTACCGTGGTTAAGTGGCTTCACCTTTTGACTCCCAATAACCACGATTACCCTGGTTAGTGGCTTCACCTTTTGACGCCTAATAACCACGACTACCCTGGTTAGTGGCTTCACCTTTTGACGCCTAATAACCACGATTACCCTGGTTAGTGGCTTCACCTTCTGACGCCTAATTACCTTGGGCAATCGAAGTAAAATATGGCTGTAGTTTTAAAACATGTAACATTATGGACATCAATGTAAAACGGTTCTCAACGTAAAAAAAGTCGTTTTCGTATGAGTGGGAAACACCACCGTATCGAATCGTAACCGTAGCTTCTAAGAACATTCGAATCATTGATCTGCCGTATCGTAACCGTACCATTTCCCACGCACTCATACGAAAACGACTCCATCAACAAGACAGCAGGAACAACTATCATTGCACTAGATACCTTCTTTGCCAAAACTAGAAACAAAGTTCCCTTCCATATCAAATATCTGAATTCTATCATTAACACAGTCTGCAACAGCTACATTGCCACGTTCGTTGACGCACAGATGATGAGGGTAGATAAACTGTCCTCTACCAAAACCCTGACAGCCAAACCTCCTGACTGGTTCGCCATTACCATCAAACATCTGGACACGATGGTTGTCCTGTTCAGAAACCAGGACCATACCACCTGCAGTGCATGCAACACCGCAAGGATGATTCATTGAGCCAGGTTCTTCGTTACCAAGAAAGCCAAATTTTCTAATGAAGCGACCATCTTCGTTGAAGATTTGTACACGATGGTTATTAAAGTCCGCGATGACGATTTGCCCGTTTGGGAAACGAGCCACTCCTTTTGGGTTCTTGAACTGCCCGCGATCTGAACCTTCGGTGCCGAACTTAAACATAAAAGTACCTTCAAAGTCAAACACTTGGACTCGATGGTTGTTACAGTCGGTTATTATAAAACACTCGTTGTCGTTGTCAATAGCAACGGCCCAGGGCATATTGAATTCTCCGCCTCCGGTACCCTCGGTACCGAATTTTCGCATCGTTTTCCCGAGTTTTCCGTAATCCATTCGGCCGGTTACATTAACCGAGTACGGGCTTCCGGAGATATTTCGATTTCTTATTGTTATGGCAACGGCATGCGTTCCTCTTTCTTGGGGTTGGTAAGATATTGTGTAGGTACCGTCCAGATTGTCGATAACTTTACCTAGAAAAATAAAAGAAACGGTTACAAGTGAACATCAGCCAGATAAAAACAAAATAACTCCAACTATTAGAATATACAAACACTCAAGGTTGAAGCATAAATACCACTAAATAGTGCTATTTTATGCTAATTCTATTGTTTTCTATTGCACCTACCTTCATATTTTTCTCCTTCTGGCGGAGTCACGGACACCTTAACCAGCTCACCACCACCACTAAATATCTCATTCATCCTATCCTTAGCAGTAACTACAAACACCGACTCTAGTCCTATCTTTGCCCTGTGAATACCAACTCCTGTCGCATAACAGAACCTTGGGTACGCATGGTACATCTTTACCGTACCCATTCTCTCGATTGCAGTTCTAAACTCATCTGGATTCAACTCATAATCAATAGATTCATCTTCTAAAGGTTCGTATTCTAGTTTGACAACATTTAAGTCTTGTAATCTTGCGGTCATTTGCTTTCTTACGAGCATGACCTCAGCTTCATTGCCATGACGTAGCGCGTTTTCCGTAAAGTCGATAGAGCTTGTCAAGTTTCCTAGCATCATTTCGAGCTCTTCGCCTTGTATGTCAAGAGTTTTTGTTTTCATTTTATGTATATTATTGACCTGTGTTAAGAGTTCTTCTTCTCGTTCTTGGATGACTTCGAGACATCGTTTTGTTGTCCTCATAATTTCTTGTCTCAGTTCTTCTGCTTTGCAGTCGACTCGCTTTCTCATTTCTTTCACCGTGTCGATAGCTTCTTTCAAAGGCCCAAGTCTTTTTTTAGTGTTCATTACTAGAACGCCGACCTGAAATTGTAAATTTGCCAAAATTAGTGATTATATGAAAAGACATGACATTGATCTTTAATTTAGTTCTGTGTGGAAAAACAGGTAACTCAAAGCAAACTTTTAATTGAGTTCTAAACGTTTCGCACTAATGGAAAAATGACTCCACACCAATACTTTAAATCTAACAGACAGAAGGACAAATGCAGCCACAGAGCAACAGACCTAGGGACAGACACACTGAGACATGACAGATATACGCAATTAAACAGACAGAAAACATGGTCACAGGTCAACAAACACACTGAGAAAGGAAATGCACGACTAACTCCACGAGTTCTAAAGAAATATATACACGCATATAGTTTGTATCAAATTCATCCAGTTGTCCAGATTCCGTGCAACAACCTACAGGTACTCTAATTATGGTGCACTCACCTCTGAACGATGCTTCTTATCGACATCTTTAAGATATCCATACCTGTGTTCCCTATGATCAATAATCAAACATTCCCTACAGACAGGCTCATCACAAGTCTCACAGAAATACTTCAAAACGTCTGTATCGTGAACACTACACAATAATGGTCGATGCATCTTTTCCTGTACCTCTTGCTTTAAACCATGCAACTCCTCCAGAGCCAAGACCTCGTGATCTTTCGTTAGCTTTGTCCTGTGGTGGGCGTCGACACAGGCCTGGCATAAGAACTCCATACATTCTATACAACGAGATGTAGCAGAGTTCTTATCCTCACAATTCGTGCAAGAGACAGGTTTAGAGCTGCTTTGAGCTACGTATAAAAAGTCTAACATGTTGTTAATGAAGAAGTTTGATGACAGTGCGGTGACACCATCTTTTGGGATCTGACACTCACACCGACAAGTCGGACAGACGATTATACTTTCGTCTGGTCGACAGAGTTTTATAAGGCATTGCAGACAGAAGGTATGTAGGCAAGGCAGGACTTTAGGTGTTTTGTAGGTTTCGAGACAGATTTGACATTTTAGGAGATGTTCGGAAAGTTTCTCGACTTCGACAGACGCCATTGAAAGTTCTTGGTTCAATAATACATTTACATCAAATATCTTTGAAAAAATCGTCCTTGGTTTACAAAACTTTTCAAGATTTTTGACTGTTAACAGTTTGTAGCAAATGTGTTTTTGAATTTGTATTTTTACGTCAAGTTTATTAGACGGCGTCCACAAATGCACAGCGGCTGAAAAGGCAAATGGTCAGAGTCGACGCTCATGAATAATGCCAATTTTAATCTGCGATAATTGCAATTAATAACGCGTTATTAACTCCTCCCTTCCAAGCCTAACAATAGGTTTTTTTAATCGTTTTTAAATCTTCTGTAAAGAATTGATTAGAAAATAAAATGTCGCGAATCAACTCGTCTTCCTTGGGTACATTCGATCAGAGACAACACTGAGAAAGCATCTCCAGCAATTTCACCACGATAAATAGCAGTTTAGAAACCAAACACGGATTATTTTTCCTCTTGACTTCATAGACCCACAAAGACATCCAAGTACATTATAAATGTCGTTCTACACTTGACAAACTTCCACAATTGATATTGCTTGTATAAAGGAGAAATCCTTGGAAATCGCTAAAAATGGACGCAGTAAATTCGGATATTTAGCTACTGTGCTGTATTGAAGATGATGAATTTCTCTTTGTTTTTATCAACTTGAAGAATTACCCAGTGGATTAGCAAACAACACAGTCAGATCTGGACTAAGCTAATATCATAATTGTAATCTTTGTGATAATACAATAAACGTTGGAAATGTGCTAACGTGTCCAAGCAGGCAACGTCTCTACTTCCATGTTCCTTGTAGATATTTATTCCTCTTTTGTGTAGTTCAGGAATTACGAAGTGTCTTGCTTCAGAAGCTGCCAAAATAACAATTAACTGTACGGTTGAATCCAGTCAACGGGTAAAACAACAGCAATAATGTCAGCTTTTTTAGTGGCGACCAGGGCAACCAACTAACGCAGCCTGTTTTGTTCTGTTAAAAAATAACAGACTATATCTTCCCTTCAATCCTTTACCAGGTTTTGAATAGTAGAAATCAACCAGGAAACGTTATGCGGTTCAGAAAAGCGAGGACTTAATTAAATTTCTTAAAGTGAACTATGTAGTTATCCTCCTTAACTTGAGTAACGGTCGACTTCCATGTCAACCTCCACGCTTCCAGCAAGAACGCAACACTCCAAGTGGTTTACAAAAGTTTTGACTTAATAACATGTTAATAAAATAGTAAAATATCTTCTACAAAAAGAGGATTGTTTTCTTTCATGTTTGTATACGTCCCGCGAACGCTAAGCAGTCATTTAAGTTATAGCCAATAATAACAAACAACCCATTGACCATACAAATTATCCAAGATGCATTGCCACCCGCTGTTCCACCTGCCAATGTACTTTAAACTCTCAGTATAACCCGTCACTACCCCTCTAGGGATAAGATTTGTTAATTGGTGTTAATAGTTGGGGCCATGCTTGGTGGTATGGACAAAGTCCAATTGATTGACGACGGAGAATTATACATATTAATATGCGGTGAATGATTAAAATACGGCTACAAGAGCATAAATTAATAAATGTCAGGGATCCGGACTGGAATTATAATGTAAATTAAACCAAGACATAATTCAAACATCGAAAATTCTGAAATAAAGTACTGTTTAATACTGTCTTCATATAAGAGTACTTATGAGGATTTACTTTATCATATAAAGTCTCATGCACGTGACCAAATAGCCTAATCCAATAGGCCCAATAGCTCATTAATTATGTATTAGTTTTTGAAGATACGTTATGAATAGGACGATTTATGAGATGGTAAATTGAGATTTTGGTCGACTAAATGTCATGACAATGTTGGGGTAGACAACAACGATGATTGAACTGAAGATGTCTGGGCCTGCTCCTCTTCCTTGCTTCTTTTAGGTGTAATTGGGACTAGTAAGAGTTTTGTTCCTTTTTTGAATATTGTGCGAGAGAGCTGGCAACGTGTCCTCAATTAGTGTGCAAAATGCTAAATAACATTGTCACGACAATAAAGTATTACTAGTATTATAAATTTGCTGATATTTTGATTATTTCTGATTATTTTGGTAATGTACGACAATCCCATTTAACGAAACGAACTACATATTCTCATACATGCAAGAAAGGTCATTAAATTAGCGACGGATATACTTAGTTATGCAGAATTTCCTTTGAGAAAATATATCATAAATATTAATAGTAATTTAATAAAACATAATTTAGCTGTCTTTTAATTTTGACAGTTATGGAAGACACTTTCAAATTAATTAAAGAAATGATTGAAATGCAAAAACTGAAGAAGCTGGTGGCCAAAGAAACGCGATAAATTACAGAGAAATACAGCACAAAAAAAAAACAGTATTGTAAAAGTTTAAAATCAGCCGCGAAATATCTTATAACCCAACAAACAAAACAAAAATACTGACATCGTTTACAGAAATGGATATTTCATTGTTCTGGATGACGTTGGTTGCAGCAATGGTAGCTTGTGCGCAAGGTATGAAAGAAATCTCAAGTTAATGTTTCCTGTTTAGTACATTATATACATTAGTTTCTTTTAAGGCTCACCGCACGTTTTTTTTTACAAAACTTTGCGCCCGAGACATATACATTACGGCGTCAATCTGCGCATCAGTACGTACACTAAGTATAACTAAATGCAAATCCCCCAAAACGACTGGAAAACAGAAAGATTTCAAATTTCATTTGAAAAATGAATACATTTGTAATGTTTATCTTATGCGAGCTATCTTACAGAGGCCGGTCGCACAAAGTCTAGATATTGATATTAATTGATGTTTATTTATATTACATTGCAGCTAATATCAAACAACTGTACCAACATTTGCTGAACCCATCGTATTACAACAAACGTGTAAGACCCGCGGCTAATCCAAGTGATCCAGTTAACGTTACACTGCAGCTATCAATACATGAAATCATTGATTTGGTAAGTCGTATTACATAAAAAACAACGAAATTCAGTCTGGTAAAGTTGTTCACTGCAATCTATGCAAGCTTTCATAGATTTTTTTCCGAACCTTTTGGCCGTAGATAGTAGAAAATCACCAAAATAGAATCCATAGTCACTCCCAAATAAGTTAAGATATATATATATATATATAATTTTAGAATCTCTAATATGTTATGTAATGTAGTGCTTATATAGCGCATTTCACTAATGTTTCAATGCGCTTTACAATCTCTAATATGTAATGTAATGTAGTGATTATATAGCACATTTCACCTAATGTCTCAATGCGCTTTACAATCTCTAATATTTATAGTATGTAATGTAGTGCTTATATAGCGTATGTAACCTAATGTCTCAATGCGCTTTACAATCTCTAATATGTAATGTAGTGCTTATATAGCACATTTCACCTAATGTCTCGATGCGCTTTACAATCTCTAATATGTAATGTAATGTAGTGGTTATATAGCGCATTTCACTAATGTTTCAATGCGCTTTACAATCTCTAATATGTAATGTAATGTAATGTAGTGCTTATATAGCGCATTTCACAAATGTTTCAATGCGCTTTACAATCTCTAATATTTATAGTATGTAATCCGGCTTTACAAGGATAAGATTGATTTGTAGTTGCGCATTTCAAGAGGGTATGAGATAAGAGAGCTTATCCTCTGACCCCATTAGGAGCTCTACTCGTCGCGCTATTTTTAGAAAAACTTGTTACCAATTTCCGCATTTTTGTCTTGAGATGTTTGGACGATGCGTCCGCGCCTCTTGCAATCTGGCTAATTACGTTCTGTTTCCGAAATAACTTCAGTGTAAATGATAGAATGAAAAGATCCCCTGATGAGTGTAAAGCCCAATACAGGGGATAAGCTCTCTTATCTCATCTTTCTTGGTGGATGATAAAGACAAATCGATGATTAATTGAACTCAGTCTCATTTATTTCTATCTATATCATTATCTTTCCATTTCAGAATGACAAAAAACAAAGACTCGATCTGAAAATCACAATTCGCGAGGTAATCACAGAATGTGCTTTGTGTTAAGTTCGTCTTAAAGTGTTTCGCATTAAGTTAAAATATGCGATGTAAACCCTATACCAAACATTTTTAAATCCGCTCGTCCTTACTTTAGTTAGCAAATCTGAGTTTCAGACCACGTCTTGCATAAAGATGGAGTTTCGGTTTGATATCTTCCAAAGCAATTACCAACAATAATCGTGGAAATCTGTTTTTTTAAATATGTTGATTTTGGTCACGGGCCACGAAAAAACACAAACATAAAAAAAAATGAAAGATAACATGCAATAATAGATTCAGATTTCGTAAGATTTAGTTCATCATTTTCAAAAACGTCGATGCATCTAATTTCAGTACTGGATAGACAAATCTCTGTCATGGAACAAGACTCAGTTTAACGGTATAGAGTCAATTGCTGTCCACCCTGATGATATTTGGATACCTGACGTCGTACTGTACAACAAGTAGGTATCTGCCGGTCACTGGAAGTGTGGGCCTATGTCGGGTTCAGGCCGAGAGGGACTGAGAAAGAGCACATGGAGAGAGTGAGCAGTTATATTCTTGGATTGCAACCACATGACCAAGAATCCCTTGAGGAATAAAGAACAAAGCTGCTGCCGCCATGTTGGATGAATAAACAAGAGAAACTAATGAGGAATGCTTTGTTATCTTCATCCAACATGGCGGGTATGACGTAACGTGCAACCCTAGAATTGTTGTGAAATAAAACGGTTTATTTAACAGAGTCTGTGGGTGATCCTGGACCACGTTATTTAACAAAACTTCCTTTCGGATATCAGGGAATCCATTGTATCTAAGGATTTAAAGATTATTAAATAGATTAACTGAATAAATAAACATAGAATCCGAACCTTAAACTCAATATCACAAGCTCCTAACTTTAACGCGTTTTTTGAAATTTCTTTCATTGTTTTTTTTTGTTGTTGTTGTTTTTCATGTAATTTCTCTCAGTGCCGGAGTAGGTTTCGGCGATGGGATAACAAGAACAGAAGCTCTAATTCGCCACGATGGTCTCGTCCGTATGAATATTCCCTCACTACTGCAAAGCACGTGTAAAGTACATCTAGAAAATTACCCCTTTGATAGGCAAACTTGCAGCGTGAAGTTTGGGTCGTGGAGCTACGATGCAGCAAGATTACGCCTGAAAGTGGAGGTATGTGTATCTCTGTGTATTGTGTCGCGGTGATGAAAGTTTTTAATAATAACGATTATTGGATGATGATAACGATGACTCTGGTGATCGATCAGATGATTGTGACGATCATAATGATAATGACGACTTTGTGGTGAAAGCAACAATCATGATAACGATGATAATCGTGGTTATCGTGATGTACACGGTCATAATCAAGATGGTACTGATAATGACGATGATGATAACGATGACTGTGGTGATCAATCAAATAATGGAGGTTACCATAATGATGACGATAACTTTGTGGTGAAAGCAACAATTATGATAACGATGATAATCATGGTAATCGTGATGACGTGATGTACACGGTGATAATCAAGTTGTTAATGATGACCATGATGATAACGATGACAGTGGTGATCGCTCAGATCATGCTGATGATCATAAGGTTAATGATGACATGGCGGTGAGAGCAACATTTATCATAACGATGATAATCATAATTATCGTGAAGACGGTAAAGTACACGGTGATGATGATGTTGGTAATGATGAAGACGATGGCAGATAATGATGTTGACGAAATACCGGTAATAGTAACGATTGTGACCAAGATGATAATCAGAATTGATGGTTTCAGTGATCCACGGTACGGGAACTGGTGACTGGTTGACTTGCTTTTCTTGCAGAGTTTATCAGCAGATCTGACGCATTTCTCTCCTAATGTGGAATGGGAGTTACTCGAAGTGCCGGCCGAGTTCCACACCATCAAGTACGACTGTTGTACGTATCCATTTGAAGACATCGAATATTTCGTGAAAATCAAGCGTCGTTCTTTATTTCATGCAATGTATCTCATCATTCCGTGTGCTGTGATATCGCTACTGACGTTGTTGGTGTTCTTGCTTCCCCCTGACTGTAACGAGCGGATGACAGTCGGTAAGAATAAGCCTGTCGCGGGACGTTAAGTCGTCTTACGTCGATCGCCTGAAAATATCGCTTGAAATTTGGCCATATTGTCTTAAATTACCTTACTTATTAAACATCTTAACTTGCTTTAGTCTCGGGGCAGGCCAAAGTATATTATTTAAGTTATTTTTAACCTGACTGCTAGCTGGATTTTTCTTGAGTTGACAAGTGTATAAAGTTGAGACAAAGCAAGCCAGCCACGAAGCGGCACTCTTCGTGAAGTACGAACCTATGAGGTTTCTCACTCTGAAGTGTAGCCTGCTCTTTTTACTAAAGTATTCTCTTTTAAATGTTAGGAATGGCAATTCTAGTTGGTCTGAGCTTCTTTTTTCTTCTGGTTGCTGAAAACATGCCGGCAACCTCGGACACAGTTCCCGTCATTGGTCTATACTACTCAGTGACTATGTTAGAAGTCTCAAGCGCTTTCTTCATGACATGCTTTGTACTGATGTGCCATCACCACAACCCTCTGAATGGTGACCTGTCTGACTGGAGTAGGGTAAGTAGCCAATTGACTTCCTGATAGGGGAAGGATAAGTAGACAATTGACTTTCTGGCAGGGGTAGGGTAAATGCACAATCTAAACTGAGCAGGTTAATCCAAGACTCAATGTAATTTTTTTCTATGTATCTTGGCAACTGAGAGACAACTGAACATTCAAAATTTGTTTTTTTTCTTGCTACAGAAGTATCTCCAAGTATTTGCACGTTTCCTTGGTTTTCCATTCAATTTCAAGAAAGACAGAGAGAAAAGTGACCAAGTGGTTGAAGAAAAGACTAGCCGATCTACCAATGGTATGCAAGTGCTGTCTATCATCTTTATTTTGAAGAAATCAATCATCAAATAGTCTCTTTGTCATCATCATTACCACTATCATCATCATCATTAGTATCCCCCGTCACCACCATTATTATCGGAACCAGGAGAATTACCATTATCATATTCATCGTTATCATCATCACTACCGCCATCATCATCACCGTCATCAGTATCAGCATCGCCACCGCCATCGCCATCATGATTTTTCATGGCATGATCTCTGTTCATTCGCCAGGTTCAGTTAGTACTTTCACACTTCGCACTTACTCAGCTTCTTCCCGAACCAGTAAAACACTAGAAGACCTCAACAAGGCTGACACAGTATTACAAGACCACATCGATAATGAGGAACTCATGGAAAAGATAAAAACGGACTGGAAGATGGCTGCCCTGGTGTTAAACAGCGTGTTTATGTGGATTTACATTATTGCCGTAGCAGTGACGCTTTCTGTCCTGCTTTTAACTCATATGATACCAGCTTTGTAGAACATTGACGCAACGTGACTCAAGGAAAGGCCAAAACCCCTTTTAAGTTAACTTGTACGTAGCCTGAGTAAGTTTGTAGATTATGCACGAGGATTTGTAATTTTGCTGTAGTAGCAGCGATCTCTGTACTGCTTTTAACTCATGATACCAGCTTTGTAGAACATTGACGCAACATGACTCAGGGAAACGCCAAAACTCTTTTTAAATGCACTTGAACGTAGCCCGAGTAAGTTTGTAGATTTATTATGCATGCAGGAGGATTTGTAATATTGCTGTAGTAGCAACGATGTTTGCTTTTAACTCAGATAATACCAGCTTTGTAGAACATTGACGCAACATGACTCAAGGAAAGGCCAAAAACCCCTTTTAAATTAACATGTACTTAGCCAGAGTAAGGCTGTAGATTATGCAGGAGGATTAGTAATATTGCTGTAGCAGTGACGATATCTGCACGATTAATAGCTTGCTTTCCATGAAATCAACATGATTCACAATGATTTGTAATTGTCATTTTCTGATGAATAAAAAGTCTTGAAGCACAAAAAAATGGACTCGCCTGTTCTGTTTGAGTGCGCAAATCATATTCTCGTTTGTGAAATCGTTATAACAAGAGTATGAGATAGGAGAGCTTATCCACGGACCCCATCAGGGGCTCTACTTGTCGTGCTATTTTTAGAAACTTGTTAACAATCTCCGCACTTTTGTTTTGAGACGTTTTGACGATGCGACCGCGCCTTCTGCAATCTGGCCAATCACGTTCCGTTCCCGAAATTACTTCAGTTTACAAATAGAAAGAAAAGATCCCCTGATTAGTGATAAGCCCAATACGGGGGATAAGCTCTCTCATCTCATATTCGCTTGGTTATAACTATAGCCAGTAGCGAGAAAAAAGAGGAGCATGGCAAACTTATCACTGGGAGGCAGGGCTGGAAAAGTCTTAGGAGGTGGTAGTTTGGATACAAAAAGGAACATAGAATCTTGGTAAACAGATTCCATAAGTCGGTCCCAGTTCGCTCTTGAATATTGGAAGATTTTACAGAAAAAATCCGACACACTTATACGGCAAATTATACGAATCGCCTATAATAGGAAATCCTAACCGCTGCAATGCAGTACTACCTTTTGACTCACGACACTGAGTAGTTTTTAAATAATTGTAGGTTTGGTAGGAGGGGTGAGTAAGAAACCATTTTACTTTTGTAGGGGTGGGGTTAGGGTCTTCGGCTTGAATAAAGGCCTACCTATTGCATTGTACAACTCCACCTGATCTAAAGACTGTTGTAAACACTTTTCTAGCTGGTGCCCTTTAGGGGAACATCTACTGAACTAAATTAACATCAATGAAAATAATTTCTTGTACTAAAAACACAAATTACCATAGCCAAAAAGATATAAAAGAAAATTAAAATAAAATGTAGTGGAGAGAGAGAAAGAGAGAGATAGAAAGCTCATTTCTAGCTATGTCATTTTCTTGAAATTTAAACCTGACGTTTTTCCTTCAAATAAAATGTAGCGGAGAGAAATAAAGACAGAGGTAGAGAGCTCATTTCTGATGACAATTTTATCAAAATTGAAATTATTTTTTTTTCTTATTTATAAATTATTACTTTGTACCTGCAAGAGGATAAATATTCCTGATGTCAGAGATGTCCAAACCCATTCATATTTTATGCGAAGTTCGCAAGGTTTTTGCACAATTTACATAAGAACAAAGATGTCACCTCGGCAACAAACCAAACTTAACGTCTTTTTAATTTTGAGAGGGAAAATGTAATTTATCTATCATGAAACTATTAGATTTTAGAAGGAAAGGAATTAGTTGTAATCCGTAATATGATATCCCAAGCATTTGTGCTGATATTGGTATGGAATGTTATATTTTTATTAAAAGGTAAGTCTGAATTTAATGTTTCAGCAGTGGCTGAAATGTAATAATTACATATTGTTCAATGTGCAAGTCACTAATTTCTGCTTGTTATAGACTTAATTTGAAAAGGTTACCTTCTATCGATTGTTTTGTAAATTGCTCTTTTTGCTTTTTTTTTTTATATAGGCCTAACTGCTTCAGCGTGGATGTTTTACTCAATTATCCATTTCAATTTATACTTTGTAAAAGAAAAAATAAGCGAGGCAAATTGACGTTTCAACGTCTCGCCGGACGTCATTTTCAAAATGAATTTATTCATTTTATATTTTAATTGCTTCGTTATTTTTGTGTTATTTTTTTATTTGAGGACATATTATGACAAGAAAATTAAATTCGACTTTATCGATACTTGAACGTTTATGAGTGTCATTGTACATCAGTTTTAATTTGCTTATATATGAAAAGTAGGCAAAACAACATATTTTTTTCCTGTTTATTTACTTGCTTTTTGCATCTAATACAACTAATGTCATAACACAAAGATGACACGCAAATTCGTGAAGCGTTCCAAATTTTTCTATTTAGTACATTTTAATTATTTTTTTTTTAATTTATTCTTTCTGTGAGCAGCGCATATGAGCATTATATGGATAATGTGTAATACTAATATTCACTAACACAATTTAATTTGCTTAGCGACGGACCATTAAATATATGAGGGGGGTGGGCGTTGGGCATTTTTTGCAGGATATTTTTTCCCATGTGATGGTTGTGCAGGAGATTTTCTTCCTCCCTGCACGATATTTTTTATTGGCACATCTGCCGTGCACGATATTTTTTTTTATCTGTTTAAGGCTTTGCTCGATATTTTTTTGGGTAATTGCCCAACCCTTCCATCAAATATCTAATGGTCCGTTCCTTAAATGGGTCCAAACGACATGAAAAACTTTTTTGCTCGTTCAACCGTCCTTGTTTCTTAATCAGATTATATACATGAAAACAAATAAATTGAAAGTTGAATATAAAAATTTGCGCTGACAAATGTAAGCAACAGCCTACAACTTATAAAAAGATTGCTTATGTAATTTGCTTTTTAAAATTGTCATAGAACATCAATTGATGTTGCATTAAACTACTCATTTCATTTTACTGATATCATTTGCCAAAACGTCAATCTTGCGTGATATTCATGTAGGAATAATATAAATATATTGATTACGTAACGAGGAAAATTTAATTACATTAATATTTTAAGCAACACAAGTAATGTTTGCAAGAATTAATCTCGTGAATTCGTGTTCAACTGCGCATCCTCACAAATCAAGATAGTTTACTGGACATTAATCGTTTAAAAAGATGCAATTCCTAACAAAGCCAAGTATAAGAATCGAGTACAGATACGGTACACTACGAATATGCCGGAATCAACGGAGTTACTCTTAGTCTTTTAATCAATAAGAGAATCCCATTTTTTCACTCTGACAAAATTCCATCCAAAATGGGTGTTTGAGTGCGGTTTTTTATGTGAACCCCCTCTCCCTATACGTCAAATCCAATATTCCCAGTCTAAAACAGGCTCATTTAAGCTTCCATTTCACTCCTGCACGAGAGACTCGAACCAGGCTTAGTCATTCCTCATTTTTATTTTGCAGAAATAAACGGAGCTACGAACGAGGATCGATTGACACGATTTCTCCTCGACAAGTCCCGATATTCGCCCGTATATCGACCGGTGATTAACGACAGTAAACCGATAGTGGTGTATCACGGGGCCGATCTACGAACGATATTAGATGTTGTAAGTAGCAATCGCCCGATGGAGGGTAGAGTGGGGGTATTTGTTAAAGGATGATGTCATCTCACGATAAGAAGAATGTACTGATATCAATTGTTTCTGTATTTGCATTGATAGGACGAAAAGAATATGATTATTACCATAAATAGCCAAATAAAAATGGTAAGTCACTATATTTAACTGTTCTATAACTAACTGTAGTCACTCCCTTCTGACATTCAAAACATCGACTGCCTGACAACTTTAAAAAGATAACTTTAGACATTTTTATTAATAATCTAGCCTTTAATATGTAATGTTTGTATTATTGTGTTTTTTTGTTTGTTCGTATGTTTGTTTATTTGTTCTTTCAGCGCTTAGAACTGACCATATGTATAAGCACTTTATAAACTCATTATCATTATCATTATCATTAAATGCAACCTCACATCGGCGCCACCCCACCATGTCTGGGAAAAACTGAACACGGAACTGAACTGTACTGAACTAAATGAAACTAAACTGCAACTAAAGTTTTGAGCCCCTTTTAGGTTTGGAAACGGGTCAATTTTTCAGGCCCCAGGTATGAGAAAAGGCTAGAAACTCGTGATGAGGTAGAAAAAGATGTGAGACAAGGGCCGTACTATTTTCAAAAATTTAATATGTGAAATTATGATTAAGAAGATTATCACTGTGAAAGGGTAAGGAGCCACTAGCCAAGAGTTTGAGTGAAGCATCCAAGTATGAAAAGGTCCGGAGAGGTCGGTTGTAAATGCTAATGTTGCCGGCTTTCCTTAGGTGTGGAAGGACGAGTTCTTGGTATGGAATTCTAGTGATTTTGGAGGACTTCAAGAAGTCAACCTAGAAGTATTCGATGTCTGGACCCCACCTATTGTTATGTATAACAAGTAAGGACCTTGCTTACATGACGAAATTCCCTACATGTCTATTTCTTGATCAATCACATAATTACCAGTATCCAGCAAACCAACATATTCATTACCACATAGACAATCAATCAATTCATAGTTAAAAAATCACTTTCAGTGCGCATGCGATTTTATACCGAATTCTTAGTTTCTTTTGTATTTTGAAAGAAGGCAAAGCAAGAGATAAAATCGCATGCGCACTGATAGCAGTTTGTTAACTATGAATTGCAGGGGCGGCGGAACAGTAACAGTCTAGCCATTAATCAATTCGCTTTTCATGTTAGGGCCGAAAGTAATTTCGAGCACTTCAAACCACGAATTGTAATAAAGCACGACGGGAAGGTCACGTGGTACGTTCCCATGGTTTTCAAGAGTTCGTGTTTCATACACGTGAGCAGATTTCCGTTTGACGAACAGGTCAGTGACAGGGGGGGGGGGGGGTGGGTGTAGCATTGGTGATGACGTCATATATAAAAAATTAAAATATTTTAAGAATGTTATTGAAAATCTAGTTTTTGGTTGTCTGAGTCCGAGGGGGGAACCAACCCTGACGATCCAACCCTGACGATCATCACCGTATCAGAACTATCATCGTAATCTGAGAAAAAAAACTTGCAATCTTTCCTGGAAGATACCACTTAGACTCATCCTGGGCGTAGATAGATCAAACACAATTTTAAAATTGGATAGTTAAATTAAACAACGAAATCAATATTCAACTCATTTTAAAGATTTAAAAATCTTTGATAAATCCTTGGTATTCAAGCTTGAAGTTATTTCACTTTAACTGACACGAATGTCTTTGTTAACGAACAGTGAAATAACTTTTGAATGTTCAGACGACATACCCAAATCAAATAACGATATCACCATTCCACTAATAAAATTGGTACAATAATAAGTCTTTCGTGTTTAAGCTCGAAGTTTTGAACACTAATATCTTTTTCTTTCTCTTTTTTTTTTTTTTTTTTTTTTTTTTTTAAGGTTTGTGAAATAAATTTTGGATCATGGAATTACGATATATCCAAATTGGACATTCGTTCAACTCACGATAAAATGATCACACCTGCTTACCAAACGAACGGTGAATGGACGCTAAAATACACTAAAGCAAAAAGAACACAACTTTCTCACATTTGTTGCAAACGAGAAGTCGCCAGAATAACGTACTATATCTACATCACAAGAAGAAAGTTGTTTTATCTTATCAACTTTGTTTTACCGTGTGTTATCGTCGCGTTTTTGACTTTGTTGGTGTTTCTCACTCCAGTAGGTAAGACTTTATCTTATACCTTGTCAAAAATTAACACTTTTTTCTCAAAAAAAAAAAAAAAAAAAAAAAAATGGTGGTGTTTCACAAGTCATTACTTATGACCTTGCTAATAGTCACACTAGTAAGTTCCTTAGAATCAGGCGAGCCAATTGCGTTACAAATCATAATGTTTGTGCTGATCCACAGGACTCTCTCCTATGACTTTTCTAACAGTGCTAACTTAAATTCTTTAGAATCGGGTGAAAGAATGGCTGTGGGAGTAACAATCCTACTTGCAATGGCCGTTTTCTTTCTAATGCTGGAGGCCACAATGCCATCATCATCTGAAGTTCCATTATTAGCCAAGTATTACTGTGTTACTGTCGTTGAAGTCTGTTGCTGTCTATTGTCGATGTGCTGGATATTAAGATTTATACATCATGACAGCGAACCACTTCCAAACTGGATAAAGGTAATTGAGCATGCGCAGTAGGTAGGTTGTAAAAGTAACATCGCTGTAGAACCATTAGTCTCCGTTGCAGACTTTTTTTCGGCGAACCACATAAGATGTCTGCAACTGAGGCTACAGAACCATGGGGTAAAACAGGAAAATGTCGAAGTATTAACGGGAACAGAACAGTTGGTTTAACACTTAGAGGTGGGAGAAATGAAGCAAAACCGATAAACAAACAAATAAACAAACAAACAGACATACATACAGACAGACAGACAGACTGCTATGCCTGCAGGCAGGCAGGCAGGCAGGCAGGCAGGCAGGCAAACAAGTAAACCAAAAAGATAGACAGACTGCTATGCCTGCAGGCAGGCAGGCAGGCAGGCAAACAAGCAAACCAAAAAGATAGACAGACTGCTATGCCTGCAGGCAGGCAGGCAGGCAAACAAGCAAACCAAAAAGATAGACAGACAAAGAAACCAACAAATTAAAGAGAAAGACAAACGATACCTGTGTACCAAGCAACACAGGGAACCCGTAAATTCCATACCTTCCCACCCGCAAATACCTGTTTTGCGTGAATAAAGAAAAGGCAGCCCAACAAAGACATCATTTTCTAATACATCCAGGCTTTACACTCTACTATCATTTCTATTTCAGAAGGGAATTTTAAAATACCTTGCAAATTTTGTGTTTTACAAAACTGGACTAACACTTTCTCCACGAAAGATTGAAGTCAAAGAAAGAGCTGCAGTAACAGCGAGCAAAGAACACGAACTTGCAAAAAAGTATACCGCTAAATGGAGGAAAAGTAAGATTATGGTTATAAATAAGTAAACAAGCGCAACACTCGTCGTCTTGGCCTGTTGGTCTAGTGGTATGATTCTCGCTTAGGGTGCGAGAGGTCCCGGGTTCAATTCCCGGACAGGCCCTAAAATTTTAAAAAGAATTTTTTTTATTTGTTTTATTTTTGAAATGTTTGCAGATTTGATATTTTAGTTTGTCGACTGCCTTTCTGGTAAAATGTATTTATAGCATTTTTTTTAAAAAAGATTTAAAAATGCGTGAGAAATGTTTTTGATGTCAAGTACCTATTTTTAAAGAAACCTGATATCTCAGTCTATAAAACAGCGAAATTACAAAAACTTCAAGTATTGATAACGAGAAATGTAAAATACATTGTTTCAATTCACTTCGGAACAGAGAAGGTTTTTAAACATGTATACATAATGGACAAAGCACAAAAAAAAAACTGTTTTTATTACACCAGCCTCAGCTAAATGGGATAAATATTCTCATAAAACAAAATATAAGAATAATCAAGAAATAAGGGGTTAAAATTTTAAAATTTATAACAAACACCACTCAGTTTGTATATGCCCTGATGATGGACCTGTGATCCGAATGCTTGGTTGTAATTTTGTAAAAATTTGATGAGGAAGAAACTTAAATATTATCTATAATATTTGCTATTGTTTTCTATTTATAAAATTCGGTGGCCCTTGCACAAAAAAATCCCCAGTCTACATACTGACCAATTTAAGCCTTTGTGAACCACTGCGAGAAATCGTCGCACGTTTCGATAATATCAATTTCTCTCGTTTTGAAAAATGTCGCATTTACTTTTCTAGGAATGAAAATGAAACGGCAGCGTAGCCAACCCGTAATAGACCCCAAAGACGACAAAGCCTTAGACTGCTTAGTGGAACAAGTAAGAGAAGACGCACGAACTGAGAAAATAAAAGACAAATGGGTGACAGCAGCAAACGTGTTAAACCGGTTTTTTACCGGTTTGTTTATATGTTCAGCTATAGTAACGATCATAGCTATATTTATTATCGAACTGGAAGTAAATCCACCATCTGAATATGAAACATGATAGGGATTCAATCTACATTGGTCAATGCTTTTTCAAGAAACCCTGTCATGTAAGAAAAGAAGTAGTGTTGGTCAATGCTGTTGCAAGAAATCCTGCAATATGAGAGATCCAAAAAAAGCACTTTGACTGTTTGTCACTTGTCATGCTGAAGTTGCGCACGGCCAGGAATCTGGGCGAATTGACTATACACAATGCATTGTGGGGTAATCAACGTGGTGGTTTCAGAGAATGATTTGGATTACGTACACACACCAATTGGGGTTTTGTATGTAAAGACGCTGGCACCACCATTTGTTACATTTGAAAGAAATTATTACAAATTTATTGTACATACGCACTAAAAAACTGTTAAAAACAACACTCAAACCAAATCTTAACTTGTTTTGTTTATTGCTTACGGATTTTAACTACTACAAGTTAACACCGTACAAGAACCTGGACTTTCAAACTTGGCCTTAAATGGAACTTAAAGAAAATTCGAATTGAAAAGGTCCTTAAATTTTTTTATGTGAATACACATATTTTTTATACTTCATTGAGAAGAACCCAATCGTGAACTCTGGTCTAAATGGGAATGGAGCTTAACTTTCAAGTTTTAGCCTCACAGGTTCTTAAAACCCAGGTTCTTATACGAGGCTGTTTACTGTATTGATTTTCAACAAATCAACAACTTTCAAATAACATGACAAATGAGTTGGATATTTGAGTTAATAAATGAATAAACGAACTGTTTATGATCATGTAGGCGAATGAGTGAGTGAGGACCTTTATTTTTGTCCCTTGAATGCTCTATCGTGCATACATACTTATAAATATTTTAATCTAAAACGATGTAGCCCCATGAAAATTAAATACTTTATTTTACATACGATTGTTAAAATATGATATACCAAGTTTGAGCAATTGCCTTGATTCACTATGACGTCACTGCCTGTTTACGTACGGGGATAGAATCGCAAAATCGAATAGAAAATTCGACAGAATTTGTTCCTCGCGAAACCGTTTAATCTAAAATGGCCTGGTTTTCAGATTTGATATGTATTATGATGTATTGAATAATATTCAGAGTGTTTGGGGACTATTTCACTTCTTTTCCTAGATTAAAATTTTGGTAAATTGTGGTGATATGACTTCGTCCGACGACCATGATCTTTTTCGTTTAAACAATAGATTGATTAGATGTGACGTCATAGTGAATTAGGGCCATTTAAATAACTTATAACAAATAAATACAAATTGAAGAAAATGAACCATAAATCAATGAAATACGTTCATTACACTAGTCCATACAATTCAGTTTGAGTGGTTTTGATAAAACCGTGAATCAAAGTGTAGCAACTTAATTTGGATGTGTAAAATCTGTTAAGCTCGGTTACTATGTTACAAATTAACACAATCACAAAAGAAATCAAACTAAGACTTTACAGCTCATTTTTGGAGCTTGATAACGATAAATGGAAACGAAACATTGTTAAGACTCCCAGCAGGCTAGGGGACACACATAGCTATATAGATATATATATACCAAGGACAAGAAATATGTATTTTGAGCCGTTGCTCCAGGAGCAATCTCAATCGTGTGTTGATATATCTAAATATAAATTCCTATTTCATGGATTTATGGCTCGTATTCTACCAGCGAGCATGCATCAATGTAATAAATAAAAATCTAATTAAAACAATTCCAATGAACAAATTCTATGTGTACCACATTTGAAAATAAGTACGTTGATCGTACGTGTGGTGAAGTCTATCCTGTCCTTTGTATTTGAAATGTATTCTACATGAACCCAAGCCAATTTCATAATGAAATTAAAAATGTTTGTCCAGTTTCTCAACCTGCTATTAGCGGTCTGCTAGAGTCTTGTGAAACGCCGCAGATTATCTACGTGGGTATTTCCTTAGTTTAAAAAATTATACATACATCTATTATTGAAAAGGTTGTCCAATTGAAATTTTGATTTAGCGAATAGCAAAGTCATTTGCATATCTCAAGATTTCTATTTTTTATTTAACTATTTTGTATTTAAAACAAAAAATCTGAAAACTTGATATATGCAAATGACTTTGCTATTCGCTAAATCAAAATTTCAATTGGGTAACCATTTCCAGAATAGCTGTTTTAATTATAGCTACTTATCAATTTAAGAGGCATTATTTTACATTTTTACAATTTAATATAATTTACAAAGTTCTACTTTCAGGTGATATAAAAACAAACTTGAAACTGAATTATTGATATCTGCGCTAAATAAATAAATGTTCATATTATATAACTGTTGTTTATAACACTTTTAAACCATAGATTAACACACAAACTTACATCAATATTTATAAACCACAGCTTGCATGGCGTACATATAGTATATATATACTGCTGGTCAGTGTTTTAATCCCCTTAAATAATGGGTATAGCGTGGTGCAAATATGCTGCGGAATAACGACCCAATAACCACATCGTGCATGGCGTATGTATACTGTATTATAACTACTGGTCACGTGCTTTGATCATTTAAACAATGGGTATAGCGTGGTGCAAATATGCTGCGGAATAACGACCCAATAACCACATCTTGCATGGCGTATGTATACTGTATTATAACTACTGGTCACGTGCTTTGATCCTTTAAATGATGCTTATAGCGTGGTGCAAATATGCTGCTGAATAACGACCCAATAATCATTGCTTACGTGCTGTGCAAATACTATCTTTAACCCATAGGTCACGTGATGAACATATACTTCTTTACATTCATCGTGCGTGTACTGTTTTTTTTTTCGCCAAAGGTCACGTGATAATCATATATTGTTTTGCCAATGCCAATATCCTGAGTGCGTATTTCTTTTAAACCATAGGTCACGTGATGAACATATACTTCTTCGCATGCATCGTGCGTATACTGTCTTTTACGTATCACGTGATATATGCGTGATATATATATTGTTGCCAATATCCTGGGTATGTATAATGTCTTTAAACCATAGGTCACGTCATATACTGTTATACTCGCATATAGCGTGTATTCTTTCTGTAAAACCATAGGTCACGTGACATACTTTCATACTCGCATATAGTTTGTATACTTTCTTTAAAACCATAGGTCACGTGATGTGCATGCATTGTTGTACCCGTGATACCCATAAGGCATTGCTCATACTGTCCTTTAAACCACAAGTCACGTGATGTGCATACACTGCTGGTGTCACGTGACAAGGTTGTATCGTGCAATTATTTAATTAAATGTGTTGAAGATGATTTCAATCAACCAATAGCAGCATGCCGTGCTTATAAATCAACCAATAGCAGCATGCCGTGCTTATAAATCAACCAATAGCAGCATGCCGTGCTTATAAATCAACCAATAGCAGCATGCCGTGCTTATAAATCGTGCAATATTTCTCAATCACGTGCTGCTTATATACTCGGTTATACGGCTCGCTCCATATCTGGTTAGAATTCATTTATTGGTCAGGTTAGGTGGCTCAAAGCCAAGTATTGTATCTGAAGAAAAAGTAAGAACTTTAGGGATTTAATCACGTTTTTATTATTAATAATATTAAATGATTATTAATATATATCAACAGGGCTAGGTTGTACATGAAGACTGGACAGCGCAGCTATAAAGTTCTTAGTCTCCCTTGCATCTGTCACGCGTGTCACACAACGCTTGAAAAGAGTCATAAGGTATAGGCAGTGATTATCGTTTATCCTGTAGATACGTTTATCCATTCTTAGAGCAACCGGCCACAGTAGTTTAGTTAAGCTGAGATTAGTTTTTAAGGCCATTAGCATTCATAAGCACTGATTTTAATATTAAGCAAGCATGCTGTCTTATAAAAGCACATTGAGCATTTATGTATTATACGCGATTACAAGATTTTTAAAATTTCAATATTATCAGTTTTAGATACATTTACATTTTTATCAAAAAACGATCTATTAAAATCAAAGATCTTGGTTAGCTTATTTTACATAAATGAAAAAAAATTCTTAGAATTGTCTTTCTTTTAACTGCGCATGCGTCACGTATTCGTAGAAAAAATAAAACCGCTCCCTTATTGACCGACAATAGAATGATTTTGTACCCAAGATTCAGCACTTCCAGAAATATTAGTCATGAGCCGCATTGCAAATGTGCATCGGTCGAATTCGGCATAAAGTGATTGCAAAATGTATGTGAAACAAATGTCTACCCCAATTTACGAAAAATAAGATCTGCCGAGTTTTTCACCTTTTTTACACATTTCTTTTTCTGCCTGATCGTCTGAACTATGTTAAAAGATGTTAATTGGAGTCGAGTTCGTCAAGTAACAAACTTTGTCGAAGTAACAGTCAAACCACACTAACTTGATTTTCAGGTTCGAGTAAAATAGAAGATAGTTACGCTATGCGAAGAAACTCCGGATTAATTACTGCAACTTCAACGTAACTCCTAAGACTACTAAGATTTTCTGTTATCGAGATTCAATACAGTATTTTAGTCTGATTTTCTGGGTGTGCATTTGTCGATATACTCACACTTCGATGTCTGCGGTTCTTTTACCATAAGACTTGGCTATCACAACGTCCAGTACGCTCTGATGATAGAAGGACAATTAATCACGAAAATTGGACTGGATAGTGTACATTTTTTTTTTAATCACACCTTTGCCTTTTCATTATTTCATATTAATGTATTGATTAAATCATAATTATGCATTGTTTTTCTTATCCATTCGTTCGTTCGTTCATTCGTTCATTCATTCATTCATTCAGTCACTCACTCACTCACTCACTCACTCACTCACTCACTCACTCACTCACTCACTCATTCATTCATTCATTCATTCATTCATTCATTCATTCATTCATTCATTCATTCAATCAAACGTTCAATCGTTCGTTCGTTCGTTCGTTCATTCATTCGTTAGCTCGCTCGTTCGTTCGTTCATTCATTCGTTCATTATTTCGTTCGTTAGCTCGGTCGCTCGCTCGTTCTTTCGTTCGTTCGTTTGTTCGTGCACTCGTTCGCTCGTTGATTTGTTTCCACGTACCGCTCTTCTACTCATTGCTTCTCTCAGCTCTTCTTCTGCTTCTTCTTGCGTGACACCAATAAGACTTGTCCCTTCAACATTAAGCAGTTGATCACCAACCTCAATATTACCTGAAAGATAACATCGATAAAACAGTTATTTTAAAAAAATTATATAGAGAGAGTCGCTCAAGTATGAAAAGGAAACGGTACGGTTACGATACGACAGAAAATTGGAATGTTTTCTTAGAAACTACGGCTACGATACGATATAGTACTGTTTCACACTCATACGAAAACGACGCTATACAATCTGGGTCACCTGTCACAAACATATGAAATATGGAAATAAAAAAGCAGGCTTACCATCTTCTGCAACAGCACCGTTCTTGGATATGGATTTGATGTAGATGTTTCCCTTGTCTTCCTCCAACTTAACACCAAGATCGGAGACCTACACCAAAGTGGACATAAATGACAAAACAATCCAAATTTTAAACAAACCATAAACAGTAGAGGTCAACGAGTAATCCCCGGGCAAACGGGGGGATGGGTGTGCTGGAATGCGGTTGTAAACGACCGGGATGCCCCTTGTATCTTTTAGGGGTAAAAATCAGCGATTTGGTCTGATTTATGGTTTGAAACATGAGATTTGTCAAATCCTCACATCTTTTAAGGATTGAATCTATCTATTCATAGCATTGAAACTCATGATTTTTTTATCTTTTAAGATGCAAAATTTGTGAAGTCACGCCCTTTTGAAAAACGTCGGGTATCTTGTATTTTTGGAAATTTTCCGACGAGCATCCCCGATCATTTATATATCCCAGGGGTCCCCCTTTCCCCCTTCCCCTTCCCGGGGAGTAATCCAACTGACAAACCGACAAGCAGAAAGACCATGGCAAGGATAATGACAAACTGAGAAACAATAAAAATACAAATACAAAATTGGAGAAACCAAAAAAAGAGGTTAACTATAATACAAAATGGCAGACCAATGACAGTATATCATTCTCTTGAAGCAAGCAGCAATGAGCAGCAAAAAAGAATTTAACCAACCTTCTTGACTGATATAAACTTTGTTTCTCGTCCATGTAAAACCTCGCTGTCGAACTGCAACGAGAAAACATTTCAATCACTTTGATCATTCAATTAAATCAATAGGATTTTAATTCTCAATCAGTTGAATTTCTACAACTGAAACGACTAGCGACGAAAAAAAACACGAAAAACAACAACAAGAGGGGGAAGGAAGCGGTCATTATTCACAGTACAGGAGTGGATGTTTTCCTGTCGGAAATCGAAACATTTTTCATAACCTTTCCCTCGTTTTAGCGATGATTAGCGAGGTTGTCAGGGACCTTCCATATCAACTGTGTCAACAAAGTATCAAACTAAGTGACTTCAAGTTCAAAGAAAAAAATGTAACACCTCATTCAGAAGCGTTTAACCTTAACCCCTCTATAAATAATGAGCGCTCCCTAAGGAAGATAGCTTTCAGCCATTGTAGTCTAGCCTGTGTACACCCGTTTCTCACCAATCCCCACCCCCTACGGGGAAACATTTTTTCCCGTAGGGGGGAGGGGTGAGAAACGGATGTACACAAGCTATTGTAGTGGAACATACCTCAAAGTTGCTTGGATTCAAGCTAGTAGGCGATTGTTGTGATGTTGGCGACGACACGCCGTCAGGAAGAGTTATAGAGGAAGAGCCAATCACCTGAAAACTGAACCCACATACAGCACAAAGTTAAACAGGGTTTCACTGAAATATGTAGGTTATCAGGTTAATCTGTATAACACTGTCATAATCATCACTGTCATCATCATCATCATCACCACCATCATCATCGAAATCATTAACGTTATCAACATCATCATCACCACCATTATAATCATCATTACCATCATCATCCCCAACATCATCATCATCATCATCACCACCATCATTTACGTCATCATCATTAAATTAACGAGCGATGGGTTCTCTTACCCTTCTTTAAACAAAGCTCTTTTTCTTGTATTGGGAGTCATATCGCTCAATGATGGCTTCTTTTGTTGTTCAACTGTCAAGGCGCTTTTGTTCGTCTGACCTTCGTCTACAGTAAGCCAGAACAAAAGCATTAAAAAATTATGAACAAGATCTCACTCATTTTAATACACTGGTTAAAACACGTTGTCGGATGCCAGATGTAAATGAAACAAGATATACCGAAGTCAATATTTAAAGACTTGTTTTAACTATCTTCATTTTATAATGGCTTAGCTACCACGTATTGGTGTCTTGCTTTTTATTTCAACTGCAAACAAGAGAAAATTATCTAAGAGAACCTATCCCCGGACCCCATCATAAACCCCGCTAGAGCTATTTTTTAGAAACCAGGCTATTTTAAAACTGTTATCAATCCTGCCAAAATCTTATTCTTAAGAGAAAGACGACTGGAGAACATGTTAATATATTGTTAAGTTTTTCTTTTGCAAATTTGAAGAGCTCTTTTTTATTCGACGCCAGCATAAAATCACGTTCCGTTCTTAAAATAACTGGGATGTGTGCAAAGCCCAGTATGGGGGATAGGTTCTCTTAGATTATTTTCTCTTGCTGCAAATAAACGCACAAAATCAAAAATATAAAATGAACAAAAACAAAATTTCAAATTTACCGCCATTTTTATTTCCCATAGTTCTTAGTGCGCGCGTTCTAATTGCTTAACGAACGACGTCATACAGCGGGCGCTACGTCATAGACAAATGTTCTAGAAAGATGACGTCATCTTAGTTTACGATGACATCACAATCTTTAATGAAGTCTAATTAAACCACAATTTTGCTGATAGTCTTTGACGACGGACGCAAAATTTTTCGGTCAAGTTTTATTAGTGACTAAGTTTTGGAACAAATTTTCAGTAGAGCAAAATGGGGTGCCTCCCAAAAGCTCGCAAAAACGCTAAAGTTGAGCCAGAGATTCCTGAGTCTCCAGAGCCCGCACAATCTCCGGAGCCTTACAGTCCGGCCCTCATCCGACATGTCGAGAAGATGATCGAAAAAGAGAAAGCTAAAAAGAGGAAGTCGATACGCTCTCAAACAAGACCTAGCTTCCTTCTACGTCTCGCACGACGATCGGGAACTCCATGTTGGATGAACTACGACGTAGACATGAAAGGTCGCGTAGTTAAAGATGGCATCCAAATCAAATGCCCTGCCAAATTGGAGAAAGACGAAACGCTGCCAGTCCTGACTTTGGAGATGCTGTTGGACAAGCAAGAAAAAGCAGAACGCAAAAGAGAAGAGCTATTAGAGAAGAAACGAAATGGCAGAATCAAGATAGTGAGTGAGCTATGCCAGAAACAAGTAGAACGCGAACAAGAAGCAAAGAGAGACGCCATGATTGAGATGCAGAGAATCTCAAAAAAATATAATTTCTAACTGCAATAAATAAAAATAAAAAAAACGTCTAATACCAAAAAAAAAAAAAAAAAAAAAAAAAAAAAAAAAAAAAAAAAAAAAAAAAAAAAAAAAAAAAAAAAAAAAAAAAAAAAAAAAAAAAAAAAAAGAGATGCAGAGAATCAAACAGGCCAGAGCTGCTCAGAAAAGAAAAGAGTTCCTAGACGAAAGAAGAAAAGCAGCTCGATTGAAGGACAAAAGCCAAGAGTTCAAGGCCAGAGAAGAAGTAGACGCTCTCCAACGCCAGGCAATCATCATGAAGCTCACGCTGAAACAACAACGAGCTGAGGCGAACAGGAAAGAACAGCTTCAACTTGTGAAAGCTCGTGCCATCGACTCCTTGTATGACACAAAGAACAAAATCGTGGAGGCCAAGCGCAAGGCAAAGGCTCGCCTGACGAAGAGGAAGAATGAGCAAAAGATGAAGCGCGCCGAGCAAAACAAGACCAGAATGGTTAACCGCGTCGTCTTTAAGCAACATCTCATCGATATGCATGGCAACCAAGTACGCAGGAGACTTGAACAACAAAGAAGAGAAGAAGAAGAAGTCTACGAGTTCGACCTTGAGTGGAACAAGATAGAATCAGATGAGCATTACCAGCGCGACAGTGACGACGAGTATACCAAATGGTGAACAATTGAAGAACATTAACAATGGCGAGCAACTGCACAACATTGTACAAAAACATTATAACTTAGTTTTATTTTTAAACAGTGGTCGAAGCGATGGCCCAAAACGTTCACCGAATTTCATCCGATTTAAAATCGATTCTTTCCGGAAAAAGAAAAAAATTTAAATAGGATGAAATTCGGTGAATAATATGGGCTTTGCCTTGTTAGAAAACAATGTACGCTTCAGGGCTGGCGCAATTCGCGCTAGCTCATTAGAAATTGTACTTCGAATTTGTAAATAAACTTTTGAAAAATTTTAATACATGGTGTGAAATTTGATGAAGACTTGGGAGACATGAAAACGGGCGGAAAGTGAAAGGGTACATGTCGAAAGCATTTTGAAGTCCGAGAGAAAAAAAGGAAAACAAATAAAAAATAAATAAAAGAACACAAAAATAAAAATAAAATAATGAAAAGAGCAAGAAAGAAAGCGCGCGCACACGAAAGCCAGCAAGAAAACGTGCGAGCAGAGAACACGAAAAAATAAACAAGCAAGCCGCTAAGCAGAGAAAATAAACAAAAAGGAATATAGAAATATTAAAAATAAATAAATAGACAACCAAATAAAGGAAAAACAATACCTTTATCATCATCTTTAGCAAGTGCTTCAAAGTGCATTTCTGACTTTGCTTTGTCAATTCTCTCTTTTTCTTTTTCTTCGGCTTTCTTGAGAAGAATTTGAGTTCTTACAGCAAACTCTGGAATTTTTTCCTCGTCATTTTTAGCCTCGTATTCTAAAATACATCTTTCCGCTTCCTATAGAAACGACAACAACATGTTCAACGAGGGAAATAAGGCTCGAGGGGGGGAAGAAAGATCAACGGAGGAAGAGGTAGTGGAATAAAAAAAAGGAAGGAAACCAAAAAGGTAAGGAAAGCAAAGAATGGAGGGATTGATTGAAGAAAAAAGGAAGGAGGCCAAGAAGGAAGCAAGGAAAGAAACAATGAAAGAGACAAGGATGGAAGGAAGGAAGAAAGGAAAGGAAGGAATGACGGAAGGAAGGAAGGAAGAAAGGACGAAAGAGAGGAATGATGGAAGGAAAGAAGGAAGGAAAGAAGGAAGGAAGGAAGGAAGGAAGGAAGGAAGGAAGGAAGGAAGGAAGGAAGGAAGGAAGGAAGGAAGGAAGGAAGGAAGGAAGGAAGGAAGGAAGGAAGGAAGGAAGGAAGGAAGGAAGGAAGGAAGGAAGGAAGGAAGGAAGGAAGGAAGGAAGGAAAGAGGGAGAGAAGGAAGAAAGCAAAACAAAAAAGAAAAAAAACATAAACAAACAACCATGAAAATAACATCAGCTAGAACACAGGAAACTAAGCAAAAGACAAAATATAATTTTTGCATATTCTATACCTTTGAATATCTCAATACTAAGTTCAATTCCTGGAATGACTTCAACATGTAAACTACCTATGAAGAATACAGTGAGATATTCTAAATTATCAACACAAAAAAAACGATATAATTGAGAATATAGATAGCAAATATCACAAACCTCTGAGTAGCTGAGTTTGGTGATGTTTTTGCCATTGACAGCTATTATTTGGTCACCAATCTGTCAGAACAATTATTAATAAATAAATAAATAACTACAATGACTACAGCCCCAAGGATTATTCATGTCATTATTTGGACAAAAAGACAAACAGACAGACAGACACAGACAAACAACAAACAGACAGACAGACAGACAGGCAGACAGACAGACATCATCAATATTGCCATCATCACTAATAACAATCAATTCAATGCGACAGACCCTAATGCCAGCACTGTCTGCGATTGATCCTTGATTGACAGCAATAATAAACAGTCCAGGCAAGCCAGGAAAACCATTGCGAACACTAGAAATAAAAAAATTACAGCTGAAGTACCTTGAATGTTGACACAGTCATTCCTGTCTTAAATGATAGACATATTAAGTGTGGAACTTTTGACTTGTTTTGAGTGTGAAATGTTACAAACAACTAAAATGTATGCATTGAGTCCCTGCCAACAACTCCTATGGGCTTCCTTTTTCTTTTCCCCACAGGAGGCCCACCACACAAAAAGAAAGCCCTTCAGAGAGAAGTTGAATTAGTACCTGCATCCCATTCCCTTGTTTCCAACAGAAAGAAAAGCTTGTTTATCACCAGGCACCATCTGATAGGGCTTCTTGTCTGATAGAGTACCTTCCTTGATTAAATGAGACTGTTAACAAAAGGCAGAAAATAGATTATCTAAAAGCCAGCCAGGATGCTTAGATACAACTTTTCCTAATAGAACAGAGTTGCCTTGTGAGCCAATTGAAGTGTAATTGGGGAATGGTAAATCTGAGACCCACCAAGACCCACATTTTATAATCAGCTGATACAAAGACTCTAATAATTTTTATAATGTACGTGAGACTCACTACATAAGCCTGGTTCTCATACACTGGAAAAAATTACAAAAAACCAAGTGTGTTTATTTACCTGATTTTGCAATATCCATAAATAAACATGGAAAAAAGTCATTTATTTTGGAAAATCTCTGAAAAAATGCCTTTTTTCCATGTTAAGTTATTTGGGTATTGCAAAATCAGGTAAATAAACACACTTGGTTTTTTGTAATTTTTTCCAGTGATATGGTCATTATGATCACAAGGATCACTGAAAAATTGAAATTCCTTGGAAAAGCTATATTTGCATGGTTGCTCTTAATCATTATAATCGTTCAACTCAATCTATGAGAAACAATTATAACAATCCCAGCAAGTCAGATCACTAGTTTTGGCAATTATAGGATTACCATGATTATGTGTAAAATTATGGAAACCATAGAAAATGTCTCCAAGATTTTGACATTTTGTGAGACACTCTCAAGGTAACAATTTTCTATCCTGTGCTGAGCAAATTACAACATTCATTCAAAGTTTGTGTGACTGACCAATATGTTTCAATTAAGCCTAGCCAATCAGAATGCATCATCTTATATTCAATAAATAAATGTGTTTATTTAATGTGGTGCTTATTCAACAACCATTTACGTCAATGATTTACCAGTAAGTCAGGATGGTAGTATAGGTTTTCCTGGTCTTGTACTTCCTCCCATCTTACACGATCAAGACTTAAGACAAATAAAAGGCAATCAAAAAAAGACAGATCGAATAATTTATATGTATTACATGACTTACAGTATTGTTAATTAGTTTACAGAATAATAGAGAGCTGTATCAGATTTACAGATGTACATGGCCACCAGGGGCCGGTTGCTCAAAGCATGATAAGTGCTAATTCAGGGTTAACTCTTAAGGTTTTCTTAACTTTGAACAACCCAGCCTAGGCTGATACAGTATGTATTTTCATTCTGTAAAAATCTAAAACCCAACGTAAGTTTATATTTTATCATCAAAAACTCAAGAATTTTCTAAATTCATGAGAAGAAAATAGGCTTAAGTTTACGTAAATTAGAAAAAAATTGGATCTATTTAGCAGATACAGAACTCGTGGTGGTATTGATTTGCTTTAAAAATCACTCATTAATTATTTATGAGTTTTAGAAAAATATGGTACAAATATGTACAAATTTGTACAAAATATGGTATTACAATATGCTACTTACATTTTGCATGGCAACTTTCCTGTGCCTGAAAAAAACACAGATGGACAGACAAATTATCAATATTTATTTAAATGATTCGTTGGAATTTATAGAATGGCATTAGTTAAGAGTGAATGAATAAATGTAAGAACAAACAAACAAGGATGGATGGACAGACAGATGAAGTGACGAATGGACAGATGGGTGGATGGGTAAATGAATGGATGAATGAATGAATGAATGAATGAATGAATGAATGAATGAATGAATGAATGAATGAATGAATGAATGAATGAATGAATGAATGAATGAATGAATGAATGAATGAATGAATGAATGAATGAAAAAATGAAGGAAGGAAGGAAGGAATAATTTAACAAATTCACAAACAAACAAACAAACAAACTAATGAGTAGTGAATACAGTAAACAAACAAACAAACAAAATGCAAACAAACAAATGATGAACAAATACCAGATTGATACCACAATTTATTATTCTGTAGTTTCCCTTACTTTTGACTTTCAGAGCCATTGTTTTTCTTGTTCTCAGTAAATTGACCACTTCTTCATGAGTTGCTTCTGTCAGTATCATATTATTGACTGATAGGATTTCATCACCTGCCTTCAAATACCAACAAATAAAAAAAAGAAACAGCTCTTAAGGTTGGTTTGAATGTTGGCATCATCATATGTTTTGACGTAAGTCACTGGCAATGATACAGTTATGATACCGCTACTATATGGTAAATAATTTGTTATCTTAGAAACTACGGTTTTAGTAAGTGTACATGTTAAACATGGTGTGGTACTCTTTTCCACTGAAATGACTCTATTAAAGAATTTTGTAATTAAGCTTTCAGACCACTGGTCCATCATCAAGGCTTAATCTAAACTAAAACTGAGATCTATTTACTATAATTTGTTTTTGTCACTTTGTTTCCAGTCTATCAAATTGTTTTTGGAAACTGTTTAAAATATCTAGATACAGACTGCATAAAGTTAACAACCAAAGCTTTTGTTGTGACACATGTACAATACACACATTTCTGGCTACTTTATAATGACAGTTCACTTCATTTCAATAAGGGACTCACAATTAACCATTTGAATTGAATTGTGCACACACATAGACCAATACCTGAGCAACATAAAATGTAATTATTCTGCTAAATGAGAACATTAATGCAATGATCAGAAATAGAATGTAGATGAATAGAATTTCATTTAAAAATGAACTTAAAAGTTAACTCATCTTTTTAAGTTAGCTTTTTACTTGTAATTAATTATTTTATATTATAGGATTTTCTTTTTTTTTTTTTTTTTTACAGCGCTTAGAGTTGACTTGTATAAGCGCAATACAAATCTATTATTATTATTATTATTATTATAATTATGGATAACGCTGCAGAGCTACGACTGGTTTACCATCATTACCTTTAGACCTACTGTGTCAGCAGGTGATCCTCTCTGCACAAAAGACACGTAAACTCCAATCTGATGTTCTCTCCCTGATACATTAAGTAAAGAGGTTGCAACATATACGAACTTACTAAAGCCGGCTTTCCATATCATCAAAAATGATGGAGAACGGCCGCAAACGATCGAGAGCAAAAAAATTTGATTATATGGAAATCAAAGTGTTTTGATCCTATAAACCGTTTCAATCTCAGTTAATCGTCTATGAATATATGGAAACACTTTTTTCAATCATACATTCAATCAGAATGTTGCAGTTGTTCTCAACTGTTCTTTGTTATATTCATTGGAAACCAGACCTGTGTTGAAATTATCGAAATGTTAAAATTTATATGCATTAGTTTGTTTTATAGAATGCCTTAATCTTATGTGTTGTTTAGAAAATATCATTCTATACCTCCACACAGAAGATTTTTAACCACCCCCCTCCAGGGCCACTGACAGACCCCACACCTCCTAGGGTGGGTATGGATATTTTCTGGGAGCATACAATCTACATGTTGTTTGACTCCTACCTCCTCTGATACTGAAGCCCACTTCGTCTCTTCCTGTTCTATGAATCCTTATACAGAAGATTTTTCCCAACCCCCTCAAGGGCCACTGACAGACCCCACACCCTCTAGGGTGGGTATGGATATTTTCTGGGAGCATACAATCTACAAGTTGTTTGACTCCTACCTCCTCTGACACTGAAGCCTACTTCGTCTCTTCCTATTCTATGAATCCTTACAACATGAATGCCATCACTGAAAAGAACAAAGTACAGATCAACACTGTCATACTGCAGCTAAAATAATCAAATTTAGAGAAATAAATAGTTATGGCCTTTTTATAACTTGTGTCTTCCTTCAGAAGAGCCTGAGTGAGTAATTAGGACTCGCAACTCATGAGCAAACAGTCAGAACGAGTACTCCATGTGCAAGTGGAGATGCCTTTTACTTAATTGTGACTGAAGAAGAAAAAAGAATAGCCTTTTTATGACTTGTTTCTTTCTTCAGAAGAGCCAGAGTAGTTAGGACAAACAACTCATGAGGACAGAGTCAGAACAAGTACTCCTGCCCATGTGAAGTGGACACAGCCTTACATGTTAACAGTACTGTACAGTCACTCAGATATGCAGTTATATATTCATCACAATTAAGAGACACAAACAAGCATACCTTGGTGATTTTGGAATCAGTTTGAGAAATTCCTCAGCATGTTCAGGATTGATCAAATACCTAGCATACATGTAAATGAAAACATATTAATAAAATAAACAATTACAATTTTTTTTCAGAATTAATATTAAAATGTAATTGTTATAATTATGAAAATGTACAAAAACTGCAGAACTAAGTATGACATACTGGATACTGGCAAATACATGTATTGATTACCTTATGTCACGATACAAGGGATATCTCTTCGGAGTGTTTAAAATTGAATTGATATCTTCAACAAGACTTGGGAGTTTTTGAGTCCTATCAATCAAATGAATTTAAAATTATATAGACTCCTGGCAGTTCAGTGGAATGCAGCTCAACCTGGAGAACAAAACAATAGATTTCAGCTCCCAAGAGAGGAAAAATATGTTGTTTTGTCCTCCAGATGGGGCTGCTTTGACATCACATGCAAGGCATCTATATGATTAACAAGCATTTGTAATGCTGTATGTACAATCTTTGACAAATTGCTTGAAACGATTGCACCATATACCCAATTTTCATGGGCTGCTTGTTCTCCCTGAACCCCAATATCAATGTTGTAGCAATTTGGTAGGGTCACTGTTTCACAGGAACAAATTTGAGATTCCCACAATGGGTTTATTTTGGTTGCTACAAAATCCAATATTGTGTTCAAATGTACCATATTTTCCCATCAAATGGGAACATTTCCCACGCAATTCCCATTTTTTGAAGACTTGGGAATTCAATTTATGAAGGCTACCAGCAGGATTAGTTTTATACAAGTGCAGAAACATTGCCTAAGGGGGAGGGGGATGATGACACACTGTTTTGCCTCCGGAGAGAAGAAGTGATGTGTACAAAATATGAGTCAGAGAAAATGGGTTTGCGTGCCAACACATATTTTGTCAAAGATTGTACAATCATATTAGCTATTTGAAGATTGTTTGCCTTATTCCAGTACCATACAATTGTTACTTGAAGATTGGATTGGATTGTATAGGGTTCAGTTTGGGGCCAAGCTCAGCCCCCTCCTCACTCAGTCAAATATATAGACAGTTAATTAAATACTAGTAAATTCTGGATTGTAAATCGTCAAAGGTTTGCCGGTGGTAAATAATATGAATAAAATAAGTGTATTTTTTTATGCTGCTTTCTATACAGTCGGACAAAAAGAGAATTAAATACAAAATAAATCATTTCGAGAAACTTGGTCATAACTATAGCTAGAAAGAATGTAGGTATGAATGATTTGGTGAAAATATTATCATACTTACTCGTTGTATTTCTTAAGGGCATTGAATAACGCCATTTTTTCTTCTTCATTATCGATAAGAACTTTGACCTTCGAAAGTTAACGAAAAAGCATATAAACTAATTAAATTTTTACGGCAATTCCAGGATATAAACTATGTGATTATTTCGAGCCAACATTCAGAATATCAAAACATTGCTTCCAAATTTAAAAGTTTTTCGACTAAAATGAATGAATTTTGAATATTTACCTTATTTTTGAATTCTTCTGTATGTTTATTAATAGTGTAAAGGCTTTCTTGTTCAAAACCTCGCTCCATTTTCGAGAACTTTCAATAATTTTGCACACAAAAAATATAACAAAATTCGGCCCTTCAGCTGAGAAGCAGCCAGAAACGAAAATAAACACAGGAGCCCCAAGCGATCAAATAACACCTGTGTTTGAATAGAGTGGGACTGAGACTAGTTACCCCTCCAAAAACGTTTTTGTAATTTCTAAGCCTAACATTTAGATTGAAGAAATTTTATGTGTCAAATTTTGATCATTTGTGTATCCTGAATCAAATATTTCGAAGTTGGAATATGTTATTTTTTGATAGTCGTGAAATTAGGATTTGAATATGGCTATTTTTACCCCTCCCCTAGTGGGTCACACAATGAGTCAGCTAAAATTCAGGTCAGTGGTATGATCCAAAAACGTATGACGTCATAGGTTTCGTTAAGACGCTCCAAAATAAAAAAAATCGCTTTTTTCAAATCGAACGTTACATCGAACTTAAAAAATTGTTCTAATTTCGCATAGAATACTTCATCGAAGTTCGATTTTTCGGTAGATTAGTAAACATGGATGTCGACTGCGATGTGGACCAAGATTTGATGATGAAGTTTAGCAGTATGGGAACTACCGATCGTGAAGTTTTGATAAATGAACTTCAACGTGTTCTTGATTATCAACTCAACCAAACGGGATGTGCATTCTTCTTGGACATGGCAAACTGGTAAGGCATTTATCTATGGCCTTTACTTCTTGTTACTTCATTTCTGTAAATATAAGTGCTTCTTTTTTAACCAAAAACATTTGACACTTTTAATTGTGTATAATTTATATTCTCTTTGTTTTGTTTCATAATTGGATTTGAACCGTCCATTTTTACAGGAATTTGCAGGTAAAACCTCTCTACAACCTTTGCTATGTTAATCACAGTCTTAACAATTTCCTAGTTTGTAATTTTGCTAGTTACATGTCAGAATTTGATTTGCTAGTATGTATTAAAGTCCTCTAGCGTTTTAACCTGGGAGATTTGTTTAAAAAATTTTGGGTCATTCACCACGACCGGTGGCCGGGTTTTTAATAGCAGGTACATCGAAAAAAAATCGGAGGACCACTTAGAAATACTTCAGGACTAACAAACAGATTACTTAGTTACTTTTGATAACATTTTTAGTAGTTTGTAGTGAGCTACAGCGGCGATAAGTAATAATATTTTGTAAACAAACTAGCAAGTGTTTTGGTGCTAAATATAGCACAGCAATTTTGCTAGTTGGTGTCTGTTTATGTAAATATATGCGTATTATTTAACATACAGGTTATTTAGAATAATTATTTTTCTGTTGTGTTTTGTTACAGTTTACAGTTAGAGAAAATTATATTAATCATGCATATTTAACAATGCACAATGTCAATAAAGTTTACATTTTATTACATTTTATTACATTTTATTACATTTTAATAGCATTGTGTAAATTTTGGTATATTATTATTTCATAATATTATTTGATATGTAAATATAGTTTTGTCAGTTGTTATACAGAAAATAACTGTAGCAATTCAATTTAGTTTACAGTAAATGCGAATACTTTCATTAGCAATCGCACACCAAAAATGTCATTTTACTGGCAAAATTTTCCAAAATTTTTCAAATATTCGACCTTAGCAACAAGTTTTGGCAATGCTATACACAAACCCAGGGGCTGTTTGTACAAAGCCAGATTAGTGCTATACACCAGATAAATCCCTATCCAGCGGATAACTTTTAAAGAAATTCTACAAGATGGATAGTTTTTATCCAGTGGATAACTTTAGCCAGGCTTCGCACAACTAGCCCCAACAATTATACCTAATATAGAATTAATTTCACTTTAGATGGTTGAATCCTGCATTTGGTAATATTAAAAATTCATGAACTATTTTGTTTTATTTAAAAAAAAGCTTTTCAACAACAACAACAAAATATTCCTAAGCATTATGGAACCAAAGCAATATTTTATTGCTACACGTTTCAGTTCCCTTATGAGTTTCTGGTATTTTACCCTGCTGATGAATTTCTCTTTTTGTCTAATTCTCTCAGGCTGCTGTGTGTGCGTATTATGATTTCAACAGCCCTAGCGATCTGTTACCCAGCATGTCATTTGTCAGTGACATTACTATTGGTGAAGGGGAATCTGTTCCTCCTTGTTCTGCTTTTGTCAAGACATGGAGATTGCAAAACAATGGTATGAAAAAAAATTAACAAAATGTTTGTAGATTGATTGATGACATGAAACCAGGTTGAGTATCTTGTTCAGATCTTGTGAGATCTAGAAGATCAGGGAAGATGTTACACTAATCAGAACCTTTGCAAGGAAATTTTGTTCTGTAATATTGCAAGATCTTGGCACAGTAAACAGGGAGCTTGCAGATCATAGAGCATTTAAACTTTCCAAAACATGTTTCTATCATAAAATTGTCTATACAATTCATTTGTCTGGTGATTTTGCTCTGGGGTTGTAAATAATTGTTTTGACAACTCAGTCTTGGAATTATATAATTTTTCAGCTGTTAACTCTGAATATGTATCAATTTGAAAGTAACTTCTGCAACAAACGTAAATCATCTCACATTTAAACCTGCCTTTAGTTAATAAATTGTGGCACTCCTTTAGTAAAAGTGAATTTGTTTTTCATTTTTCAGGTATGAGCAGATGGCCCAATGGTGTATTCTTAAAATTTACAAGTGGAGACCAACTAGGTCCAATCGAATCGGTTCAAGTTGAACCTCTAGAGCCTGGTGCTACTACTGATGTCAGTGTAAATATGATAGCGCCAAGTACAGCAGGAATGTATCAAGGACAGTGGAGAATGTGCACGCCAACTGGGAGTTATTTTGGAGGTATGATGTCATGGCATGGGATAATAAGGCTAGTTTTAGTAGCTAAGAAGTAAAGCCGGGTACGTGGGCCCTCAGGGTTGCTTCAAATATGCTAAAAAAGTGAGAACACAAGGAATTAAGAAAAACTGGAAAATCCCTTGTTTGGTCCACCGCTGCAAGACAGTAAAGTGATTATGGGCGGGCAGTACTAAACCACGAAACACCGAAACGAAACACCGAAACACCGAAACAGTATTATTGCTTTTGATATTTCCACGATTTTTGCCAAAAAATTACACTGAAAAAAATTATCTTTTGCAAAGCGCGTGTTTATCTCCGATTCTACCGTATAAACTGAAAACTAACATGAGATTTTATTCTATTAAAACACGTTTTTACAGCAGTTTTTTCCACAATATTTTTGCAAAAGGAACAAAAACTATTTTATGAAACATAAGAATGATCATTATTTACAAAAAAGCACATTTACCTTCATATAAATTTTGCAAATTCTATCGCCATTTTGACACAAACCACGGAAAGGTTACTACTTCATGTAAGACCCATGGATTGGCACTATTACTTATATATATTCGATTGATTTATTATATGTATTTCTGGAGGTATTCCACTGTATTCCCGTGTATTTCCCTGTGTTTCCTTGTATTCCCATGTATCCCCATGTATTCCCCTGTATTCCCCTGAAACATGTTTACTGTTTACTGCTTTAAACATGATGTCATAGATTCAGACTCCACGCTGGACGATCAACCAAATTCTACAATTATATTGTAACATCCAATGCTTGTATTGTTAGAAGATTGCCTGTACGAGTGAAAGACATAAAACAAATAAGGGGAAAGCTTAAACGGTCAGATGAAAAAATGAAGCTATACATATCGAAAGTAGAAGGAAGAAAAGAATCCTAACTGTGTGACTAATGTTCTTAAACTAAAAGATGTATAAATTTAATATGCACAATTACAGAGAGAGCATTATGTCAGACAACGTAAACAAGTTCATTTGCCTTAAGAGCCTGTCAGATGTTTGTTTCAATTGAATACTCTTTTTCAAATTTGTGTTGTTATTTATGCACAATTTGTACAATTTGAGATTAGCAATATTAGGAAAATCTACTTTTACTTCAAAATTGGAAAGTAAGTTACATTCATGCAAGTTTGATATATATTTGTATGGCAATTTTGACACGCAGAAGGGAGTTAGATAGACATCGACATTTGCAGTAATTAATAATTATAGTCTTTGTTTCAAAGTGGATCATAGATGGAGAAAGACTGAAGAAACGGTAACACGGAAGTGAAAATGACAATAAAGCAAACAATGCAATATGCCAAGAAACATAAGAAGAAAAAAAACGTTTCAACATTAACGGACTAAATCGGAAAACCTCAGTAGTGTTTTCATCATTCAATGGCAAATATTTACTTTGCTTTCTAATTCACTGATTTGTCCCATTAGGACAACTAGTTGTAAATGTTATAACGTTTCACTAATGGTGTAAAGCAGAAAATCCAATAAACTACTAAAATGGCAATACAGGGGAATGCATAGGAACACAGGGGAATACAGGGGAATACAGGGGAATACAGGGGAATACAGGGGAATACAGGGGAATACAGGGGAATACAGGGGAATACAGGGGAATACAGGGGAATACATGGGAATACATGGGAATACAGGGGAATACAGGGGAATACAGGGAAATACAGGGGAATACAGGGCAATACAGTGGAATACCTCCAGGAATACGTACATTAAATCAATAGAATATATATAAGTAATAGTGCCAATCTATGGGTCTTACATGAAGTAGTAACCTTTCTGTGATTTGTGTCAAAATGGCGATAGAATTTGCAAAATTTATATGAAGGTAAATGTGCTTTTTTGTAAATAATGATCATTTTTATGTTTCATAAAATAGTTTTTGTTCCTTTTGCAAAAATGTTGTATGAAAAAACTGTTGTAAAAACGTGTTTTAATAGAATAAAATATCATGTTAGTTTTCAGTTTATACTCAGTAGGATCGGAGATAACTACGCGCTTTGCAAAAGATGTCAGTGTAATTTTTTGGCAAAAATCATGGAAATATAAAAAGCAATAATACTGTTTCGGTGTTTCGTTTCGGTGTTTCGCTGTTTCGGTGTTTCGTGGTTTAGTACTGCCCATTATGGGCTGGAAAGCTGTATGTTTTTTTTTTTAACTTCAGACAGATAAATCTTTTAAAATGGAATTTCTTTTCTTTTGAGTAAGAAAGTTGATCATTTAGTTATAATGATTATTATTTAATTTCATTGTTTATGTCTGTATCTTTCAGATGTGATATGGGTAATTCTGTGTGTAGATGAGGGTGGACTATTAGCTGTCACGCAACAAATGTCACATCTTGGTCAAGAGTTCTCACCGTCACACAACCAACCCTCTGTCAACACCAACCCCTTTGGTCCTACAACACCGACCAGCTCGCCACACCCAAACTCAATGGTTCCTAATAATAGCCCATCTAGTATATCAGGGTCTCCTATAAGACGGTCGTTATTTAATGGCAATCACGAAGCAGTAAGTACTATTTTGTATGCGAAAAATGATGATGATGATGGTGAAAACTGTGTGGTGGAGAGAATGCTGTTTAAACTCGTTGTGCTGATGATGATGGATAAAGGCATCAACATCACCATCATCTGATTTTCAGACTTCCTGTGTTAAAGCAAAACTGACTCCACAGGAATCCTGAAAGACTGCAAAAAATAACTCTGCATTAATGTTTGATTTGTGTGTGAGGGGCACGTTTTTAGATGAGTTGAAAGGTCAGTTGTACAAAGCTTGGATAAAGTTGTCCACTTCAAAGAATTTCTTTCAAATTTTATCCAATGGATAAGGATTTAAGTTAACTAGTGGATATAGTGCTATCAAGGCCTTGTAGAACCAACCTTAGCAGTATTTGGAAATTTGATTGAAGCTGCCATGTCATTATTATATGTTTCAATCCCTGAGTTCAAGTCATTTTGAAAGTCATTTAACAAAATGCATTTTGAAGGTCGTTGATGTTGAGGTACACTTTGTTTATCCTTTCCAGATTGACCATCCATGTATGCGGTCTCCGCTTTGTGGTAAAGATGATGAAATCCTAGCCTCACAAATAGAATCAACACAATTTGTTCCACAACAAACAAGTCAATGGGACTGCTCTCAATTATGACATCACGTTTAATCAAATTTGAATGAATACACTTATATCTACACAGTTAGGTATTTATTATCAATATTGTTAGTAAGTAAGACTTTTTTAGAAAAAAAACACGAAATTCAAATCATTCAAAAATATAATATTTGGTAGGCTTATATTTTGTTTGATTACTTATTATTAGGGAAGACTGATAGTCTATTAAGTACAGATTTTAAAGGCATTCTACATCCTTGTTTCGTATTGTACAAATAGTTTATGGGCTAAACATACAATGAATATGAACATGATTGGAGATTGGTTAATAATCTTTATGTAATGCAACAGAGAGTAGGGATGGTCATTGTAATTTGGAAGCGACCCATAAAAGGTACCAAAAGCAGTCCAGAGAAGCATATTATAATACTTTATTCCCTAAAGGTACCAGCTCAGAAAACAAAGACAAACTTAATTTTGTCTATTCATATATAAACATAAATTTAATTTGATTGTAATTTATTTTTGATTGTTTATAGAAGAAAACAGTACTGTTATCCTCAAATGTACCAACAAAAAATCTTCAATATTATAATGCAATAGTTTTTTTTCCTCAATCGAACTTGGGTTACAATGTAAGACACATCAAATTTAATAAATATATATACAACTAATGAAATGAGTTTCCAAAAGAGATCAAGTACTTAATATATAAAATAAGAGGTGTGGGATTGCACATTTTGACTCTCTTATAAGTACAGCGATCATCCCTACTCTTTTTTGTGCAGGAGTCCCTCCATTGTGGGGTAGTGATCCTTATATGGCCATGTCAATTAAACAGCTAAGTAGCCCTATTTGTAAGCAACTTTTTTGTGCTTTTGTGAGGGCGATGTGCAGGGGAATTTGCTACTGAGTAACTTGATTGACATAACATCTTCTGATTGGTTAAGGTTTGGAATATCCCTGTCAAAAGAACTTTTCAAAGATACAGAGTTAAGTAAGGTTATAATTTAGTACAGATGGAGAACATGAATTGTTTCTTTAAAATATCGTCTGTAGTCAGCAGATGTACTTAGAGTGTTTTTCAAAGACCCTTGAAATAAACTTTACCTCGTTACACATGGTAACATCTTATTACGCTTCATTGTACACATTTTCTTTTGAATTTGATTTAGTGTTTTGGTGCATTGCACTTTATTACTCCTTACGGACGGACCATTAGATATTTGAGGGGAGAGGGGGGTTTGGCAATTTTAGAAAATAATATGGAGCAAAGCCTTAAAGGGGAGGGAGGAAGAAAATATCCTGCACAACCATCACATGGGAAAAAATATCCTGCAAAAAAATTGACCAACTCACCCCCCCCCCCCCCCGAATATCTAACGGTCTGTCCCTTATTACACCTCAGTAGCTATATCTATTTTTCACGGGTTTTTGACTACCACATTAAATGATAGGCCTTACATGTTAGAAGTAATGGTTGTATTTTGTTTATGTAATGGGTGAAAAGTTTTTTCGTATACTGTGCGTTATTGTGTGCAATTCAAACTCGGGGGTAAAGAAATAACTTCATGAAATTCTGTAAGGGAAAACAAGGGAAAACTCTCATTTAGCTATAAAATTTATTAAAACGGATTTTCAAGCAACGACTGATCAGTAATTGTAATTTCAGTTGATAATAAATCTATGATTTGTTAGTCTCCCTCTCATCTAGCACCAAGGCTGTTGAGGAAAAAATAATAACTTCGCAAATGACCTCATTTTTTTTTTGTTTCGTACCCATGTCTCAAAAAGTTGCGCGTCTAAAATGTTCACAAACTTTTCTCGCGCGTGCGCACTTTCGTCGCAACATGGATGTTTTTCAACTCGGCATAGCTGGATATTGCCTCACTATGGTGTCATGCTGTGTGGTGAAAAAAGAAGCATAGAATCAACACACAAACCGACAAAATGCCTTCTGCTGTGACCTGATGAGTCGTGTGGAACATTCTCGCCTTATAAGGTTCCTGTTTAGATCAATTGTGACGAACAAACAGTTAAACATTTTTTTTTTTAAGTAACAAAACGTAATGTGAATTGGCTTGACAAAATGGGGCTAGAGTGAATGCTCGTTTCTTGCACCCGAGTTCTGTAATTTCACTGGAAAAAATATTTTGTGCAAAATTGTTTTTCAAATTTTGTATTTTCGTTTCGTAGTTTGTACTAATGTTGTATGCTTTTGTACAGTTTACGGCATATATATATATATACAATTCATAGTGTTTTAAACTCGTGATAGATCAAATAAAACAAGGAAAGGGGATTAATGTACGTAAACCTGGTAGTAAAACAAAATAAAAATTCCCGGTTCATGGCAGTCGTTCTGTTCTGGTTGTTTTACAATTGTGAATGGATTGCTTTTAAAATTCAGAAGCCCATGATCCCTCTAGAAAAGAGTGGGTCTGAAAAATGTCGAAAATTTAAAATCAAAAGTTGCACTTAGGAAGTCGCTGTTATTATAGAATGTACTAGTTTTGACATTAAAATGTGGCTCACACATTGCCTATTGCGTGACAGGTATCTACATTGCGTGACCGTTCATCCAATATCACCATAGGATAAACAAGGCATCGCATGGGCGTGACAAAGCCCCAACCCACTCCCTTTATATACTACAATAGCGATTAAAAAACTGAATTCATAAATTCACAACGTACTCTACCCCTCTTAGGTTTGTTTGGACCACAAGGGCGTGGCATATAAAACTCAACCCCACTCCCCTCGTCATAGAATAATATTTAAACAATGCACAACTTGCATTGCAAACTTGTTATTTACGTAACCCCCCACGGGTTTTTCGTGACCCGTGTTTTATCATTTGATAAGGTCATCGAGAACACGTGGTTTTGAGTGCTCAAAATATTTTTAGAAGACATTCATGCTAAGTACCTTCGTCTGATCTGAAATTCCATAGCAAACTGTGAGACCATCCTCTGAGCATCCGAAACTCTTCGGCGGTAGTGTATTTCATCCATTGTTTTCCAGATTTTCGTGTATAAGCTATAGCAGTCCAATAGGTAAGTGATTTGGATTGTTTTCACGAGTATGTTTGTTAACTTTTTGCTTGTTTTTGGTGGCATTGATAGACAGATTTTTCACTCATATGTTTCATGGATGACTTGCTGGCTCGAGTTTATGTTTTACTGTCTCTAAACGTGGGTATGATCAAATTTGGAAATCGCCCCCTTGAAAGTTAAACCAGCGCCTGCTAGCAGTTAACCAAGGTGTCAAGTTTTGGAGACTTTTTGATTACCTTTTTCAGTAGAAAATTCTTATATTTAAAATCAAGGCTCGATTTCGTGCAGCTCGGATTATTATTCTGCTATTGGTGTCTTACTTAATCCATAATAATTCGAGTTAAATATGTAAGTGCTTTTATTTTTGTAGTATCATTTAATATGAGCAAAAAAAGTCTGAATCATTTAAAATATTTTGACTTCCTTTTATGAAATTAAAAATTAATGTTGTATTTTTTGTATGAAAAATTCCAAAACTTCACACTGCAACTTTAGAGAAATATTTCAAATGCAAATACATGACAATTTATCATGAGTGTTTATGAAAATTCTGATTATTTTATAAAGTCTGAATCAAAATGTGTACGAAGATCGCAAGCTGACTATTTTCGCAACATTAAATGTTTTAATTGTTTCTTTACTAAAACACTTCAAATTTGAGGAATTCTGATGTTTTTTTTTGTTTTATTAAAAGTATCAACAATCTATTTAATTCGTTTAGATAATAGTGACATTCGTATAGCACTTCTGTTGCAAATAACGTTTCACTTGATAAACTTAATTGGTTGAGTGTAATTGATTTTCAGTTCGATAGATTACCATATCGTTTTGCGTCAATGAAGTGAAACATTCGCCTGGCGCAAACAACTCCACACAAGTCCCAAAACTGCAATGTATCTATCTTTTTTTGATTCTCCGTTTTTCTAATAATCATATTAATAGTTGGTATTTTTTCTATGAGATCATTTATGTTATATTCATTTCTCTAAATATTTAAAGTAGCAAAGTGTGTTTGTTTATCACAAAAATTCTAAAGTTGTAAATATAATAACTTGATTATTTTGAATTTATACTTTCTTCCGTTTAATTCCTATAATTCATTTTTATTTGTTTATCTATTTACATTTTTTTACTATTGTTAAATCTACCGAACTTATTGGTATTAAATTATTAATTTAAAACGCGTTCATAGCAACATCAACGAAACAATAGCAGCTGAAGAATTTTCGAGAATTTTTCTTAAATTCGTGCATGAATTGTGTAAAAACAGACATCTCAGTGGACTTCAAAGTTCGATTAGTATCAGGTTCGTGTACGTGACCAATGTACTGCGTTACATGTCACGAAACGCAAACAATACAAAAATGCATGTCACGCGTTGAAATCTAAAACATGTGCAGCGATCATGACCCAATTTAGTAAACTTTACACAAAGGATGAAAAGATCAAAATTATTGTTATTTATGGTATTAAAAACAAATCAAAAAATGAAAATGACACGCCTCAAAAAAGGAGAAAATTGAAAAATATGCGACGTCTTTTTTTTTTTTTGGGGGGGGGGGGGGAGGGAGATGGACAAATAATCAGTTATGCGTAACTCAAATTTGTCTGTTATTGTTTTCTTTTTTGTTGTTATGAAAAAAAACCTAAAAATTTCAAAAATGTCAATTTTCAATAAGCTCTGATTTCCCTTACTTCCTTTTAAAGCAAACTTCTTTCATTCCACGCATTTATATATTGGTTAAGTTTAAGGGGTGCGGTTACGTTGGCCTTGACGTCATCAAACCCCAGACACAAAGACGACCTTGGTATAAATACAGAGAATTATAGGAAGTATTTTACTTTTATAGTCAAAATATTGTTTAAGTATCGCCTTTAGATCCTGTTGTTTGTTCAATTTCTGTCTCCTCGATTTTGTGCGGTTTCTGTTGTTGTTGCTATTTAATTTGTACTTGCCCTTTCTTTTCGTCCATCTTTTTTTTTCTTATTGTTATCATTCAATTCTTCTTCTCCTTTTTTTCTTCTTTTCTTGTTATTCTTTTTCGTCGTCGTCGTCTTCCTCTGCCTCATTGTCCATTTGCTTTTCTTTCTGATACCAGTTGAAACGATTTCAAGATTATATTGTAGCAACTGCTATGATCTCCATTATGATAGTTTTTTCTGGAGCACAATCGATCGATCATATACATTTACAATTCCTCAGACGATTCATTAACATTGCTTTTTATGGCAATTGGTATCAAACATCAATAATCGTTGACCTTATGACTTTCAGCTTTAATGGTTATAAAGAAACAATTATCATACCGATTACATTGCTGGTCGACCACAGGGAACCCATAGTTAGATCTGTTGTGATATTATGGGTTTGCTCTGGCCGATAATTGATATGATCCGTAGGTTTATAATTTCATCACAAAATAATTATGATAAAAACAACTTATTTATTGTCGATTGCTTTAAAGACTTATTTTAAAAATACATTCAAGATATAATTTGTGTTTATAAGCATTAGCATTGTGCCTCGTGGTCACCCGTCAGCCAACCGCTGTTCGATCAACTGATCTCAACACAACATCGCTGTCGTTATCAAAATTACCATATAAATAAATCATGCACCATCACCATCACACCACTACCATCATCATCATCATCATCATCATCATCATCACTATTATCATCATCATCATCACCACCGCCATCATCATCAACATTGTCATCATCACCATCATAATCATCATCTTCATCATGACTATTATTATTCAGAGGCAGATCTAGTCATAAGTTTATCTTTGTCATCAAACATCATCGTCATAAAAAAGCTGCAAATATCATTGAGTTAATTGTTTGTCGATTTAGTTTGCGGTGAATCTGCTGACCATACTGAACAACCACACTTTAATAACATCTTCAAAACAAGCCATTTACTACCATATTCAAAATATATGTTAACACCTTCTAGTGTAGTAAATGGATGTACAAGATTTAGTTCATAATTGGTGATAAGGTTGCTGAAACGATTCGAAGGTTTCGGACACCAACCGTCTGAACGATATAAGTTGAAGGGGTCGGGTCACTATCTCGCGGGTCATTGACGGGATTCCCATTCTCACGGGCTCCCACGATCAACGGAGCTCTTTGGCTGTAACGAAACAACTAGCCGGCATCGGTTCGATCTTATCAAAAAACTCTTCTGTTTTCGACTAACGTTAAAATCAAAGACTTAACGATGGCCTTCCAAGGAAGAGCAGAAGTTATTTCAACAATAGAGACGACAGATCCAGCCATGGTGAATGATGTCAAAACCACGAGCAGTGCGACACTCGCAGATTCGGAAGATCCAAGGTAGCTTTGCCTTTGTATTTTGCTATAGTCTTTTCAACATCGCTCAGACCATAACATAACTATTCATGCAAAAAAACATCACATAAAATCAACTAATTTCAACAAAATACTGCATAATATCTTAAGTGAAGGTTAAAGAAGCAGTTTGTTTTGATATTTTGATAATGGATAAGAAAAAAGAGGTTAAAATCGTGAAAAGGTGGCCGGCACAGGTTGTGTGTAAGAATGTGTGTGTTTTCGCTTCTGAAACGAAGTTTCGCTTTTTTGCCTCATTACAAAAGCTCTGAAGGACGTCTGTAGAATTAATATTTCTTTGTTCAAACAAAATTAAAATCCATAACATACAGCTAATAAACCTCTCGACTTTATTTTAGAAAAGACAAGACAAAAAAACGTCAAATTTGTAACATTAAAAAGAAGTTTTTGACATATTTTTTGCCGTCTACTGAGATTATTAAATTTTCAGTAATTAATGCTTCAGAATATTTGTTTGCAGATTTTTGCTCTTGAACTCAGGTATTCTGTAAATTTGTTTATTTAGTACTAAAAACTTGTGAAAATTAGCTTATTAATTAAAGTAATTATCACAATATATAAAAAAAACTTCAAATCACGCAATTTTAAATCGATTATTTTCTCACAAAAAGCTGCGTTATTCAGTAGCTCATGATGAAGAAATCGTGTTGCTCGTCTTTTGACAAGCTTAAACAAATTTTCATTTTGCTTTAAATCAAAACACAAATGACCTTAGCAAAAGTTCAGAATCCTGAAATGAGATTGGTTGTATTAAAGACAGTAGTTAGTTTTGGGCTTAATGTGTTTAGAATGTAATTATTATTGTTGTTTCTATTCTATTTCGTTATACAATTGATATGTTGCTAAAATAATGTGGAATGTTTTAATGTGGAACAATACAACATAGAAAATACTTTGGGGTTTATAAAAGTCGTAAGTGACGGACCATTAGATATTTGAGGGGGGGTTGGGCAATTTTTTTGTGCAGGATATTTTTTTCCCATTTGATAGTTGTGCAGGATATTTTCTTCCTCCCTGCTCGATATTTTTTCTCTGTTTTTAGGCTTTGCTCGAAATATTTGCCCAACCCCTTCCCCCCTCAAATATCTGATGGTCCGTCCCCAACGTAATCATCTATGTCGTTAAAGCCGCATTCATTCGTATTAATTTCAATCGGAGACATCGTACGGCATCAGCCCTGCATCAGAAACAAAGTGTTGGAACATTTGCTGTAACATATTTGAGAACTAATTTCTAGACGTTTCTAGGTGCACGAAACAAAGGAAGGACAAATACCGAAAGGGAAAAAAATTGAAGATACAATGAACAAAAGAACAATTCTATTAAGCATAGAATCGAAGAACGCCAGAAAGAAGAAAAAAAAATAGATTAAAACCAAAGGCTGAATATAAAAGAAAAAAAAAATAGAAAATTGACCTTACTGAAAGGCATTTATTTCGCTCGTTTGACGTTCAGCCATAAAATATGTTTTTTCTCTTTCTCTTTATATATCTATCTGCCTATCTGTCTGTCTGTCCGTTCGTTAGTTTTCTTTTCTTTCTTTTTTTCTTTTTTTTTTTTTTTCTTTTGCGCTTCTTACGGATTTTTCTTGAGACCACTTGACTATTTGCTTACTTTTGCCCGTCGTTTTGCAATTACCAGTTTCTGATTCGACTCAAAACTGCCAAATTCAAGCATTTTGGCATAATTAAATTGGCAAAAATGCTCCATTTTTCACCGTTTTGTAAGATTATTCCTTTTTAAATTATATCACGCATTTTAGCGTTGTATTTAATTCAATAATTAATTTTTCAAAGATTGATTTGCTTATCGAATGAAATTTCCCATTTCGACCCAGTTTAATGGACCCCCGTAGCTAAAGTTGCTAAACAGTACGCGCGCGCCTCAATCGGTAACAAAGCGCGCGAAAAAAACACTTCCTCCAAAACAACCCCAAAAACATTATGCATTTGTCTAGACATCAAATAAATAGTTTTATTCATAGATTTTATTATTTCAGCGCTTTTGGGGGGCTTTTGATTCGCATCGAGCGGTCTCCTTTTTGTGGAGTTGATACGAAAGCAAATATTTTGTATTTTAATTAAGGTAGGTTCTTGTTTCGATGTGGTTTTCCGATTAAGAGTCAATTTATTCATAATATTGTTATAAATTTGCTGTCAAATGTGAAGAGATGAAATTCAAATCAGTCCACTGAGGCGCATGTGTGAAGGGCTGTAGTAAAATGTTTGTAGGGAGTTGCTGTCTTCGTTCGACAATTTCTACGCAAAACAACTTCACAAATTCATATATTTGCTCATCAAAAAAGGTACCAAATTCATTGTCATAACTTCGATCTTATTAGATATGTAATAGTCTACCATGCAAGCGTAATATTTGCTCGGAATATGGCGTTTTCGCGGAGAAATTTGGAGTAAGATTCCAGAATTTGCATGATTGTGTTGGCTGCGGCAATACTGGAAGTTAAATAAGCTACATTTAATTGATTTTTCACACCAATTTCTACATTATAATCTAAATTTGTCAGCTTTGTATATAACTGACGATAGTCGTTCATTTTTGTTTTTGTTTACTATAACAATAAATGTGTCGATAACTACCTTGAGAATATTATTAAGATTATTTTTTGTCAATTTTTTACGCAAATTAATCAAATATAAAATTTTGACATTTCAGAAAATGTACAGTTGACAAAAAATTCTGATTATTGTACGAATTTCCCTCGTGTATAAAATGCACAAATTATATTTTTTTGAAAAAGTAAGGGAATTCCAAACGTCAGATTATAGTGTAAATTTGTAACTTTGATGGAAAATGTACAGCTTTACATTGAAGAAAATTTTTCCGTTTTTGTCAACAACAATTAAATAATTGAATGATTAAATACACATTATAAATGTCCGTCACTTAGATACACAAAATGCAGTCTATCAATGTCTTAAATGGGGCTCTTTTATCTACAGATATAGACTAAATCTTGTTTTGTTCTTGTATACGTAATCGGTTCAAAAATATATTTTCACAAAAAAACTATGAACATAGACAAAGCGAGAATACTTTTGAAGCAAGAAAGGGCTGAAACAATGAAATCCCTTATTTTTGTTTGCGTGTAATAATTCCTAGATATAAATTAACTTGTTTTGTATTTATTCATTTAATTTGTTTTGTTGCTTCCTTTTGTTGTTGTTCTCGCATTTGTTGCTCTTTTTCAGTTTTTTTTTTTGTTTGCGTTTATCTTTAATTTTTTGAGTAGTTATAATGAGTGATGATGTCAATGTTTTTCTAAATGCGGATGAAATTTGCGCTAATTATGGTTTTTGTATTATTTCAATTTGTCGAATCGGGACTATATACTCCAAGACGGAACGCGAATCGATTTTCGTACTATTCCAAACATATGTTGCCGGAGAGAAGTCCGGATGCCGAATCCGCATTGCTCTTCTAAAATATCTTGGTAAATGTAAAAAATATACACAATTCAAATGTTAACACACTTTTTTAAAGTGTCTCTCTTTTATAATAGTTTGATTACGTGTTGGTGTTTTACTTTTTGTTTCAACTGCAAATAATCGACATCCGAGATTGGGCATTTTCTCTGATAACGTTCTCTGAAATACGTGTATAAGTGGCATGCAATTTTGCTTTGTGTCAGAACCGTGATACGTGGAGTGACTAACGTGATTCATTGTGTGACCACGGTAAATCATTGCGTGACCATCGTGAACCATTGTGTGACTAACGTGAACCACTTTGTGACTGACGTGATCTAAGCTTACGGCTGAACCGTCGATATATGCGTGACATTCGTGATTCGTTGAATTTGGTGACTAATGTGAACTATTGTGTGACTATCGTGAATCATTGCGTGACTAACGTGACCCTGTGTGACTATCATATTTTTTTCTGTATTGCTAATGTTAGATACTAGATGATTGTAATGATGTACCAGGTGTTCAGTGTACCGTAGGTAGCGTGGGTTTTGATACAACAATTTTGGTTTGTAGTTATTTGTTATGACGTAAATTGTGCTGCAAATAACAAAACTATTAGCCGAGAGTGTTCATGATAGACCGCCGATGGCTTTCAATTGCGTAATTATTGTAAAAGAAGATGAATGAATAAGTTAAATGAATGAATGAATGAAAGAAAGATAAAAGAATAAATCACAAAGTGATCATCTTTTCTAACGAAATTTAGGACGATGAATGAATAAGTTTTATTAATTATTGCCTAATAAATTAATCCGTATATTTTCTCTGTTAGTGATTTTGTTGACCAAGGTAAAATCGCTATCGACGAACTCCCCCGGAAAGGCAGTCTAGCTCGTTGTAAAGCATTGTTTGAAAGCAGAATAATGACAGAAACTGAGAAATTCACCCCAGATCTGGTAATGGTGTCCGAGGGGGTCACCAAGTCCAGTCTAAGGAAGTTTGAGAGTGGAATAACATCAACTTATGAGAAAACACAGATAGAAGATTTGCCAGAGGTGAGATCTGTGATATTTTATTGTAGAATACGGTGATGATGGTAATGATTATAACGGTCGTAGTGTAGTCGATGATGGTGGTGATGATGATGGTGGTGATGATCATTGTGGTGGTGATGATGGTGGTGCTGATGATGGTGACGATGGTAATGGTAATGATAATTTGTCAGAAGCCGGAGAGTAGTTAAGTTTCGTTCTAGCTATGGATGGCAATGATGATAATGATAATAATGGCGATGATGGTGGTGTTTAGGATGGTGGTGATGATGATGATGTTGATGATAATAGCGATGATGATGGTGTTTAGGATGAAGGTGATTAGGATGGTGGTGATTAGGATGATGATGGTGATGATATTGATGATGGTGGCGATGATGATGGTGGTGTTTAGGATGATGGTGTTTAGGATGATGGTGATGATGATGATGGTTATGATAATGGCGATGATGTTGGTGGTGTTTAGGATGAAGGTGATTAGGATGGTGGTGATTGGGATGATGATGGTATTGATATTGATGATAATGGCGCTGATGGTGGTGATTAGGATGATGGTGATGATGGGGATTAGGATGATGATGATGGTGATGATATATGAAAATATAAAAATGAAGGTGGTGACCCGGGGGTGGTGAAAAACAATGAAATGACGATGAAAAACAATATTATCTTTACAGCCGCCATTAGCAATGTCTTTGTTTTTGACATTTTTAGGCAGGGGTAGCGTCCCAGGCAAAAGCAGCTTTCCAGTCTCAAGGAACCACGTACAATCGGTACGAGGACGAAGATCTTGGTCGTATACATGGCGGTGTAGCAGCATCGGCTAGGGCTGCATTTGAAGCTGACCAAGTCCATAATGCTGAATCACGACGAGAACAAGAGGAGGTAGGGAAATTTGATAGTGATTATGATTTCTAGCATCATCATCATTATCCTTACCACCATCAGTATCATCATCATCATTACCATTATCATCACCAACATAATCACCACCATCATCATTATCACCATCACCATTATCATCACCATCATCATCACCATTACCAACATTACCGCTATCACATTTTAGCAATATCACCATCATCATAATCATTACCATCATCATCACCATCATCAATCTTAACATTTTTTTTCCTTTCACAGGAGGAGTTCAGGCCGGCTACAGGCACTGCTAGCAATACTAAAGCAATCTTTGAAAGTGGTCGAGCTAGCAACGTCTCAAGACACAGAGAAGAGGACGAAGAAGACTCTCGTCCAGAAAAAGGTGCAGCTTTAAATAAACGACAACTCTTCGAGAGTGGTATTGTTAGTAATGTTACAAAATCACAAGTTGACGAGGTCGACGGTAGACCTGAACACGGTTCTGCCACAAAGACTAAGGCGCTATTTGAAGCAGGTAAGGCGTTGCGTAAGTGCAACGTTTGCTGTTTTACGTAAACGCAACAGAATTACGCAAATGTCTAGTGTCCAGACAGGCATGTAATTGTTGAAATTCAGTAAGGTCTCAGACGGTTTTTTCCTTACATTCACAAGTAATGGATGTCTTACGTTGCTTATATTGCAATTAGATACGTTGTTATATAGTAGTAACGTAATAATTATATATAAACGCAAAAAGTTTACGTAAAGGTTACGTAACTTATCATGGAGAAACGCAAACAATTTACGCAGGATGTACTACTTCAAGTCATACACTGTTTTGCGTACCTACACTCATGCATTTTTGTTTTCAACGTTACGTATACATTCCAAGTATGGTCGTCTTCAGGGTGAATAATCGGAAAAAGGTTACGCAATTCATACGTTGTCTTATGTAGTCTTACGTACATATTCATGTGCACTGTACGTTATACGTTGCATGTCGCATGAAATGGAATGAATAACCATTAACCACACCTTACGTACGTCCTTCTAGGAATAAAACTAGATAATCCTCATTCCTTAAATATACTTGTTTGAAAAAGACACCGTTTAGCTAGTCCGATATCCTTGCAATCATTGTACTAGTTCGCACTTACTAAGATGGAAAAAGAACGCGAAACGTAAAGAAAAACCATGATCGCTTGACCTGGACAAGGGAGAAAAATATCAAAGGGCTTCATGAAATTACTGAATTAGGAATCGAAGCTGTTTTGTAGGTAATATTTTGGGAAAAGGACTGACAATACGTATCATACCACGACCCTGTTTCATTTCGAAACTGACTACGATCTTGCATTTAATTTCACACTACATTATTGAATATATTCCAAAGTATCTTGATAACTTACCATTCCACCACACTGTGCAGGAAACGTGAACAATCGAGAAGAAGAACAAACAGATAGAGATGAACTCCAAGAATTAGTCGGATCAGGAGCTGCTAATGTCGTGCGACGACGATATGAATCTGGAGAACTTTCTAGAGAAGAACAAAGAGAAAAAAGACTCAGTTATACACCAACCAAAGGTTGGTTTCCCATACCGATGGGGGAGGGGTGGTGAGTTTGTACCCCATGGAAACGACAGGTTGGTTTCCCATACCGATGGGGGAGGGGTGGTGAGTTTGTACCCCATGGAAACGACAGGTTGGTTTCCCATACCGATGGGGGAGGGGTGGTGAGTTTGTACCCCATGGAAACGACAGATTGGTTTCCCATACCCATAGGGGAGGGGTGATGAGTTTGTACCACTTGGAGTATGAGTGACCAAAATTGACTGACATGTACACAAAAAGGGAGACGAGGATTGGGCTTACTTCACTAGTGAAAATTGGCCTTATGGACCCGCGACGGGGAACTTCAAAGCTCGTTAATCATTTTGGGAAAGAATTTTGGTCGGAACCTTTTTCATATTCGCTTACCCTCGCATTGAAATTCAAACGAGTTAATTCAGTTAATTCAGTGTTCTCAGGCGTACCCACCGTTGAACTTTCGTTAATACAGCATATTTTAACCCACCCAACGGTCAAAATATATTTTTTGAGATGCGCGTATATATTTCAAAAAATAAAAAGTACTATAAAACGACAGACTTACAACAAGCACATTACGACTTACGACTTTTTCAAGAAAATTGACATTTAGACTTTTACCTGTAGAGCATAAGCATTAGATCTTTAAAAGGTTTAGAATTTAGAAGTAATGCTAAAGGTTTCTCTTGGATCATCAATTTTGTTTCATTTTTGTGAGTACTGAATAGGAATTATTGTACAGCACTTATAGAAAGGATCCACAGTACACATGATGGCACATTCCACTTCAGATAACACAAGTTATCTTTTGCACAACATATAGCACCGATTGGCTGGCCGTGGATTGGATACCAACAGCACATGTCTTGAAAATGCACACCGCTGAGCAAATATATCGCACCAAGCATGGTAACAAAGCATGCGCATGAAACACGATAATGTAACTTTCTAACAAGTTAAATGTAATAGAATCACTAACAAATAATGTACTCTTAATAATGAAGGATAATAAATAACTAATTAGTGATTAATAAATGGTTAATTAATAATTAACAATTCACTTTTTAGACTTACTGACGCTAGGTATGACGTCAACTACATATCCATGACGTATATACATACACTTGACGTCATATGTACACCAAGCTATTTACATACACATATCGTGTACATATATATACTTGATTTGCATGCGATTACGTCATCTACGTACTCGTGACGTAATATACATACTCCCGACCTACACGCATATGACGTCATGTACTCACATGACGTAATTTACATATTCATGACGTCACTTAATCTACGTACACACACGTCATCTATGTGCTCATGACGATCATTATGACGTAATTTGCTCACTAAATTTGTACGCATTTTGCGCTTTTTAAAGTCATTGTCAATATTGTTATATTTGAGAACATACGTTTTCCGTAAGCATGACATCGCTATCATATTATTTTTAAAACGTACAATATTGCGAATCAGGCATATTTCATTCTTAGTCCATACGCATGGGTTGATAGCACAGGAATCCCATGCATGTTCATGTCATATTATTGACCAGTTACCTTGTGGTATAATCCACTTTTTAATTTTTTGGGAACATTATTTGACAGGTGCTTCTTCAGCAGCAAGAAACATGTTCGAACAAGGTGTTGAAATGCAGTTTCGCAAAGAACACGAAGAAAATGATAATCTCCCTGAATCGGGGCTCGCGCGTGACACACGCGCGCGATTCGAGCGAGGCGAGGTTCTTCACGCAGAGGGAACGTCAGTTGCTAGAGATGACCTTGATAACGTACACGGTGCTGCTTCTGCTTCCAAGGCAGCGTACCAAGCTGCCACCGAGAGAACTGAGGTAAAGGTGGTCGATGATGAATACAATGTGATGTCTGATGGTTACGACGATAATGTTGATGGTGATAATGATGGTGATGACGATAATGTTGATAATTAGTGGTGATGTTGATGATGGCGATGATGATGGTAGTCATGATGATGGTGATGATGTTGATGATGGTGATGTTGATGATGGTTATGGTGATGGTGGTGAGAATGATGATGATGGTGATAATGATGATGGTGATGGTGATAAGGTTGATGATGATGATGATTACGATGATGATGGTGGTTATGATGACAATGGTAATGATAATTTATAATCTCAGGTAAGACGACAGACAGACATCGAGCAAGAACTAGAGATGGTTTCTCAAGCAATGCAAGACCCAAGTCGATTCAATGATGACGATGAAGAGGACACGAAAGAGGGAAAGCTTGTCGACGAAGAGCTGAGAGCAACTGCTGGAAAAGCATCGGAAGCTAGGTAAACACTAATTTCCGTTCAAGACGGGTTTTGTTTTGTTCTCTTAATTCTCCTTCGTCGTTTTCTTGTGTTCTTCTTCTTCAATTTTTGCTGCTTCTTTACATTTCTTCCCTTCTTCTTCTTCTCCTCCTCTTCCTTTTTCTATATTTTTTTCTTCGTCGTTTTCTTTTTTTTCTTCTTCTTCGTTGTCTTCTTCTTTTCCGTTTCTATTCAATACTTCAATACTTCCTTACTTCCTTTGTCATTGATAAACCGCCACGGGCAGGAGTTCCAGTCGATGTTTTTTATCTTCTTTTTGTGTTCAATAGGAGGCAGTTTGAGACAGGTGGTGCTCAAGCCCATAAATACAGAACAATTGATAATGAAGAATTGCCAACCACTCCAGGTACGAGTGCAATGATATGTCTAGTGTCAACTTACAAACTCTTCCAACCATATTTTACCTAATGTTTATCAGAAGTTTGTCACATCTTGTTTCCCTTTTGGATGCAGCATGTAACAGCTTTCAATTGACAGTTTTGACATTGACATAGATTAAGGTAGACTGCGGTGCACCTTCGAAATCTTCATACACGAGCCTCTGGCTTGAAATAACTTTCACGGCAATATTTTAAGCCCGATTTACACGGTGCAGTTTGTCGCGCGTGTTTTAGAATGTCCTACGACTAGTTTTAGAAGATTGATTTTGAACCTCACGACTAGTCGTATACTACAAATCCCACACGACAAATCGTACCGTGTAAATCAGTTTTTAGACTTTTCTGTCTTCGAATAAAAAACTAGATTGAATTGTGTTGTTCAGTAGTTTATTCTATGTATGTAAATATTTATTTTTTTTATTCTAGGTAGCGCCAAAGACAAGAAGTCACTTTACGAAAGTGGTCAAGTCAATAGACAAGCCAAGAAAACTATCGACGAAGAAGACTTTGGCGTATCAGCAGGTAAAGCTAAAAGTACACAGAGCTTTTATGAACAAGGCAGATTTCAAAAACAACTCAAGAAGATGATCGACGATGAAGAGTTACCTTTGACTTCAGGAAAAGCTTCTGAGACTAAGAGGCTGATAGATAGTGGGCACTATATTCATAGTCATCACAGAGCGATTGAGGACGAGGTTCTACCCGTGGGGACAGGTATGGGGATTTTTTAGAGTATTCATCCAAGACGCTCATCCAAGATCGATCTACGTAACTCTACTCTATTCTGAAATAATAAAACATTAATGGGGTACCTAGATCACGTGTTGTGATTTAACAATAGCAGTAGGTAATAGGGATGGTTAGTAATTCAATTAAGTTGACGCAAGTCAATAGACCACAGGCAGCCCAAGCAATCTGTCTTCTTTTTAAAATGGCTGTTCATTGGAAGTAGCTTGCTTGGGCTGCCTGTGAATGGACTAACATAATACTAATGTACTTAGCTAATAAGATATGAGGAATTGATTTCATCTTTACTTACATTAATGCATTTATTTTAACCGTTCAAGCTTATGGTGTAATGTTATACGTTAATGCATTTAACAAGAAAATTGTCTTTATGATTAATTTTATCACCATAATCATCACCAAGACTGCCATCTTTATCACCAACTCTATCAACATTCTTATCATCATCATCATCATTATCTCCATCAATGTCATCACAACTTCCATCATCTTAATTACTTGTGAATGTCATTATCACTATCATCATTACCACCACCACCGTATACCATCACCGTATCAGCATCATCATCACTATCATCATCACCACTATACCATCATCATCATCCCTATCACCACCACTATCATCATCATCACCACTGTATACCATTAGTATCATCATCATCATCACTATCATCATCGCCACCTTTATACCATCAGTACCATCATCATCATCACTATCATCATCACACCACTGTATACCATCATTATCATCGCTATCATCATCATCACCACTGTATACCATCAGTATCATCATCATCATCGCTATCATCATCATAATTGATGTCTTTGTTGATGCCTTAGGAGCAGCTCGTGAGCAGAAGAAACTGATAGAGCAAGGGGCCTACATACATGCACCGAAGAAAACTGTTGACGAAGCTGAGCTGGATGTCGCCAGAGGAGCTGCCGATGAACACAGACGAAGGTTATTGATTAGTCTTAGTCATCTGTAGTAAACGATCCCTATAAGTCTTGAATAACTATTGAATAACTTTCAAAGCAAATCAATTGCCGGGTACAGTCAACTCTCGCCTTACTGACACCCCGGTATTACGGACACCTCGCTATTGCGGACAGCAGATCAATCCCCGTTTAAATGAGAAATCTATGGAAGCAGCTCTTGCTATTGCGGGCTCTCTCTGTTGTGGACTAACTACAATTCTGTTTGATGAAAATTCATTATTTAAAAACAAAATCGCACCAATAACGAACGAAAACTTTTTTTGTCTTAAGTAAATAAACATAAACTTATCTTTCTCGTTTTTCAGGTTTGAACAAGGTGTCCAAGAACACGAGCCCATAAAAACAGTCGACCATGAAGAACTACAATGTGCACGCGGTGCTGCCGATGAACGAAAACGTCTATTCGAACAAGGTATTCCAGAGCACGAGACCAGACGAACGATCGATCAGGAAGAAGAACTCGCCTTTGCACGGGTTGCTGCTGAGAATAAAAAGAAATTCGAGCGTGGTTTCCAAAGTGGTGAAACGAAAAGAACGATCGATCAAGAGGAGGAGCTAGCGTTTGCACGAGGCGCTGCCGAGAATAAAAAGAAATTCGAGCGTGGTTTCCAAAGTGGTGAAACGAAAAGAACGATTGATCAAGAAGAGGAGCTATCGTTCGCTCGTGCGTCGGAAAGCAAGAGGCTTTTTGAGCAAGGCGTACAGAGCCAAACAACCAAAAAGACCATTGAAGATGAAGAAGAGTTGGCTTACGCCAAAGGAGCCGCCAATACGAGGAAGATGTTTGAAGAAGGACAACTTGAGAGCAAACCAAAGAGATATATCGATGAAGAGAACTTCCAAGGTTCGAGAACTGCAGGGAGGGCTGGGGACAGTAATGGTGTAGAGTATCATTATGAAGCATCTGCTAGGTATATATCACGCAAGCCTTTAGAACGATCTTTAATGGTGATGTTGTTGTTGTTATTATTGTTGTTATTGTTGTTGTTATTGTTATTGTTGTTGTTGTTGTTGTTGTTGTTGTTGTTATTATTGTAGTTATTATTGTTGTTATTGTTTTTGTTATTGTTGCTGTTTTAATGTTATCGTTTTTAGTGGTGCTGTTGTTGTAGTTGTTGTTGTTGTTGTTGCTATTATTTGTCGTTATTACTATTGTTACGGATTATGATGATTTTGTGCGACATTCATGATATCAATAGGCAATTCTATTACACATGAATCCTGTAGTCGAAATATCCAACACAAGCCATTCCCGATTTTCATAAAAACTGAATCATTATTCTTACCTCATGAATTGTTGGCGTCAGGTTTCAAGAACAACCAAGAGAATCCCCAGATAAGAAAGCCCTACAAGACGAACTGTCCACCATTCAGGGTGAAGCCAATGAAAGGAGAAAGTTCTTTGAACAAGGTGGATTTGAAAACACTCTAAAAAAGAAGACTATTGATGATGAAGAGTTGCCTATAGGTTCGGGAGCACTAGAGAAAACAAGGCTGATAGAACAAGGTAAGTAATTATTTCTTATCTTGCCTGCTTGCCTGCTTGCCTGCTTGCCTGTTCGGCCTGCTGGCCTGCTGGCCTGCTTGCCTTTAGTTTACTAAGAGAAAACATTTTGTCTGTGTATTCGTAGGTTATTTTCGATCGGAACCCAAGAAGTACATAGACGAGGAAGAATTCCCAGAGACAATGAGACCTCGTTATGCAGCTGCATCTACCACAGAGGAAGACGAGCCCGCTAGATATGTCTCAAGTGATGCAAAACCTGGAAAAATACCCTCGTAAGTAATAACACACGTGCCACTCTTTATCTCATGCTTTTTTCGTTCGTTCGTTCGTTCGTTCGTTCGTTCGTTCGTTCGTTCGTTCGTTCGTGTACTCGTTCGTTCGTTGATTTGTTCCCGCGTACCGCTCTTCTCTCATTGCTTGCTCTTCCTCTGCTTGTTCTTGCGTGACACCAGTAAGACTTGTCCCTTCAAGATTAAGCAGTTGATCACCAACCTCAATATTACTTGAAAGATAACATCGATAAAAAAGTTATTTCGTTTGTTCATTCGTGCGCTCGTTTGTTCGTACGATTGTTCGTTCGTTCGTTCATTAATAAATTGATTGATTGATCGATTTATTGATTGATTGAAGGATTGACATACATTTTCTTTGATGCTCTTTTTCTTTGTAGACATCACGTTGTTGAGGAAAACACTACAGAACAAAGCGATACTGGTTCTTTCTCTATAACAGTATCTAGTACTCAAATCACAACCGAGGACCATTAGAGCAACATAGGTTATAACACGAAATCTGCGTTAAAAAATTCTTTCGTTTGAGGAAATAATAGTGAACAGATATGGATAAGTTGAAGCGTTATCTCGAGATAATTTTGTTGATGTTTTGCATGCCCACTCTAGAAATCTTAACAAGTACATAATCTAGAACAGATCAAACACAGTACAACAGACGGACCGACAAAAACTGAAGTAAGCAAGCATGATATGAAATAAAAGCATTCATTTTGTATGCAGTATAGTATAGACCTTTATCACCTATCACCACGACTGCGTAAAGCCTTGTTTCCATATAATCGCTACGATCGCTAGGGTCGAGCGCTACGATCGCCAATAAAAGTAATCTACATCCCTGGGATCGCTCAAATTCTATCTCGCCGATCGAGTTGAGCGATCGAGCGCATCTAAACACATCGTTATTTCTAGGAAAAACAGGAAAAAACTGAATATTTTAAGTCTTTCAGCGATCGTAGCGATCATATGAAACCAGACTTAAGTAGTACAGCCGCGACAAACTCTACGTTTACTGTGATAGATAATCTCAGCGGCAATGTACCGATTACATAGACTATAGCACTAGATTGCATTTTACTTTAATAAAGTGCTCGCAGCAAGAAAAAATTATCTTTAATAATCAGTCAGAGGAAAAAAACATGTTTTAGATAAATCTTTTGATCACACATATAGAAAACAGAAGGGGAAAAAATCTTAATTAGTCATCGTTTTCACTAAGCAGGTTGAATTTATAAACAATGCAACTTTTACGCAGTAACCGGATCAAAAGCAACTTATCAAACAACACTGAGAATATGTATAAAATTCGGTTCGTTTTGCGTTTTGAAATTTATCTGAGCTAGTGCGGACAAAGCCCAACAAAACTCTTCCCTGTCAACAGATTCTCTCTCGTTTAAGATTCTTGCCGAGAAAGAAGAAAGCACAAACGAGAGAGACTGGAACCAAACCTCGCGTCATAGAGACAATTTGACTATTTATAAGTGTCAAATTTGAAAAAGTAGTCATTAAATGTTATCAAATATTAGACAAATCGTTAGAATACTGCATTCGGCTTACAAGTTTAAAGTAAGATATAATTTACAAATGCGAAAAAATGTTGTGTACATTGTGTTTGCAATTGCACCCAACTAAGTACTCATAGTTTAATTAATAAGATATGAATAAAGTTCAAACAGTAAGAAAGTGAAGCATTGTTTTTACTAGATAACTATTGCACTTTCTTATTGTTTGAGATTAAATTAAAAAAAATAAAATTTCAGTTGTTTTTTGTTCTAAAGTATGAACAATGTTTAATTTTGATCAATGCAAGTGAATAATGCACACACATTGCTAGAGAACGAAATCATGTAGTATAAAGAAGTGTGACTGAGTAGAAAATATCATTGTATTTTGATAACAAATATTGTGATCGACGTGTTCACCGTAAAGAAAGGAAATAAAATAGTTGTAAACACCAATTGCAAATCTGTCATTGTTGTTGGTTTTGTTCATTGTCAGCGAGTGCTCACTATACTGTATATCTAGGTTTCGAGAATTACCCCCCCCCCCTCTCCTCCCCCACGTTATCGATAGTGATCATGGTGTTTATGATGGTGGTGGTGATGATAGTGATGATGATGGTGGTGATGATGATGGTGGTGATAATGATGATTATGGTGATGATGATGATAGTGGTGGTAGTCAGGTTATGATGATGGTGATGATGATGATTATGATGATGATGGTGATAGTGGTAATGGTAATGGTGGTGATGATGATGGTGGTGATAGTGATGATAAGGGTGATGATGATAGTGATGACGAAGATGATTATGGTGATGATGGTGATAGTGGTAATGGTGGTGATGATGATGACGATGATGATTATGGTGATGATGGTGATAGTGGTAATGGTGGTGATGATGAAGGTGTGATAATGAGGATGGTGTTAATAGTGTTGGTCAGTGATGGTAGTCAGATGATGCTTGTGATGATGATGGTGGTGATGATGGTGATGGTAGTGTTGGTGATGATGATTAATTCCGATAATGATGGTAATTTTAACGGTCTGTTGATAATTGTCGATGATCCTGACCGGATAATCGGTTGTCTAGTACACGGAGATGATAGTTGTGTTTGCTCATTACTTTATAATGACCTCACGCTAGCTAAATACGACTGCTGATACCTTTAGAAGTGGCTTTGTTTTGTTATTCAAAACTGCCACCTGCTGGCCATTTATCTCTTGCTGCAATGAGTAATGCATTCCCTTTAAAGTATGTAGATATTCAACAATGGCCCCTTGCCGCTAACTCACTTCTGTTTGTACAATTTTAGATGACTTAAGACATGATTCACTGCTATCACTCTGAGATATGAATAAGTGTTGGGTATATGTGTGCAGGAATGCAGAAACTAGTCTATTAGAGTAGTTAGTAGATACAAAACCCATGAAATATGATTTAGCTTATTACAATTTATTACACTTTATTACACTTTATACAGTCACTTTAATTATTACACTCTATTACACTCTATTATACACTCTTTTACACTTTATTTCTCTTTATTTCTCTTTATTACACTCTATTACACTTTATTTCACTTTATTTCTCTTTATTTCTCTTTATTACACTCTATTACACTTTATTACACTTTATTACACTATATTACACTTTCTTACACTTTATTAAACGTTTTGAAACGACTCTTATTGCGTTTGTTGAATAAATTGCAAAAACTTGTTTATGACTGAAACAGAATCCAATTTCGTTTGTGAAGCAGGGCACAAACATACCCACGAAATAAAATCAAGTTGAAAATGTATAATATATTGCGCAAACACTAAATGAAAATCAACTTACATGAATATGTAGAGTACAGCGCAGTACAAATTGCTATTGTGAAAACCCAGCTCAGATACTTCCACAGAGTGAAATCAAATTTGAATGGCATGGAGTAAAGTATAACAGTGCCTCTGGGATGGAACAGATTCAAAGATATCAAATGAGTTGAATCAGCGAAAAAACTTTAATTTAACAATATATATGATATTTTTAATTATGATGCGATGTAAGAAATTATGTTTCATTTAGGATGATTTTTTATTCAACGTACGTCATAATGTCGACTTAATTTATCGAGCCCCATTAAACGTGAACAGACTTGCACATTTTGAGTGGCCGATGGGTGTATTATAATGCAAAGTAGTTATTGAAAATCATTCAACTGAATAATAAATTAATAGCGACAATGAAAGGCGTATTTACAGTGCACAGATTTGTACCTAACATTGACCTTAGTTATTGTATCGAAACATAACAAAATTAATCAAAAATAAAGAGCAACTATACTAAAGTGGACATCAAACAAACTAAAGATTGCTTGCAAAAAATTCAAAAATTAATCAAAAGACTGAGCGTGATCTTGTACAAAGCAAATATAATTCAGTTAAACAAAATAAAAGCTAGATTCTTTTGTCAAGAGATAATTTGCTTGTGTTCCAAGGACTTTTCCGTCTTAAAGACTATAAGCTGCAGAATAAGAAAGTATATATATATATATATTTTTTTTTTTTTTGGAAAACGGTAAACGTGATTATGTCGCGCATTGTTGAGCGTATTTTGCTAAGTAGTAGTCCCCCGGAGAATTGCGAAACTTTGTAAGTGGTCTTCCCTTGAGTGCTTTGAGTGCGTTCAAGTCCATCAAAATTGCTCAACAAATTCGCTAATTTTCTATCCAAATTTACATTTAAAAAAAAATTATTTTCCTGGTTTTAAATTAAGCAGATTTCTCAAGTTGAATCTGAATATAGGGGAATACATATCGCCAAATTTATTAGATTTTCTTTTTAGGGACTCAAGATCAGTGTGAAACGCGTACGGTTGTCGAGAATTATGCAATTGTTCGAAATTTCTGAAATTTCCGTGTGTATATGAATGTTAAAAAAACTGTAATTGCTCAATAATTTTTCTCGATTTATTGCAATTATTGAGGTTTTTTTTGTTTTTTTTTCAATGTTTGCACGCTATATTTTTCGCTCTTTTTCGCCACATTAATAGTTGTTTGATTATCTTTATTCAAAACGATGATATTTTAACTGTAAAGGTTTTCCCTTATAATTAGGTAGACAATTTGCTGCTTTTAAAGTTCATTATGACAATATTGAGCAATTCATTAAAAAAATCATTAACTCGTCAAAATTTATTAGAAATATTCAATGTTTTTTTTTATTTGCTAGATAGTCGTCAAAAAGCCTTGAAATTGCACAGATGATGGATGAACAAGAAATTTGATAGGTCGAGCTTTGCTATGTTAATTCTAAAAACGCGCACTTTTCTACATATTTATCCCTCAACTTTTTGTCTTTGTTTGCTCAATATTTCACCTCAAAATCCACCATTACTCAAACAATTAACAAGTACTTTGACATATTCTTGTTTATTTACACAAAAGTCTAGAAGTTCTGTCTTTTCTTGTTTTGCTGAAACATCCTTGTTTGCGCGGGTTTTCTAAAGTAATATATATACTTCTAACAACAGCCCTCGACAAAATGGCGATTGGTTAAAAATCCTTCTCTGGTTTATGGTCGCTTATCTATTTGAATGGACATAATTTTGCCTCAAGCTACAGAATAGTGTTATCTTTAAAAAAGAGGTATAAAGCTCTTACGAATCTCGAGTATTTCAAAATTGAAAACTAAAAAGATAAAAGGTAATAATGCTCTTAAAAACAAGAATTTTTATATTTTTTTGTTTTTTTTTGGTTGAAAATTTCAAACAATTTAAATTGAAAAGCATTGCCCAATATTATAAAATATGAAAATTTTTATCGTTAAACTAATTATATTTTCCATAATCTACAATTTAGATTAGATAAAGAATTTTATTAAATACTTTAATGCTTCATAGTTGACAATATTTTTTTTCCTTCTTGTAATTTGAAAGTCGTCACCGTTCAGCATTTTTTTGCGAAAATGTTCATGCTTATAAGCAAAAAGCTTTACCCAAAATATAAAAACAGACATTTCATTACATCTTTATTAATTATTAATTTCTTCATTACTATGCAGAGAGAGATAAGATCCAAAATGAAAATAAAATATTTTCCACAGCCGGAAAAATTCAAATTTTGATGGTGATCTTATTCGTTTCTACACATATATTTCTATATAGCTAATAAACTTCTCATAGAAACTCCTAGATTGGCAAAACTTCACTTGAAAAGCAGATGCATTTTCAAGATAAGTGTGGAATAATTTTCAATTGACTATTTCTGCACATTCTTATGCAGATAAAAACGCTTCTTTGAATAAATGTACAAGCAAAAATTGTTCAGGTATTTCAACGAAAATGTCTTCTTCTAGTACGCGCGCTGCTATTTTAGATCAAACTGCAAAAAGTTCAAGTCAGATTGTACTTTTGAATTCAAAATAATTTAATTGCTTAAAATTAAAATTTCCCTTTTCTTTTAACAGTCAATCTCTCAACTGGGAATGCAGTTTTCGTTCCGCTAACTTGCGTTTTATAACAACAATAACAAAATAAGAATATTGATTAAACAGATCGAATTCATTTTTCACAAAAGCGCTAGCTCAGCAAACATCGATTTTCAATCTGGTAACATTTGTAGTTTTTCAAGTCTATATGAATTCCATGTTAAGTCTTTCTCAAGTAAAAGAAAACCCATTCTTTCCTTCTTTGGTGACGTCCCTTGCAGATAGTAACATTACTTCAAAGCATTCTCGATGCCCTTTTTCCCAAGCTAAGAACATAGGAGTCCTTCCGCGCTTATCAGCAAAGCTCACGTCGGCTCCTCTCTCGACTAGAAGCTCCACACTTTCTAAATTTCCCTTTAATGCAGCCTTGTGTAAAGGAGTCTGACCGGATGAGCTTGGTTTGTTTACATAAGAGGGATCCTTGTCTAACAAAATTTTAAGTTCTTCCACGGAATTTTCAGATGCTGCGGCTAGAAGAAGAGCGTATTTCGAAAAAGTCACATGTCGATTCGTTTGCGGTGAAGAAGTTGCCGAATCTGAATCGGACGACCATCCGATTGAGCTTTCTCTTCTAAGCGCTGGTTTCAAAGTAAATGATTGTGCTCTTTCAATAGTTTTTAAGCGTTGTACTTTGATATGTTTCGGTGAATTAAAACGCCGAGTCAAGCTGGGTAACCTTGGACTTCCAAATGATGTAATCTTTCTCAATTCGCTCGAAATGCTTGAAGAATTGAGTGAGTCGTTGGAAAAACTTGAATTTATACTCGCTTCTGAAGAGGCTTTCCTTAAAGGATTCTTCGTAGGTAGTTTAAAAGAGTCTTTACGAAGAAGAATTGTCAACACATGCTCTTTTAGTTTGGATAACTTGTCTCTTTTTTCCAGTTTAAGGTTTTCTTCGATCATGGCGTCGACAACCTGAGCGTTTTCACGAAGTACAACTTAGTAATTGTGAATTTTTTCTTCCTTTTGATAAATTTGGATAATCCTCTCGCTTTTGAGTCTAGTAATCAACTGGTCTTCTGCCCACTCAGAGGCAACTCAAATATGCTGGAGTTTAATGAATTATTAATGTGGAATAATTCAAGTCTTTTGATTCGCTATTGTTTGTGTTTAAGCAATCGTGACTCAAACTGTGCCTTGTGCACGCTTCCATATACATCGTTAAGTACGTGACTACTTTGGAAAAAAAGAAAGAATTCGATAACAAAGAAAAAATATGAATTCAATTAACTTCATTTTATGATTTATAAAATCACTGAAATCGTCACCACCATTATCATCATCGTCATCAGATATAGCATTTTGAGACGTTTATTTTCAATGTAAGACCTTGTAAAGCTGAATATCGTTAACACACAAGTTATACCTTCAACTGTAATTAGAAGGAAAAAAAAGAATTCGAGCAGAAAGATAGGTATATCAATTCAAGGCACTTCATTTCATTTTCGATAACACCATTGCAAACACCATCATCAGCAAAATCAACATCAACAAAATCAACATCATTGATCAATGTAACGACTACCACAAATGCCAACACCACCGTCGTTTTCTACTTCGTTTTAAACAAAAATATAATGATACCGCAAATCGATAATCGTGCCATAACCTCGTCAAACGATCTTCAATACGTAAAAATGTCTCTTCGATGCTGACTGACAAATGATCATAATTGTAGCTGGCAAATCGAAAGTACAACTGGCAATATTTCACCGTATGATCCGGTTGAAGTCATACACATTTATAAAGAAAAAGAAAGATTAAGAATTAAAAAAGAAGAATTCAAAAATATATATCTAGCCGTAGTTCATTTATTTCATTACTGACGCGAAAAAGTAGACTAAATTTTAACTGAAAGCTGAAATTTGGCTAGACCACTGATCCAGGCCCTTTTAAAATACATAATATATGATAAACTCTTTGGAACGTCAATAATTGACTTATGTATAGCATTATCTGAAAATCACAGTTGTGATAACAGTCGATAACGATAACGTCACGCTCATAGTTTTTTTTTTGTTTTTTTTTTTTGTCGGTTTGCAAATTTTTAAATAATGCACATCACGAATGCCACTCGAGAAAACGAACGGTAAAAGAGAACTAAGGAGACGAAAGGAAGGAAGACATGTAGGAGAAACGAAGAGAGGAAATTTGAAGCAATTAGATTGATCGTTTGAAGTAATTATTGATGATTAATCAGTCGATCGAATGGATGGATGGATAGATGGATTAACAAGACTGCACAGACATGTGGAATACATATATATAGGAACTGTCGATGATCGGGAGAGACAAATAAACGAGAAAATTAGTTTCGGAAAGCTGGGAAGGATAACAGATCAATCAATAAGAGAAACCAACAAATGAAATCAAGGAAATTGAACATGTGCAAAAAGGCTATAGACAATCCGCGTATTCACTTGACTGGCCACAAAACAATAGATTTACACCGAGGCTGGAGTGTATAAATCCATACATTTTCTGTATATTTTATACAATCCATCCTCGACGTAGATCTATTGTTTTGTAGCCAGTCCAATTAATGCGGGGTAAGTCCTTGAGTCCTTAAGGCCTTGAAAACGGTCTTTAAACGGCTAACAACTTAAGTATATCTAGTACACATGCGCAATTTATGTTTTTCAAGGGCCGTACCCACATGGAACATTGCTTGTTTTGCACTGCGCACAGTTCTGCGCATATTTCGAATTTCAGAGTTTTACATTTTTTACCATCAATAGATACAGAGCTATGTCTGAGAAACACTTTAACGTAAAAATACGAACAGTTTTTACTTTTTCAAGCGAAAAATAGTGAATTTCTTTAAACTCGCCTCAGTCCTTACTCGGTAAAACTTGATATTATTGAATGTGAGGATATTTCTCAAAATATCTCGCAAACCAATACGGGCACCTATCTTTTTTTTTTCATAATATCATTTGAAATCATGTTTTTTTAAAACATATATGATCGATGACAAAATTCTATGGCTGAAATTCTCGAGATTTCGAAAAGTGTTTCGTTAAAAGCATCGATGGGGTCAGTACAAATTCGAATATTTTGTTAATTTTATTTTTGCTTTATTTCTCTTCTCGGTTGAATTTTAGTGCAAATCGCGATCGTTTTCTTTACATCCATAGCCCAATGTATAAGGAGCACATTAAAGCACATTCAAAACATTTGTTATTGACCAAACTCAGTAAAGAGAATGATACACGTTTTTGAATGTTAGACGCTAAATTGACAAAAGTGGGTATAATTTAAACATTTTTCTCACGAAATCTAATACGGTGAACCCATTTTTTTTATCTTATATTTTTGATGAAAAACTCAAAATGTTTTACTGTAGAAATTTTTATCAAATTTCTATGGCTAGTTTTATTTCTACGGAATTACTTAAACTAACAGGAACAGCCGAACTCATATCAAGGTACGTAGGAATAAAATTCCTCCATCAAAGATATAAACTACTGACAAAATAATTGAGTTAGATAAAGTTCTCACAACCTGTCTACTGTTAATTCCGTTTTTCAAGAGCTGGACCCACATGGATTATTGCTTTTACACTTCAAATGCAATTAAGTAGCAGGAACAGGAACTCGCATCTATGTACGTAGAAATAAATGTCCTGTATTGAAGATATACACCTAATAATTGAATGAGATAAAGTTATACTCACTTAAGGATAGTACAACAGCTGGGAATGACGTCATGCAGGAACAGGAAGTAACTAAAGCGAACCCTGTTAACAAGAATGAATGAATTAATCATTTATTAAACAAACATGAATTTCAATATCCAAAAATGTGCACCTGTTTCAGGCATAGTTAGTTTTAGACTACGAAAAAGGGAAACTGGGAATTTGAAACAACAAAAACAACAAAAACGGAATTGATACACGCTGTCACAACAAAACATCAGAGTAACTAAATCTTTGTGTTGTAAGAATTCTTTTTTAATACTCAATGGTGTTTTATTTTGTTAGCTATGCACAATGGCTATCAATAAACTTCGAATTAAAAACGTACTTCAACAGCTCATTAATTCTTTTTCAATATTTGCTAAGTCATTCATGCATCCATCTATCTATGAATCTATATCCATCCAGATGTCCATCCATCCATCTACTCATTCATACATTCGTTCATTCATTTTTTAGTCTATTCTGTTACTTATTCATGCATTCATTCATTCGTTTATTCGTGTATTCTTTAATGTATTCATTTATCGAGACATTCAGCTATAAATCATTCTTTTTTAGCCGATATCATAGAGTCTAAATAACTCCCAAACATCCTGTTTGTTTATTTATAACAATGCAAAACCACCAAAGCAATTAAGTACCTTTTATTCGCCTCTCATTTTGGCTATATTTGGTGACAAAAACTTTAATCCTCTTAATAAACCGTAATGTGGTGGTTTGTAGATCACCTCGACTAATGTGTTTTGTGGGCGATATATATCATTATAATTATATGACTGTATGCCGTATTTCCACATTCCTAATTACTATTGTCATTTTGGCGGGAAAATACGGGTCGTCGCGCACGCGCCTGCTATGATCAATACATCTTCATAACAATCTAAACTTTTCATGCTGTCTGTATTCTTGTATTTACATTCGCCAAATAAATCACTGGTTCGTATTCTTATTCATCCTGATGAAGACTACCACGGTGTAGCCGAAACGTCAATTTTGTAAACTCATCGTGCTTCAAACAGAACATGCGCGTCTATATTGGGAACACGAGAACCTGAAAATTTCTATCGTATTCTTTCTATTTGATTTCTATGTTAAAGAGCTAAAGCACATAATTTTAATCAATTTAGGAATCATATCTTATTTTCTCTACAAACTATATGTCACGTCTTTTACAGGATACGTTTTGCAAGAATCTCACAAAGTGAAACCATGATAGTTTCAAAGATAATAGATCATGTACTAGTCGTATGATCAGAACATGTAATATTAAACGCATAATTTAGTCAGCATAAATAGAAGCTACATGTAAATCACAGAAAAACATTTAACACACAATCCAGAGACGGTGGGAATGAGCTGAGCAGGTCTCAGTCAAGGTTGACAACAGCCAAGTTTGGAAGTCCTACTCAAAGCTAGATTAATCAAAAGTATTTGGATCTTCTTAAGAATCACTGTTATCTGATCTCTACTGATTTAGCTGCATCATGCGGTTTTGGTGTGGAGGTTGGGATTTTAGTCACAAGCTAAAAATCATTTTTAATTTGCGATATGTTCCTGTGTCACCCTCAACCGGCAGGGAGTTGAGAACTATAAATGACGAGGGAGGAAAACCAGATAATCTGGAGAAAACCCCACGTGGCAGAGGAGAGAGAAACAACACTTCTAACAAACTCTACTGGGATGGATCTTTACCTAGCACTCTGGATTGAATTCCTCATTTTAAAATCATAAAATACAATAACAAATCAAGTGACTGAGGCAAGGCGCCCATCTGGTCCACTGAAACAGTGACTTTCCCACTGGGGGAAGGTAGGTCTTTACACAACCGGACTTCAAAACAGTGTCTTCCCCCCTAGGGGAGGAGACGTCTGTACACAGCCGGCTATACAAAACAGGAACATGCCATAAACCACTGAGAGAAACTGTTTAAATTTCGCAAGAATTTATCCCTTAATGTTTACCTTGCATAAACTACATTGACGTACTACATTGGCCTCACGCGACCTCTTGACTAAACAACATTTAACAACGTCACTTACATTTATCTATTGCTGATAGACAGCACTGAAACTGCCATAGAAACTCCAAGAGTGGTTGTTTCTCGAAAATACTGTTGCGTCAGTAGTATTGCTAAGGAGACGGAACTTTGCAATTAGGACGAAAGTTCTCTACTTCGTTTGTATGAATGAATCAACTCGAGCAAGTTTTCGCATAGCGTGTCTTTGTTATTCATGCGCCAACGAGACAGTGATTGGCCGTTCAGAATCTTTTGTGCTGTGGTTGGCTCATTAACATAGCAATTCGCTTGCAATATGTTTGTATGTAAACAGTGTATATCGCAAGTTTTCGCATAGCGTGTCTTTGTTATTCATGCGCCAACCAGACAGTGATTGGCCGTTATTTCAATAGAATCTTTTGTGCTATGGTTGGCTCATTAACATAGCAATTCGCTTGCAATATGTTTGTATGTAAACAGTGTATATCGCTATTGTTATATGTGTTTTAAAAAATGTTAATGAACCAGAGGAGCTGTCTGCTAATGAGCATTGCACGCATATGGTATAAGTACGCTTTCATGCACAAAAGCAAAACCAAGTTCCATGAGCTAGATTATGTATAAGAAGTGAACATTTTGTAAGATTTAATTTAATTGTCAACGGCAGGTTTGGAGTCAATTTAACGTCCGTTTGCTTAGTTGACATTCTATCTGCATTGATCAATTATCATCGAAAGAAAGTTTACAACGCACACTTTGCATCATTGCGCACAATTTGTTCATTGTTGCGATATGAAGGTCGCACATGTTTATTACGTGCGCACAATTTGTTCATTGTTGCGATATTTCGCACATATTTTTTACGTGCGCACAACAGAAATACGTTTTTTAACAACAACAAAAATATCACTTATTTTTATTTGCCAATGTTTTTGTGACTAAATCACTGTTTAAAAAAACTGCATGGAAACTCGTTGAATAATTTTTTTAAATCATTTATCGAGTATGATATAACCATAAAATATGGATAAATATTTAGCTTTGAAGTAAACGACTTAGGAATGTACTCTCGGAACAACTTACATTGTCAATAACTTTAATCGCTTTAGGGGTTATAAACCCTTTGAACTATACCAGAACCTTAACATGGGCATATATTTTTTATGATTTTTTTTTTTTTTTTTTTTTTTTTAAATCTAATTGCTTATTGCTAATTGCTCACTCTAATTGCTACCAGTACCTTCATTTTCTAATAAGCCACAAGCACTATGACGTCACATGTAAACAAATCTATTGTTTTAATGCTAAGAACCATGGGCAAAAGAGGGGATTCGACATCTTTGCTTGGCTGACCTGTGTAAAACAGAGAGGTAATGGAGAATGGGGCAAGAAGGGGAGGAATCTCGTCACTAGTCCCTGGCGGCAAAAATAACCGTTGTTTAGTGCAAAGGAAGCCCAAACTAGGATTTCAAAGGAAGTAAAAAGTAGTTGCCAGCCAAGGTGACTGGTATTGGTGTAGTTAAATGCCAACAAACTGCCAACTGTCCGATCCTTTCATGTTTAACACGAAAACAACCTTCCTTTGTTGATCCTCGCCGAGAGATTATGCCTTATTTGGTATTCTTCTTTCTGTCTCTCAAAGAAGTCATTCGCGCCGTTTTTGATCAACAACTGCGCACAATCATAGTTCTGATGGCGTATCGCCGTGTGTAGGGGCGGCCAACCGTCTAAATCAGGGGTATTTACACTCTCCCCAGACTCTATCAACTCTTTGAGTCGCTCAATATTTCCCGCTAAAACCACACGGTGTATTTCGGGAACGTCAGGGTCTATGTCCAGGACCTCGCCCTCTAAGAGGATAGCGGGGAGTGGTGACGAACTTTTCCTTTCTTCTTTAGTGTGTTCCTTTTTAGCGTTTTTTATCGTCAGCGGGCGTTTGTTTCCTTGTATTAGCGAGTGGATGTTAGGTTGGGATTTGGCGCGCCCTCGGGGGTCTGGTGATGGCTCTTTCAGATCCATTAGGTTTGAAAGTTCTAGAATTTCAGAGAAAGATTTATCAGGTAAATGCACAAATTAAACAGATAATAAATTAATGAATAATGATGGCAAATTAATGATATGTAGTGATGGTAATGATGATGATGATGACAGTAATGATGATGATTATGATGTTGATGACAGTGATGATGATGGTGGTGGTGGTGGTGATGATCGGCAAAATTTCAAAGTTCGCACATTTATGAAACTATTTTTTCATCATAAAATTTAACCACGTTGAACTCATTGGGAACAAAAACAAACATCGTTAACACGTTGAAATCTAGAATATTAATTAATTACAACTTCACTATGCAAAATTGATCAAGTTCCTAAGTAACCCAGTTATTTGAAATAAAGAGTCGTTAATGATGTTAACTAATGTAACTCTATTTTTATATCAAATCTGTGATTAAAAATAGTTACTGCATTTATTTAGAAGTTCTTCTCTGAAATTTTTACAAATATAGGATGCAAAATAACGAATATTTCAGTACTATAATCTATTTGATAGTATAAGTTAGATTGGCTCCCAAGAAGAAAATTTGCTATGTTAACTGTTTGCTTACAAAACTGCGAAGCGATATTTACATTGCACTCGAAAAGTGTCCAAACTGATTCAATCTATGATCTTAAAGCTTGTACTAGAAAAATCCGACGATATTTTCTTCGATTATTATCATTTATCATCAATGACTACAGTTGTTGTTTTTTCGAAGTGTAAATGCCAATCAAAAAAAGCAAAAATTTGGAAGGAGCCGAGAGAGAGTCTGTATAGTTTTGACATCCAATTACAGCTGTTTACTTACCAAAGTTCGAAGCAAACTTTCAGTTTGTTGAGATAATAAGTCTTCTCTTTTCTTTTCCCAAAAAAAGATACTTTCGTCAAGCTGTCAACGCCTTTTCCGTTTTTTTTTACTAGAACCGAGTTACATCAAACTCGAATGTTGTTTTAAACTAGAACTGTTTTCAACCGGAAAGCTTCTTCAGTGTTTTTATAGCTCTAAAACAAAAGTTTGCATCTCACAAAAGGCAGCGAATAAAAGCTTCTAAATTGGCCTTTTCAAATTAAACTTAAACAAAGGAAAATGGACAAATCCTTATGTAAAAGTTTTAGACAAACTTAAGGTTCAATTATTCATACATTTATACATGATTTTGGTAACATGAAAGTTCATGAAAACTTACCATAATCTATGTTGCAGCTAGAATTCAGAAAAAAAACTTTCAAAATCTGCTATAATCTTTCTTGAGTTAATTAAGTGCCGGCTGTACGTACTTAAATCCTTTTGTTTTGTCTTCCTCACCTCAATTGTGCCATACACTATTAAGTTCGAAGACCAAAGAGTTAAGGAAAATGAATTTGAAATTGAATATTCTTATCAAGTAAATATTTACGAACGACAAACACTTGACAAAGACATCAACCAAAATTCGTGCAAAAAATTAGAACAAGAATTCAGTCTTAAAAGCTTAGAAGCCAATAATAGATTATTTTTTTAGAATACCCAGGTGTTAATGGTTTTTTGAAGCGTCTTTTGAATTTTTTCTTATTTTAGTGAAATGCGACGCATATTGACGGCGTCACTTTGCTTTTAACGTCATAATGACGTCATTTTCCGTCGTAAATTTTGTTCACAACACATGATTTTGTTTTGTTCTTGTTTTATGTGTTTTGGGCTGATGGGCACACTTGAAGTGATTTCATGTTCAAAGCATTGATTATGTATTTGAGTATTTTGAATAGCTAATTTAGTGGGAGACTGATTCGCTTGCTGTAGGAAAATAAAACATTTCATGGTAACATAAAAGATGAATATTAAATAAATATGATACACACTGATGTTCGATTAAAAATAAGTAAAAAAAATGGCAAAAATAACAAAAAAAATTTTTTTGTATTCAAGTCACTTATTTTTTTCATACGAAATTTTCTTGATTTGCATTGTGCGAGCACTCGTTCGATTGTGTTTCTTCTTCTCTTCTCTTCTCTTCTCTTCTCTTCTCTTCTCTTCTCTTCTCTTCTCTTCTCTTCTCTTCTCTTCTCTTCTCTTCTCTTCTCTTCTCTTCTCTTCTCTTCTCTTCTCTTCTCTTCTCTTCTCTTCTCTTCTCTTCTCTTCTCTTCTCTTCTCTTCTCTTCTCTTCTCCTCTCCTCTCCTCTCCTCTCTTCTCTTCTCTTCTCTTCTCTTCTCTTCTCTTCTCTTCTCTTCTCTTTTATATTCTTTTTTCTTATTGCTCATTTCTTTCGATTCTTTTCTTCTATAAGAATGACCGTCAGAAGACTGATGAAAAACTTGGCATAAAATTGAAAATTTTATTGGTCAATAGAACAAATACTATATGCATTTTTAACTTTGCTTTGATCATGTTTTACTAATTGGGAAGTTTTAAGTGTTTTGATGCTATGTTTCTGATATATCATGGTTGCCATTGGAGGAACTATAAGGACATGATCACGAGCAGTCGACAGAAAAATTCATACTCAATTTGCAAATCTTAAAACCTTTTGCAAAAATGAGCGAAAAACGTTGAACAAACATATAATCTATCGTATCGTATTATTAAATCATTGTGGTACAATTTGGTTGTAAAATAAATTGCCGAATGTGCTATTGATGAATCAGCTAGTGAATGAAATCATGCAATTGAATTTGAAATAAAACTTCATAATTCACAACTAATCCCACAAATAACCGGTGCTAAAAAGCTATTTTAAGCGTCTATTTGTTTCCTGTTTAATTTAAAATAAAAGCGAGCGCAAGTGATTCAGAACGTTTCGACATTATTCGATATCATTATCTGAAATGATTCAATGACATCGGTGGAAGTCGAAATTACTTGTATATTTTTTTAATATTTTTACTTTTACTATTAACATCAATTGAAGGCCAAACTTATTTGTTTTTAACTGGGTAGCAAAATACATTTACAAACATTCATGAATACTGAATTAAGGAAAACTGTCATTTTTCTCGGCTTTTGTAGTTTTTAAATTACTTTTTGAATTGCCTCCAAAACCCAAAATAACTCAACTCAACTGAGTGAAATCCTTTCGATGCAATAATTATCTTTGTCTTAAACACACTACGTGATACAAATATCTTTTTTACATGATATAATTTCCACTTTCTTTCAGTAATTATCATTTCTCGAAAAAAAGTCAGCATTTTTTCTGATCTGCATAGTAAAGTGAAACTGACACTACAAAACTCACCTGCGGAGGTTGGCTTGAGATTGCAGCTAAAAAACGTGTAAAATTCTGTCAAGCTGTTTAAGCCATACGACTTCGTTGGGTTTTTCAGTTCAGTGTTGTTTTAATAAGATCTTTTTAGAGAATAGGAGGCCGGGGATTCTGAGAAGGATTTGGTAAAAAATGTTTTGTAGTTATTAATATCCGGCGAGCTTACCAGTGGAAATATACGTAACTCCTTATATGCAATGCATTAACATCATTTGCATTTCATTCATATATTGACCAAGAACGGGTGGAAATCAATTATGTTTACTGATAGTCATATTGGAACGAGATGTTTGTCGAGATGATGACTTTATGTTACCATAGAGGTCGTGTAAGATTTAATAGAAATATTTTCATTCAGTTTTTAAGTTATACTTTTTTGTGTGTTCACTTTAACAAATATTGATCAAATATTTTCTTTTGTGATTTTTGTTTGTTTTGCTTTTGAAGTGTGTTACAATTTCATTACTTCACTTCCCTCTAAATGCTATACTTTGTTTTACGGGGTTTAATTCTGTTGCCAGTGATAGCTTCCCCGAGACTTTCATTTTTGGTCACTCTCGCCCAAAGAACTCAGGAGTTCACAAAGGAAGCCCAAGGAATCGTGTACTTCCATCAGACACTGCACAGAATATTACCAGAAAATATATACAATCGATTCTGTTCTTGAGTACAAAAACTCATATCACATTGCATTCAACTACCAACCTCAATCAAAAACTACGAAAGAAGCTGAATTGCGTTGCATAAAATTGGCTCCAATTTTAACTTCGAAACGTTTGCTACAGTGGGCTCAATAAGAGGAAACCAACTCCATCGCACACCACACCACACCACACCGCACCGCACCGCACCGCACCACACCGCACCGCACCACACCACACCATACCATACCATACCATACCATGCCATACCATACCATACCATACCATACCATACCATACCATACCATACCATACCATACCACACCACACCACACCACACCACACCACACCGCACCGCACCGCACCGCACCACATCACACCACACCGCACCACACCACACCACATTACAACACACCACACCGCACCACACCACACCGCACCGCATCACACCACATCACACCACGTCACACCACAACACACTACACAGCACCACACCACACCACACCGCACCGCACCACACCACACCACACCACACCACACCACACCACACCGCACCACACCACACCGCACCACGTCACACCACACCGCACCGCACCACACCACACCACACCACACCACACCACACCAAACCATACTTCAGGTTAAGTAACTAAGCTGTCTGCTCAGGTGGACGCCCTGAGGCGGGGATTACAAAAATGGATTACATGAAACAAATGTCAGCTTGTTTTTTTACTGGATTCACGTGTAACAATTTGAAGAATGCCTGAGGTGATGCCGAGTATTACATAATAACGTTGTTTTTGTCAATTGATCAAATAGAGCTGCCACGCGAAAAAACGTATACTTTATGTTTCGTTTACTTTCGTTTACGTTTATTTATATATTTTGCATTAATTTGTACAGATATTTATAACTGTAACACTTCTAAATTTATTTGCATGCATGCTATGCATATCCATGAAAAAATGTGTGTGTAAGATGATTATCTGCAATAGCGAGATAAATTCATCGAGAAAAATAAAGTTAAACTGATTGCCAAATTATAACCGCACGCTACAGACTTCCCTATGCAATATTAAACTTTCATTTTCTCGTAACTTATATTTTATTTTAAATTGATCAGAAGCATGTTTTACTTGTTATCTTTCCATTCGAAGTCAAATACAAACAAATAAATAATTCTGTGAACATTGAGAGCCCCATTTACACGTTACCCTTGTTTTGAATAGCTTAAGGTATTTTTGGAATGAAGATTGGTTATTGTATTGGCTTATCGGGCTTGAAAGCTATAGTTATTTTCTAAAATTACCCCAAAACTGAATTTACAGGAAAATAACTTTCCGAGGTAAAATTGGCAAGCGTTAGATAAACTTTATTCTGGAAAATTTGAACAAGTGGAAATTTGAAAATTTCAAAACACGGTTTGCAAGCATGCTCCGTTATTATTAAAAATGATATTTGATCAAATTTTTGTTCAAATCCTGAAAATTGTAAAAAGTATCATCTTTCAATTACGACTATGTATTTATGTTAAGCAGCTTTTATTTTTGTCAGTTCCAAGTCTTTTTGCACCCTTTTTCTTCGCAGCGTTGTCGCTTTATAGCAACGTAACGTAAACAAATCGCTCTTAGAACAAAAAAAAAACATTGTTTTCAAAACAAAAGTCTGCAAGACCTTACAAAAATACATAAAAATACAGTATTTCTTTATATGTACACATGTACAAATCATTTGTACAAAACTCAAATTCTACTTCAAAAGTGTTAATTAGATTTTGTTAAACATGGATTTGATTAGTTAGTGCAAACACCGTGAATCTGGACAAGGCAGAGTTTTGAGCGACAATTTGTAAACATAACATGTTTTATCATTATTAAATGACTATACTTTGAACCGTTATAACTGCGTTGTCTTAATGCAATGTTTTCAGAGTAATGAGTATTTTTGCGGTGAATTTTTAATTTGGAAAAAATCTGCGAGATCTTTCGTCGGACTGGACACTGAAATCCTTAGCAATACAGTTTTTGAAATCATAAGTAAACAAACACTAATTATAAGCAATTTTCGCTGAGCCAAAGGTATATTCCGGAATTTAGATTTATGTTAAAATGGTGTTTATTTTGGGTTGATATAGGATGTAATTTAGTCTATGGTCATAATTAAGCGATATATTTTTGATATTATAAAAACAAATTAATATTGAAACTGACTAAATATTTTTAATTAGATCGCCTGAAAATATTTGTATACACGCGTAATTATTATAAATATCATAAATTCTCTCAAACGAAAGTTAATGCAAGTTACTATTTGTTTATATATACTCTATATACACATCCAATTGTGCCGTTTTCGAGTTGAGCAGACGAGAATTAGTCCACAAAGTTGTAAAAATTAGCGCCATGTCTTCTTGACAATTTGCAGAGAACCTCACGAAAACATACAGTCTTTAATACTCAAATAATATGGTTAACATTCGGGTATTATTTTGTTGTATTTCTCTGTAAAGAGGTAGCTTAAATACTTGTAAATATTTAGGCGCAAGTAATCTGGGTAATATGTTCATAGATATTGTTCCATCGTTAATAAAATTTGTACAACTTAAATCTTCATCATCAAAATTCGTTGCTTCTTTGTGCAAAAAAATCATAATTACATTAGTATCATTCATATTAGTTAGTCCATGAATTATGATCTCTTATACGAAATAAAGATCTTATCTGAGTGAAATTATCCGGGCGAAGTACACCAATTACTTAAGCTGAACTCGTTGACATTTCCAAAACAATCAAAGTATACTAATTTCTTCTTGATAGACTCGTAAATCGTCTGCTGAAATAGACCCCAATGTTCATCAATTTTGTACATATGATTGCAAGCTGATATAATCACATCCAGTGCGATTTTCGACGTGTTTTCTTCGAGACATTTAACCTTTGGAGGTATTGTTCCTTCTGTCTTTGGAAGAAGAAATCACCGGCACCATGTTTCAACAACAGTGCCGCGCATTCAGTCTTTCCTTGTCTAATAGCAGTGTTTAATGGCGGCCATCCCTCGGAATCACAAACATTAACATCAGCACCGTTTTCCACTAGCTTAGTAAGCAACTCCAAGTCTCCATCTTCTACGACTTTGTGAAGGAAGGGAATCATAGGAACGCCACTATTACTGCCGTCTCGTGGTTCGCTCTCTTCTCGAACAATTTCCTCTTGTATTGATGTTATTCCGGCTCCAGTTTCGTCTTCGCTCTCTCGTATGTCATCTAGTACTTTCTGTCGAGCAAAAATGTGCTCTTGTAGGCTTATTTTTCTTCTTCTATTCATGGCAAAGATCGTGAAATTGAGTTCAACTCGAGATTCCAGGAACAAATGGTGTTAAGTCCTGTATGCAAGATGCAATCAGCTCTATTTGACTCGAAGTACTGAATGACAAAACCTTGGTCGGTAGCAAAGCAAGAAATCAAAGATATCTTTCCAAACTGTTTATCAAATGATTTTTATCATTTAGCTGTCAAGATGTTTTGAAGAGGTTTTGCTATCAGGTCAAGACCGTTGTGTGAGATGGTTTGGACTGGTTGAAGAGCAAAGTGTCTGGGTCCAACCAAGTAATTATCTGATTGACCAATCAATCGAGGAGCATTATATACCGAAGATCAATCATAAATAAGTAATAACTTACTAAGCTCTACTCAATGACAAATTGACACACGTCCGCGGAAAATGTGTCTTATATAGAAGCCACGTAATAACCCAGGCGTAATCCTAACGGAAGTTTGCTTTTACGTAGCTTTTCCGTGATAGATTTGGCGTATTTATAAATTCGTGTAACTTTGGCGAATTTTTCTCAAAGTCCCTCGAGGATTTTGTAGTTGTTTTTGTCTTTTGTTCACAACGTTGGGGCTTACATGTGTTACGTATTCTTTACGTTGACGTTCTCCGCCTACATGAATTATCAAAAGTGGTGTATTTTGACGATAACTTCAGACTTTTTGAAGCGTCTTCCGGTTTCGAATATGATTGTATATACTGTTTGAGCGCGACACGTGCACGATTAAAGATTCGAAGTGACCTTTTTCTCGAATTCAAATCATTTCAAAACAAAACAGTTTCTGGAAGGATAGGATTATGAGTGTTTTCGTTGAGATTATAAGTTCCTTTTTTGGGCTTAACGTATTGTAATTTTTGGAACAAATTCATTCATTGCTATTTTAAACGAAAATCGCGTCCAAGTTTACAGAATCGTTCAGGGTTTGGTCCAGCTATCAAGAAAGGGCTACAAAGGGGCAGTTGAGGTGGCTAGTAAAAAATTATCACCAATTGTCTAATTGTACATGCCAGGTGAAACTTGGAGTAATAACGGGAATTATGAAACTTGCCTCACGTTATAATTTGCACAGTCCCAAGTTGTGATTTACAAGTAAATGGCTAAATGATATAATTACATTTTGTTTCTAAATGTTTTTGGAAAGTAACAATAAGCATCTAATGTCAAATATACAAATATAGGGAAAACCAACTGTATCGAATCTAGCGTGCGCAAAAATGTTTTTTTTTTCTTCTTTTTTTCTGCACGAGTTGGAAACACAGCAAGTACGCCAATACCGCTACAACACTGCAGAATCCTTCGAATGTAATCTTAGAAATCATGTAATTTTGATAGCATGTGTTCGTGCTGCCGCGACTCAATAAATCCAGTTTTGATTGACATGCTTTTTTTATTTGTTTACACGTTTTGAATATACAAAAACAAACAAGTTCTTCATATTGGAGATTACACGTGTCTTACAAGATGTAGTGTTGATCACGTTTTGTTTAAATGAGGATTTCATTGAAAGTATCAAACAATGCAAGCCATGTTATAGCGAACTCGGAAGACATTTTCTCTGCATTTTCTTGTTGCGGGGTTTCTGTGGATTTTGACACAGGAAACCCGAAGCACAACTATTGAAGAAGAGCTGAAAGTGCCTTTGGAAAAGGCTTAATCTATTAATATGTATGAACACGATGTTAACGGCCTTTGATTCCAGTGCATGTGATAATTGATTAATTGATTTTTGTTTTATTATGTAGCTGAAAAGGCCTCCAAGCGGAGTGTCGTGAGATGTCTTGACTTTCGCTCTACTGTCCATAAAGTCACCGTCGCGAGCATGTCAAAGTACACTACTTGTTGACGTCATCTGTGAACCTATATCTGTGTAGAGTGCTCATACACGGAAGATGGAACCAGTACTTACATTGGTACAACTTGTCGTTTCTGTCACGTGATAGAGCAAACGCAGGAAAACCGCGAATTAAAAAGAAGCTAAATACTAATAAATAGAAGCTATTTAGTAACTATCAGTCACCAACACTCAACCGGAATACTAGAGCGCAAACACTAAAAGTGTGCAACAGTTGTCACTATTTAGTTGTAAATAGCACTAATTAAACAAAAGAAAACAATAGAATTTGCATAAAATAGCACTATTTAGTGGTATTTTTGCTGCACACTTGTAGTGTGTGCGCTCTATACCCAGACAAAAGAAATATTAATGTTATGGTTGAGTGCTAAAGTGCACTCACTAAAAGTGTGCAGCATGAATACCACTAAATAGTGCTATTTCATGCAAATTCTATTGTTTTCTTTTGTATAATTAGAGCTATTTACTACAAAATAATGTCGCACACATTAAGTGTTTGCATTCTAGCTAATGATAAACAGTTACTTATCAGCTACAATCTTAAAATTTAGTTTGTGTTATTTCATGATTTTTACTGCATTTTCTCTATACAAAGATAAAAAGTATATGTTTCGCATAATACGTACAAAACGGATCATTTTCACAAAACAAAAATTATCGACCAGTACGTTAGCTTTACAAGGTCAAATCAGAACGCGCAGGGTTTGGTTACTGTTACCCAGGCCATTAAGGTACAATCTTGTAAACGTAGTTAGTACTTGCCATACCAACACATGTCTTGGACCCAGGCTCACACGGTTGGTACCCAGGTCCTACGCATTTGTTGGATGGACCGGTCCTGTTGTATGACGTCACAACATTCTTGCCTGACCAGCATTCACCTAAAGATAAACATGCAAACGTGGTGAGAACTTCAAGGGCCGGTTGCAGGGAACCTGAATATTGTTGGATAGGGATTTATCTGGTGGATAGAGATTTATCTGGTGGATAGGGATGTATCTGCTGGATAGAGATTTATCTGGTGGATAGGGATTTATCTGGTGGATAGGGATTTATCTGGTGGATAGGGATTTATCTGGTGGATAGGGATTTATCCGGTGGATAGGGATTTATCCGGTGGATAGAGATTTATCTGGTGGATAGGGATTTATCTGGTGGATAGGGATTTATCTGGTGGATAGATTTTTATCCGGTGGATAGGGATTTATCTGCTGGATAGGGATTTATCCGGTGGATAGGGATTTATCTGCTGGATAGGGATTTATCCGATGGATAAGGATTTATCTGGTGGATAGCGCTAATCAGGCTTAGTGCATCCGGCTATAGCATGATAATAACTCCAAAACCGTTTTGAACTTACCGTAGAATTGTAAACCAAAGATTTCATTGTTGAATTCCTTTGCTTGTTTAGCGCATCTACAAATAATCTCACGTACATAAGTGTCCCAATTTTGCCAGTCTATCCTTTTACCATTGAACACTGCGCTTGTCGAGTCTCTCTCGGTCAAAATAAGGTCAGGTAGAGGCCTGGGTACAACTAGGTCGTCATGGAAACAACCAACAGCTTCAAACTTGACGTCGCATGCTGGTAAAGATGTAAAGATTTTGTAATTTAAAAAAACCCTGTTAAGATGTTTTATAATTGGCAAATTAATTAACCACCATTCAATGCAAATTGAAAGGCGTCACTACTTGCACATGACATATGTATTATCATATATAGATTGGTTATGACATCATTACTTACACGTGACATATGCATTACATATATAGATTGGTTATGACATCATTACTTACACGTGACATATGCATTATTATATATAGATTGGTTATGACATCATTACTTACACGTGACATATGCATTACATATATAGATTGGTTATGACATCATTACTTACACGTGACATATACATTATTATATATAGATTGGTTATGACATCATTACTTACACGTGACATAATAGACGTAGTTGGCTGCCACTTCGCCAACACAGTGTAGGCTTTTAGGCGGACATGTAGTAAACTTGTTGGTAACACAACGTTCTGTAGCACCATCCCGTCTATAGCTCCTCTCTCCTTCGCCACTCCAGCACTCGCCTACCGTGAATACCAAAGAAAAACATCTTATTTGAAAATCGTTGTCAGTGCCAGAGAGCAATAGAGGCGGATTCAGGGGAGAGGTCTGGGGAGGGGTCAAGGGACCGATGCTCGTCTTTAAATGGACTTTAAATAGGCGATCTGCATAATGGCGTCATTTTACTACGACTACCAGCATTCTTTGCGAATTCTTTAGTGATTAAAAGGACAATTTGTGCTAATTGCGATACAAAAGAAAGAAAGCAAAGCATTCTGGTAGTTGTAGTATATGGCCCCATAATGCAGATTGCCTATTGATGCGGACTTTTAAAAGTCGAGTGGTTCAGGTGGAGCTCGATGCTTTGTTGTTCATCGATGTTTTCAATGTTTTTACGTACCGTAGGATTGCATTCCAAAGATTTTATATTTGCTGTCAAACGATCGTTTTGCACAGCGGCATATCATGCCTTCCATGTAACCATCCCATTTGTAGAAATCGATCGCGTAGCCATTGAAGGCTCGGCTACTACGGTCTTGCTCTGTTGACATGAGGGCTGGTAATGGTCGTGGGCTGTCTAGTTTATCACTAAAACAACCAAGTTGGGTGTAGGAGATATCACAAGGCTCCACTAGATAAAGGTAAACGAAGAAAATGTTGGATGGCTGATAGAATTGATTGATTGATTGATTGATTGATTGATTGATTGATTGATTGATTGATTGAATGATTGATCGATCGATCGATCGATCGATTGGTCGGTCGGTCGGTTGGTTGGTTTGTTGATTGATTGGTTGGTTGGTTGGTTGATTGATCAATCGATAATGATATTTGACAAAAGTCAATCATACCTATACTATACACAAAGTTTGTAAACTGTTGTCCCGCACAGTACTTATCGTCTGGTGCACAAGGCCTGAACTTCTTACTGACGCAGCGAGACGATTCTCCATCCCTGTCGTATGTCTTGATTGCATTTGGGCCGCTCCAACACTCTCCTAACGGACATACAAACACATTATTACATGACATATCGCATATGGCTTGAACGTCTTTATGAAGACTATTAAATCTCTTGCGAGGTTGACAGAACCACTAACATATCACATGATTATGATATTGATCATCTCTATCTATTACTGCCATACGAATTGCTGACGTGACTTTCATATTCGTACGGCAATGAATTTTTTCTCTGAAAAAGTACAAAAATCGGGCAAAAAACTGCTAAATGAATTAAATATCGTCTTCAACGGTGTTTGACAGAATAATCAACGCTTTCAGTTTGGGAAGGTTTATATAAATACTGCCATACGAATAACTTGCGTAGCTCATTTCTACTGAAATAAAGTTTTCCTCTGAAAACGTACAAAAATTGGACTAAAACCTGGTAAATGAATTAAATATCGTCTTAACCAGTGCGAGAAGTCTCTAGAAAACGTTTGACAGAATATTCATCGCATTTAGATTGAAAAAGACTTATATAAACAACACCGTACGAATAGTTATCGTGAATTGTTCGTACACAAGTAAAGTTTTCCTCTGAAAACTAACAAAATTCTAGTAAAAACAGGTAAATGAATTAGATATCCTCTTAAACAATGTTAGAAGTCTCCAGACAATGTTTAACAGAACAGAACACTCATCGCTTTTAGTATGAAAAAAGTTTATGTAAATACTGCCGTACGAATAGCTTGCGTGACTTATTCGTACGGCAATGAGGTTTTTTATGAAAAAGTACAAAAATCGCAATAAAAACTGGCAAATGAATTAGCTATTGTCTCAAAAAGTGTCAGAAGTCTCTAAAAGACAGAATATACATCGCTTTAATTTTGGAAAGGTTTATATCAATACTGCCGTACTAATAGCTCGCGTGACTTATTCCTACGGAAATTCAATTTCTCTTTTGAAAACGTACAAAACTCGGACCAAAAAACTGGTAAATGAATTAAATATTGTCTTAAACGGTTTAGAAGTCTGCAGAAAATGTTTTAAAGAATATTCATTGCTTTTAGTTTGGAAAAGGTATATATAAATACTGCCGTACGAATAGTTCGCGTGACTAATTCGTATGGAAATTTAAGTTTTCCTCTGAAAACGTACAAAAATCGGACTAACAAACTGGTAAATGAATTAAATATTGTCTTAAACGGTTTAGAAGTCTCTAGAAAATGTTTGACAGAATATTCATTGCTTTTAGTTTAGAAAAGGTATATATAAATACTGCCGTGCGAATAGTTCGCGTGACTAATTCGTACGGAAATTTAAGTTTTCCTCTGAAATCGTACAAAAATCGGACTAAAAAACTGGTAAATGAATTAAATTTCGTCTTAAACAGTGTTAGAAGTCTATAGAAATTGAAAATGTTTCTCAGAATTTTCATCGCTTTTATTTTGGAAAAGGCTTATATAAATACTGCCGTACGAATAGATTGCGTTACTTATTCGTACGGCAATGAAGTTGAATGAATGTTTGACAGAATATTTATCACTTATATTTTTGGAAAAGGTTTATATAACTGAGACAGACGGAAAAATGCATAAATGTACGAATGAAAAAAATATTTTACAACTACCTGTTTTCCTTCTATTTCAGTATTTATTGTAAGACTAAAAAACAAATATTCTCTACTTTAGCATATTTATAAAATCTTTTGATTTTGAGGGGATTTTGTCCTTGAAATCATTATTTGAATCACATTTGATTTTATTTGCATCACAAAACTAACACCTCAAAAACAGGATGTAGTATGGTTATTGTGAATGAAATATTGTGATTCACAATTGCGCACTATTTGCTAGAGTGCACGCACTAAAAGTGTGCAACATAAATACCACTAAATAGTGCTATTTTATGCTAATTCTATAGTTTTCTTTTGTTTAATTAGTGCCATTTATATAATTACCACTAACTAGTGACAACTATTGCACACTTTAAGTGCGTGCACTCTATGCAAACTACTCATTAGCCGAAGTAATTAAGAGCGACTTAAATCAGTATCCCACATGGAACAGTGATAAATGAACAATGTTTACTGTCGACCATAGTATCTAACTACTTACCAAAGAATTGAACACTGAATATCTTATGCCCCAGTCTTTTAGCCAGTGAGGCACACCTACAGATGAACTCGGGCATGTATGTGTTCCAGTTGTTCCAATCTATGTCCGTTCCATTGTAAGGAGGCGCTGACGGGTCTCGCTCACTTAGGATGTAGTCGGGCAGAGGGCGTGGTGGTTCTTGGTTGTCATGATAACAACCTACTCGTTCAAACTGTACGGCGCAGGAAGGTTGGACTAAGAAATGTTTGATAAAAGATTAGCTGATGTTGATTGTGATTATGGCAAGGATGTCGTACAGAAAGGCTGGGACTTCTCTGGTGGTATGCGCAGAGGCGAATCAAGGGGAGAGGCTAAGGGGGCTTGAGCCTCCCCCCCTTGGGAAGACGTGATTTATTGTTATAGGTATAGCTCTTTTAATTGTTGATTGATTATCAGTAACTTTTGAATCCCCCTATCAAAATGTTTCGATCCGTTTCTGATGCGGTAGGTTTCTTGCTTCACATTAGTATTGTACAGCTTCTCATATCAGTCTACTTAATTTAACGTCGTTGTCATGTCATTCTTTGATCAGTAATAATAAAATCAACGTATTATATACCTAGTTTGTAGACAAAGTTAGCTCCATCTTTTCCTACACAAGTCGTGTTCTTGTACTGGCATTCTTTGTAACCATGAGATATGCAGTCTTTGGATAGACCATCGCGATCAACGTCAATACGATTCTCTGGACCACTCCAACACTCGCCTAGATTCAACCAATTAAAGGATTCATCAATACAATCGAATGCTAAATCAATCGGTCTATAGGGCAATATGCCTAAACCGGGACTTGAAGTCGCTTTAAAATCTCGCTTGAAATAAAGAAAACTAAAATACGCCGACTTCAAGTCCCAGGGTAGGACTGACAGTGACTCTTGGAAGGCATGTTGCTTATTTACGGCCCATGTTCATGAGTAGCGTTATTTGCGCCCGAGCAGGACGAGTATTAATTAAGTAGTAAATTGTCAATAATTGTCATAAATGTCCATGATGCTAGTAAATAACAGTGACATAGAGAATTAATTGTCAAACCTCCGTCCACAAAAGTTCTTTCGACATGGTCATCAAAATCTCATGTTTATTATCACACTTACCATAGAATTGTATTCCAAACGTTTCATATCCTTCATCCAATGTTTTCTTTGCACATCGACAGACCATTCCTTCCATAAACGAATCCCAGTTATTCCAATCGATTTTGTTTCGTTCATTCAATAATTGTTCGGGTAATGGCTTCGGCGAAGGGCCATTGTCCCTAAAGCAACCGATTGGTTCAAATTTGACACCACACGATGAACTGAGTGACAGAATGCCTGCAGAATAGGAAAAGTCTGATATCGTGATCATGTTTACGATTACCAATGCGATTATGATTACGATTACGACTACGATTAAGATTATGATTATGATTACGATTACGATTACGATTACGATTACGATTACGATTACGATTACGATTACGATTACGATTACGATTACGATTACGATTACGATTACGATTACGATTACGATTACGATTACGATTACGATTACGATTACGATTACGATTACGATTACGATTACGATTACGATTACGATTACGATTACGATTACGATTACGATTACGATTACGATTACGATTACGATTACGATTACGATTACGATTACGATTACGATTACGATTACGATTACGATTACGATTACGATTACGATTACGATTACGATTACGATTACGATTACGATTACGATTATGATTATCATTAAGACTACGATTACGACTACGATTACGATTATAGTCGTTTTCCTATGAGTGGGAAACAGTGCTGTATCGTATCGTAACCGTAGTTTTTAAGAAAACATTCGAATTTCTTGCCGTATCGTAGCAGGTATCGTAACCGTACTGTTTCCCACTCATACGAAAACGACTCTATGATTATCAATAAGACTACGATTACCGTTACAAGTACGATTACAATTACGACTATGATTACGATTATGACTACGAGTATGAAAAGGGATTTGAAAACGACACAATATGTCACCCTATATTAAAATTGCTAAAAAGAATTTTATACCAGAATATAATGCAAATATTTCTTTTAGTTTATGAATAAACACATAAAACATGCAAATAACAATTTTGGACCGACCTACAGGCCATGGCTACACGAACTATGGACCGTGGACCGGATGAATTGGAAAACATTAGTCCCGAAACCGTTACAAAACGCATTAAAAACAATACAATTTACACAAAATTGTGTTTTAGTGTCGACAGAGGGCCCAACTGGATAAGTAAAGTTGCGTAACGCTTTCAAATTTACCCGCGTTAGTGTAAGTGTTAATTGTTGCGTGGCCTTCTTTTGTCTTACAACTGACAAATTATCACATGATTTAGTAAGAAAATCTTTTGTATTTTGTATGCTAAGAATTCAAATCCTTTGAAACCTCATAAATCATACCAATACACGCCTGACAATAAATGTTAGAACCGAACATAGTCATAGTTTTTCACAAAGAATTGTTGTTAAGATTCAAAGTTAAGTCGGCCTTTCGGTGAAAAACTAGAACGTTTCGATAATATTGGAAACGTTCAATTCTTGTAATTGCTAGTAACGTTTGACAGTGTTAAAAACTTCACGTCAACTAGATGCTAATATTTAGTGATCAACAATAACTCGTGTTGACTTTTTTGCATCAGTATAAATGCTTCAACAAATTACTGTACATAATTGAATTATCTTTGATTTACTTTTTCTTACATTTTTTTAAAAAAATTACAAAATTGGCATAACCGATATTATGAACAGGCATTTCATTAATTACAAAAGTGTATTTTTACATGTATAATGCGTGTAGAATTATCAGCCAAATAGTTAAAATAGTTTGTCAAACTATCAAAGGTCATATTACAATTAAGAATATGATCAATGTTTTTAGCATTTATACAAAAAATTTAACGGTCATGCAATGCCCATGAAGTGAATATTTTTTCAAGGTTGTCAGACTTTTAATGCATATTTCAAATGTATGATTTTAAAGTTTGAATCATATTTACATTTTTGTGTATATTGTTTGTCTTTTAACAGCTCATAAACTCAATCAAAAGCGCATTAGTTAAGTGTATTACTAAATCGGATAAAACCATCCTTTGCGAACTGAAGTGTGTTCTAATTATTTAGACCAAATTTTTGCCTTGCAAAAGCTCCAAAATTTATAAACGCCCTCAAAAGTTGATGGAATTGGAACTCAAATGTGTCCTAATAGTATTAGCGACTTTTGGATAGTTTTATTTTCGTGGTGTAATTTTATTCAGTTCTGCTTTTTAAAATGTGTAAATTAAAAGCTTCGGAAATGTTTCTGTAATTGAAATTGCATAGCTCAAAAGTTATGCTAAATGCAAACAGAATTTTGACATTCATAATAATAAAACTTATTGCACTGACTGTATATTTATTAGTTTTATTATTTTTATAAAAGGCAAGTTTTTTGCGCAGAATGACTATTTGTGTTGGTCAAGTTTTTTTTAGTATTACTTTTTGAGTTAAGCGAATTAAATGCCTGGATTGCCATGCAGTTTTTGCACGAAAAATGTAGATAAACTTTTAAAACCTTGAACTGATTTACAGCGGACCTTACAGCGTTGCAGTTTACAATCATGGCAGTTTATTATCCACGAGAAATGTAGATACCTTTTCAGACTGAAGACAGTTTCAGAAAACTGCTTTTTAAGTAGCACTAGTCAGTTCAAATCAAAGTTTACATCATTTGTATTTGCTAAGCAGAAAAACTATTTGCTTCTAGTCATGTAAATGAGCATTTCATCCATACCTCTAGTTCGAAGCGCCACAAAAATTACCAACACAAACTTGAACAGCATAGTGCCTTGACTAATTGAATTTATGTAGCTGCTTCTGTCTTTTTGCCTTTTCTCTTGAACTTTGGTTGGATTCTGTTTCACTTTGTTTGTATGAAGTGAATGTTTGTTAATATTCAAGTGACGTTAAGATGTCGAGTTTCGTGATGTTGTTGTGACATCTAATAAGTACCATTTTTACAATTATTAATTATGAGATCATTTTCTTTTGAAAAGTCGAATTAATACTTTTATACTTGATTGAATCAGATAGAAAGGAAATTAATTTAGCATTGTAAAATTGCTTATTGTCGCTTTTAGTTTTTTTTATATTTTGATTTATAATTGCAAACGTAATGTCCAATTATGCTTAATGTCCAACTTTTGTGATCTGGTTAGACGCTTGTATGCATTTCTAGTTTAATGTGAATTTTTTTTCTTACAGTGCCGCTGTGAACGTTATGGTAGTTTTGATGGAAAAAATCTAATGAGGAACAAGCCATCTTAAACTTCAGTCCAGCACCAGCATTTATACCGTTTTTTTTTCCTCAAAACTTCTTAGTGCTATTAAAACCTGAATAGAAAAATGGCGGCCCTCGCAGATAAGTACTGGGGCGAAATCACGGAAGCGATGCTAATCATTCTTCTTACAACGATAGTGTTTTGTATAGAGTGATTTTCTTGCGACCGTGAAAGAAAATAGACCATTTCAAGTGAGCTGATAAAAAACACAAGAAAACAATGGCTATGGTTTAGTTTACCTTTTCATTCACGGACACATGAAAATCGCTCTCTTTGATGAAAGTGTTTTCCGTGAGCTTTGAACCATTTTTCAACAACAACAACAAAGCTCAATGGCGAACAATGACTAAGGGCCTGTTTATATGAGGCGAGCCAGCTCGAGTTTAGCGGCCTGTTTTCTTTTGTTTTTACACTCTGAAGCTTGAATACAAAAGAAACCAGCCCGCTAAACCGGGCGGGCTCGCAATATAAACAGGCCCTTAAGGCCGGTACACACTAGGCGACAAGTCGCAGCGACTTGTCCCCACGACATATCGTGTGTACTAGGTATTTTTGGCGGAAATTGTTGTCGCCACGACAGAATTTTGTCGCTGCGACTTGCCGCATGAAATCCAACCGGACTTCTCGCCTAGTGTGTACCGGCGTTTAAAGTCCAGTGGTAGACCTCAACTCGATGTATGCTAGGGGTGAAAAGACCCCTTTTGCTGGCAATGTTGGTCTGGAAAAGGGGGTGTAAAAACAGTGTTAATACCCGGCATCAGTAAAGCGTTAAATCCCGGCCTTCCCCGGTGGCCGGGACCGGGGTTTTAGTTAAGTGCAATATACAAGCATGCAATACGTCACAAGCTAAGATGACCAAGAGTTTATTTTTCAGAACACTTTGTATCATCAATACATTTCTCACGTTTATTGATTTTTTAAGATTTTAATTTAGTTTAATAATTAATCGTTTAAATAATTAAATATAATATTTATCTTTTAAATATCTTCGTGTCGAAATTCCGTTGATTTTTTCGCTGAAGAGAGCACAAAAAATGATTTAAAAAAAGACTAAAATAATTATCTACATTTTCAATTTGAAGGGGTTTTTAATCGAAATATTTCAAATAAATACTATTCGTTTTAAAAATATACAGGTTTGGTGGCTCAAAATTAAACAAGCTCCATAATTCTCCAAATCCAATTAGCAAGTTTAATTAAAAAAAACAGGATTTTTAACTTTTATTTGCTTTTAGTCATGGAGCTAGATTTTCAGAAAACCCTAGCTTAGAATTTACTTTTGACTGCAGCTTTTAAAACATATTGCAATTATATCCGGGTTTTCATGGCACTAAAAATAAAGGGTTTTATGTTTTGAATGTGGCTCAAACTTTGTGATCTCTTCAGCGTCTAATTTTGTCCGTTTCTCCAGTTTAAAAGTTTAGGTTTCTGAATGGATCTCTTGCAGGAACGAAAGATCTTTTCGACTCCGGAGCGTAGGCTGGTAGAGTAACCTTGTAGACATAGTTAGAATTTGAGTCAGGACCAGAGCACATCATTGAGTCCGATGCACAAGCCGCGCTTGCCGCTCCCTCACGACAGGATGTGGAGTTGCCATGTTTGTTGTAGTTTTCGGATGCGACATCACTGTAACATGAACCTGTAATGACAGAAGTACTGTTAGCTAGTGAAAGCGATAGAGTGATTTCCATACGACCGTGAGAGAAAATATTATTTTACTATTTTAGTTCAAGTATCTGATAAACTCGGAACACAAGAAAACAATGGGTTTGGTGTTTATTAGTTTGACTATATTTTAACGGTCACGTGAAAATAACTCTAGTGGTTCGGTGAGATATGGTGGTAAATGAAAGTGGTGATAAACATCGATGATTCATCCATCCATTTATTCTTTCATTCATTTATTTATTCGTCTATCAATTCACAAGAGAGCCACAAGGTAGGAGAACTGAAATGTCTGATATATACATAATATCCCTTTTTCATTTTATTATTAGAATATAGAAGAATGGAAGAACCTATGTTTCGACTATTTTTGTATTATATTTACAGCCTCACGATTATTTAGAATTTAGAATTACTAAGTGATATGATAAAAATCTGTCTGTCTGTCTGTCTGTCTTTGATGTCTGTCTGTCTGTCTCTATGTCTGTCTGTCTGTCTGTCTGTCTGTCTCTATGTCTGTCTGTCTTACCATATTCATTCACACCAAAGTAAGCCCAACCCTTGTTCTTGGCTATACGTGCGCATTGACATGCGAAGTCTGGAAAGAATTCGCTCCATTTTCCCTCGGTTCTTACTCGTCCATTGAAGTTAATGTTGCCTGGTTCCGAGTTACGTAGCTCAGTTCTCAAAGCCCGATCATCTGGGTTTTCGGTAAAACAACCGACAGATTTGTAGGTGACGTCACAAACTGGATCACCTGCTTCCTCTGATAAGGCAAACAAACGTCAATCAGTGACATAGTTTACAGGCAGCTCAAGCTCATTATCATTCAAGGTCACTAAATTAGGCTCAATAAAATAAAAATATAGCATTTTTATTCATTAAGCTAAATTTGTATTTATTGATGCTTTTTAATGACTTTGAATTATAATTTCAAATTAATTCAAGTTTTACACTTTTAAACATGCTTGTTTTAAATATTGACAGATAATAAAATTGGGCTGCCTGTGTATATTTTCGAGTATTCGCACGCCTTTAGGTAAACAACGTAAATACCACTATTTTATGCTAATTCATTGTTTTTATCTTTAGTTGGATGAGCATTTGCACACGTTTAGTGTTTGTGTTCTAACAAAAAACAAAAGCTCTCCGGCCCTGAATGAAACGGAGTATTTGTTAGTTTTGGTGACAGTTTACTTAATTGATATGTAATGTATTGCGTGCTCTGTTGATGATGTCATACATTACATATGTTATATATCGATGACGTCACGTAGCTTTATCTCCTTGTTGACGTCATAGTATATGTAATCTGCATATGTCACTGATTCGATAGATTTAGCGTTATCTTCTTGTTGACGTGCATATGTCGTCACTTACTGATTCAATAGATGTACTGTACCTCAGTGTTGACGTCATGGTATATGTTATGTGTATATGACGTCACTTACTGATTCAATAGATTAACTGTACCTCAATTTTGATGTCATGGTATATGTAATGTGTATATGACGTCACTTACTAATTCTGTAGACGTAGTTGTGATAATTTTGGCCGACGCAGAATTGTCCAATGTCCCCGCCGCATTCTCTGTAGCAGTTGTCGATACATTTATCTGAAGCTCCATCTCTGTCAAACGTCTGATCACCGTTAGGGTGAGTCCAACACTCACCTATAAAGGTATTAATTTAAAAATATAGTTGGTAAGTTGAGCGGTTCAAAGGTTTTCTTTCTACATATTTCAAATGATATTTCTCTTTCCTCGATATTTTTTACTGCTAGCAAAGCCTTTCTTGTTTGTGATTCCTGTCGAGCAATCACAAACAAGAGAGACTACCAGCAGGAAGCGATATTTTGAATGAAGAAAGTTTTTTTCTTGAAACAATCATGGACAAAGTATTTATATCGAATAGATTGTTTTCAAACTTGGCGACGGTGTTAGTGTTCAACACAATGGACACTGCAAGAAAACTACAATTTATAAAACCACATCATACTGGATTCTTTCAAAGACATCAAAGATGAAAGACCGTATACAGAGATTGTGTATAATCTTGTAAATTTCAAACGTATATGATTAAAAGTGTGATAAAAAAACGTTTTTCTGTTTATATTTTAATTTCCATAAGACTCACCATAAAATTGCAGTCCAAAGTATTTCCCGCCATTCTCCTTAGCTTTCTTAGCACAGCGACAAGTAAAATCTGGTAAGTATGCATCAAAGCTAACCCAGTTGATTAATTGTCCGCTGTACATTGCAAGTGAAGAATCTCGATCTGTGAGTACATAGTTTGCCAAAGGTCTTGCGTTGGTAGCGTGTTTATCTTTATAACAACCGACTCTTTCAAACTCAATGCTGCAGCTTGTATCAACTGAAACAAGACAGAGAATTCGAAAACGAAAACGTAATATCATGAATGAATGAAACCTTTATTTAAACTTAATACATATAAATACATATCCAAGAATTGTTGTCTTTCCTGCGGGAAGCCTGTGTTTTTCAGTATCTGACTCCCATAATGCATTAGGACCATATACAAGATGACGGCCTGTGAAGTGTTTCTACTACAATTCCTGTAAGTTTTATTTTAGACTTTAAAAACCAAGAAAAAAAATAACAATAAAAAAAAATAATTAAAAAAAAAAGAGTTCAAACGTTCGAAGCGGACTCACTCACTTATTTGATAGACAAAGTTAGTCTCGTGTTTTCCAGCACAGTATCTGTAGCTTGCGCCGCATTCTTGAAAACCATCCGTAATACATTTCGCAGATGATCCAAGTCTCTTGTGGTTGTGCGATGAGCTATGACCTGCCCAGCACTCCCCTAAAGAAACAACAATGTGTATTGTTATACCAGCATAAAAGAAGAAAATCAACGCAAAAAAAATGTATATAATAAATGTATAATAAAAATATAATAAATATATGATAAGTTATCGTACATTTTCATTCCAATTGTTTTCCTAGAAACACTGACGCAGTTCACACTAGTTTGACCGCGAGTTATCGTACATTTTTGTTCCAATTGTTTTCTTGAAAACACTGACCAGTTCACACTAGTTTAACCGCTAGTTACCGCACATCTTTATTCCAATTGTTTTCTTTAGTGCACTGACGCAGTCCACACTAGTTTAACCGCTAGTTATCGTACATTTTTCTTCCAATTGTTTTCCTAGAAACACTGACGCAGTTCACACTAGTTTAACTGCTAGTTATCGTACATTTTTACTCCAATTGTTTTCTTAAAATCGCTGACGCAGTTCACACTAGTTTAACCGCTAGTTATCGTACATTTTTACTCCAATTGTTTTCCAAAAAACACTGACGCAGTTCACACTAGTTTAACCGCTAGTTATCGTACACTTTTACTCCAATTGTTTTCCTAAAAACACTGACGCAGTTCACACTAGTTTAACCGCTAGTTATCGTACATTTTTATTACATGTACAATCGTACCGTAGAACTGCACACCAAAGAGATCGTATCCTAGGGCTTGGGCTCTCTTGGCGCATCGGCAGGAAAAACCAGCCATGTAATTGTCCCAGTTATACCATTCAATCTTTCTATTACCATAGTTGGAGTGAGTGCTGTCTCTCTCATTGTAGATATAGTGAGGCAGGACTCGATCGCCCATTGAGTCTTTATAACATCCCTTTGTGATGTAAGATACTGTACATGGTTCGTTCAGACGACACATGTTGGTTTCCACAACGTTATCAGCTAAGGAATCTAATAATAGAGAAAATAAATGGGAGGAAGGAAGAAAGGAAGGAAGGAAGGAAGGAAGGAAGGAAGGAAGGAAGGAAGGAAGGAAGGAAGGAAGGAAGGAAGGAAGGAAGGAAGGAAGGGGGAAAGGCATTGTGCGTAGGAGAAAGAGAGATAGAATGAGCAAAATGCACGGTCCAGGTGCAATAAGTTCCATTTTATTCAGCGTGCTTCTTTCTTATAAGAGTAGGTGAATTTCTAATTTCCGTTTTTGCCCTTAGGTAGTCTCCAGGGGCGGATTTAGGGGTGGGCCGAAAGGGCCGCGGCCCCTCCTTTTGTTGAATAAAAAAATAATTTTAATTCGGCGGTTGATGGGACACTGAACCATTTTAATTGGCCGGCCCCCTCTTTCTCGATATCCTGGATCCGCCCCTGGTCTCTATGTATGTGATCATTGACTTACTTTCTAATAATGCAGCTGCAAGAACCAATAGCGCCAACACTTTCATTTTCAGTAGCAAATCTTGCCCAGAACAGCTAGAACTGAAACTACAAGAATAACAAACACATAAACATTTAATCCTTAACGTAAAAGTTACATTGTGTCATTAGTTTTGACTACTGAAATCATGAAAAAGATTAATGCACTATGAGGTTTTATTTTTTCATAAGATTCTTGATAAAAACACTTTGAGATCTAGCATCTAGAATAGGAAATATCATTTTTCATTTTGAAAATTTTTAATCCCAGTAAACCAGCTTGATAGTGTACGCAAAGCACATACTTCTCTTCACTAGCGATTCTTGAGTTAGAGGGGGGTCATGTAAGGCCGGGATGTTGAATATTGCATGCGCAATACCGTAGTGAACAAATACCCCCAGATTAACGCGGCTTAAATTTACCATAATATGACCTACGACATAGAATAAAAATAAAATAGCCAAACTTTTCAGTTTTCTTGAAAAATAAAATAAATAAAAAAGAAACAACCGGATCACGAAACAGCGATAGTTCATCGAATTGAGAAATGACATGATGTGAATCAAAATAAACTTGGGACTAGTGGTCCATCCACTTTTCAATATTTTGTTCTGCGAACTGTTGGGACTACCGAGTCTCAGACCCTTGGATCGGTCGAAAAACTAAGTTTGATGAAAGTATCAACACACGCGATCCTACTGCACGCTTCTCTCAGCATTCCATGTGTTTTGATCAGAGTATCAAACACGGAAAAACTGTTTTTGATTTTTTTTAAAAAATAAACTTGTATTGAAAATATTGCTTGAAAAAAAAATGTGGAAAGCATTCGGCAAAAATATAAAAAAAATAAAATAAAATGAATAAAAAAGGTCATTGCCTGACCGTCTTGAGTCCTTAGGCCCCTCATCTTTGAGCTTTATGTTTTGAGTGAAAGTAATTGCGTGTTTGTATATGATTTATCCGACATACAAATCTATAGACGAGGCCTAATATATAAAGGATTTCACACCAGAATGTATTTCGTCTATTGCAACACGAAAAGGATTCAACAAGTTTTTGCATAAATATGGAACTTTGTCACTACACAATAAAAGAATGAAATAAGTATGTACAACAATCACCGCAGATTGAAAAAAAACTTTCGAAAGAAATGCTTTTATCTTTTTTGTTGTTAGTCGATTTTTGCTTGGAGTGTATCTTACAAGATGGCATCGAATTAATTTTCAAACTGAAGAACAACATTAAATGAAAATTGTTCCGTGATAATATTGTGCTACTTTTTGATAACTTTTCACTCACGCCGTAAAGAGTCTTTTGTGTGAAATGTTTGCTTAACGGGCAGGTTATTAGATTATACGACTTTTGGCGTAACAAGGGTCGGATTGTCTTTACCATTTTATAAAGCTGCCGCAACCTGTCTGATAATAAAACGTATATTTTCTCTAGGTCTTGAAATTGAAGGTTGAAATTAAAGGTAGTAAAATTCATTCAAGCAGGCAAAATTTGAAGGAATTTTATATTAAATGAGGAAACCCAGATCACATCAGTGGTTCTCACTAGTTGATTTTATAATTGAAATAGAAGAAGACGAAGAAGAAAAGAACAAGAAGAAGAAGAAAAAAGAAGAAGGAAAACAACTGGAATTGAAAAAACAAGGGGAAGACAAAGAATCAAAGGAGAAAAAAAGAATCGAAGAAGAAGAAGAGAAAGAAGAAGATGAAAAAGAAGAAGAGGAGGAAAAAGAAGAAAAAGAACAAAAACAACAACAGTAAACTTTACGAGAAAAAAAAATGAAAGGAGTTTAAAGAACCCAAACGAGCTAGAAACGACTACCACATAGAATATGCGGCGAATTAAGTAGGAAAAAATAATAAAAAAATAAATAAATAAAAACAGAACCAAAAGAAGGGGAAAAGAGCCCTGATCAAAAGACAAAACACTTAAAGGAAGAATGATTAATTAGGCAGTATTAGTAATACCTTAATGCGCAATTATTAAACACATTTATCAAATCTAACGAGAAGGGTACCCGTCTATATCAGATAAAACGGAAAAGCTTCGACATTGCTAGATATTTGGTGATCGAAATTAAAGAGTAAATATAGGAAAAGGTTTGTCATTTTTGAATAACAAAGCAAACAATTATATAGCTTTGTTCAAAAGAGTGTTACATTAATTTAAAATCAATATCGGTCAAAGTCTCTTCAAACCGTGTAAAAGTGAGCAAACAAGGAATGGGATTAAGTTGCCTATATTGAGTAGATCACTATATGTTCTCTTTGAACAGGGCGCAATTGAATATTATAAGATGTCGATACCTGCAACTTAAGTAGAGATTTCTTGTTTCCGATAACTTAAACTTAAGGGATAGAAGACATATCCTATGTGACGATCGGATGACCACAGCCTTTCCAAGCCAGAGTCTTCTGTATTGCGCGCCATTGCAAATAATATATTGTGCGTAAGCATTTACAGATAAAAATGAGGCAAAAGTAACAAAACTGTACCTTATATTCTTTACAGCTTCCAACCACAGTGCTCTATCCGGTCAATGTGATCTTCTACTCTGTCAAGCTCTTTCTTATATACAGACAAAGTGTTAGATAATCATCTAATTTCCTAGAAATAGCTCACGATTTTGACACCAAAGGGCTATTGTCAACTTAAACGACAATAAGCTACTCAACACTGTGATATTTAGTATAGAATTTGCCGCTAATAGCAGGTAATTAGCACCGTTATGAAATATATTGATTGGAAAACTGGTCATTTAATTAGAACTGGAGGCAGATCTGAGTGAACTCGGGCTTCTCTTTGACCTATGTAATGTATCTGTTTGCTTCGCTGTTTTGAAGCGCTAAAACTTCAAATCAGTCAGTTAAGTGGTCTTTTTGATTTTCTCCTTTTTCTACGACACGAACTATAACTTAGATTTTAGAGTTGAGCATTCTTGGTAGCCAGTTTTTCCGGCTGCTCTGCTCTGCTCTGCTCTGCTCTGCTCTGCTCTGCTCTGCTCTAGAAGGCAATTTACCAAGTTTAGAATCAGTAATCATAAGCAAGCTGACCATCGAAACAAGTAGATATAATCCAAATAATTTAAATGGTCAACGTCTCTGTCTGTTTTGTACAAATGATGAAGTTGAAAGTGAACATGTGTAATAGACCATTTTCAAATTCGCCATTGCTCAGGCTAAGCCTCAATTGTAAGTAAATCAACAAAACAGTCCAGACAAAACCATTGGTATTTATATTGTTTTTGGATTGGTGCATTCCCACGGGATGTACCTCGTATAAAAGAATATATCACATACTATCGAGGATTAGCCTGAGCAATGAAAAACATGAAACTTGAATATTGACCTTTCTATGATCAAATTCGCCATTCCTTTTTTATTAAGATAAAAAGTGAAATTTCTGTTTACAATTTAGATATAAATACAATTCGTAATTTAATGATGTCTACTAATGAAAACGTTCTATTCTATTTTTCAAAATTTATATACAAATGTTTCACTTTAAGAAACAAATCACAACCTACTAGGTGATTATGTAATAATTATTACTTAATATAATTACTATAGCATCTTATCCCCGGGGGGGGGGGGGGTACTACCCTATATCGACTATACGGGGATGATCCGCTGAACAGGGAATGGTTTTTCGACCTTGGTGTCATGAACAGGGTATCTAATTCTACTCTATTTCCGATTTAATCCAAACTTCCTGTCATACTCAGGGCCCAAAAAATGAGAGAAATTATTTTGCATTCAGGAAATCGGCAGGAATAAGATCGTCGACTTAAAAAAAAGATAAGAGCAGCACGTGTGTCTGAATTGATATATTTATACAAATCATGTAATGTTTGTAAACAATTGTAATTTGTCATAAACAGGGTATGGAAGCTAGGTATTTTTTGTCATAAACAGGGTAACCCCTACAGGATCCCAGCGGAACACCCCTACCCAAATCTGAAGGGAGTACCCCCCCCCCCCGGGATCTTATCCATCCTAAAATCATTTAATTAATTTAGTTTTATTCACGAATTGTAATTTAGAAATAATTGCAGATGTAATTGAAGATGTAATCGAAAATGTACTCGAAAATGTAAATGATATATTATGATTATTTTATCTTATGATTATGATAATACTTATTCTTTTATTATTACTAGCCTAAGAGACCTCTTAATGAATGCTGCCTTTCATAATAATAATAATAATAATAAAATTTAGAGTTTCATACTAAGTCTCGAAACTCTTACAAATATATGAAAAATAAATAGTGTTATGTGTTATTTACAATGTATACAAACAGTGATATTTATGTTATAATAGAGATTTAAATATAACTACATTAAATGAATAATATAATAAAAACTATAAAAAGAATAATACTATAAAAATGTTAATAAAACGGTACTAGCTAGGATATTATATTGGCATAGTAAATAAATAAATAACTTCTTAAAAAGCGTTCTTAAATAAAAATGTTTTTAGTTTAGATTTAAATTGTTCAATAGAGTTAGCTTTTCTAATGTCTTCTGGCAGTGAGTTCCATAATTTAGGGGCACTCACTGAAAATGCGTGGTCACCGTATGATTTCATTTTTGTATGAGGGACAGTCAGTAAATTTGCATTTGTAGATCTTAGTGTACGTGCAGGGTTGTATTGTTTAACTAATTCTGTAATGTAGCTGGGTGCTTGTCCTTTTAAAGATTTGTAGACCAGTAGTAGAATTTTAAAGTTGATCCTTTCTCTCACAGGGAGCCAGTGAAGTCTTCGTAATACAGGTTTAATGTAGTTTAATATTTGGCCTAAAGGTATTGGAAAAAAAGGAATTAAAACTCACACGTAGAGGAGGCTATTTATCTGCATGACTGACATGTGACTGATAAAAGTTCCCCAAAACGTTAACAAATAATTAAAAAAGTACGTTATGAATAAGTCTCTAATATTGTTCAAAGTTTGAATGGTGACAAATGAAATAGTTGTAAACCAAATATCAATTGAACTACCATGACAAAAACATAATTAGTTGTATTTCTGGATTAAATTTAAATTTAAATATTAACATCTTAGAAACTTCAGTATTAGCACTAAAAGCTAATTTTTAGAGTATAAACTTTCTAATAATTTTCTTGAAGTCATCCGCAGCCAAACTCGATGTAAACAGGAATGGAAAGATACGAAGAATCATTAAAAGCGAGCATTTAGTGATAATCAAGAGCTTACGTTTCATAGTCACGCTAAGATGACCTTTGACCATATCTAAATAGTTAATAAAATATGCCCGGGAGGGGGGGGGGATGGACTTCGGGGATAAACTATCAGGGAAGCTCGTCGGAATTTTTCAAAAATACCCCTAAAAGATACCAAACGTTTTTCAAAAGGGCGTGGCTTCGCAAGTTTTTCATCCCTAAAAGATACCAAAAACATGAGTTTCAGTGGCTTTCAACCCCTAAAAGATACCAAAAAGTGAGAATTTGGCAAATTTCATATTTTTTAACCCTAAAATATACCAAATCGTCGATTTTTACCCCTAAAAGATACGACGAGCATCCCCGATTGTTTACCCTCGGAGCTCCCTCCCGGGAAAATATGAAGCATAAACCTTGTTGAATCTATTTCTTCAAGTGATCTTCAGCCAAAATTGATTTAATAGAAAGATACGAAGAATCAACTATATACGCTTGCTGAGGCTCGCTTTGCTGCGGTAGCAAGATCGTGGGACTGAAATACAATCCCTCAAGATCGTGTAATACACTCCTTCAAAGAAACTCGCAAAGGATTCTGGAGGGCACAAAATTTTACGGAATTCGTACGGAAATGAAGTTTTCTTCTGAAAACGGACAAAAATCGAAAATGAATTAACTTTCACCTTAAACAGTGTTAGAAGTTTCCACACAATATTTAAAAGAACAGAATACTCATCGCTTTTAGTATGAAAAAAGTTTATATAAATACTGCCGTACGAATAGCTTGCGTGACTTATTCGTACGGCAATGAAGTTTTTCTATGAAAAAGTACAAAAATCGGAATAAAAACTGGCAAATGAATTGTCGTCTCAAAAAGTGTCAGAAGTCTCTAGAAAATGTTTGACAGAATATTCATTGCTTTAATTTTGGAAAAATTTATATCAATACTGCCGTACGAATAGCTCGCGTGACTTATTCGTACGGAAATTCAATTTATCCTTTGAAAACGTACAAAAATCGGACTTAAAAACTGTTAAATGAATTAAATATCGTCTTTAATAGTGTGAGAAGTCTCCAGAAAATGTTTGACAGAATATTCATCGCTTTTAGTTTGGAAAAGGTATATATAAATATTGCCGTACGAATAGCTCGCGTGACTAATTCGTACGGAAATTTAAGTTTTCCTCTGAAAACGTACAAAAATCGGACTAAAAAACTGGTAAATGAATTAAATATTGTATTAAACGGTTTAGAAGTCTCCAGAAAATGTTTGACAGAATATTCATCGCTTTTAGTTTGGAAAAGGTATATATAAATACTGCCGTACGAATAGCTCGCGTGACTAATTCGTACGGAAATTTAAGTTTTCCTCTGAAAACGTACAAAAATCAGACTAAAAAAACTGGTAAATGAATTGAATATTGTCTTAAACGGTTTAAAAGTCTCCAGAATATGTTTGACCGAATATTCATCGTTTTTAGTCTGGAACGGAAACATTCATAGCGGAGCTCCGCGCGGGCCCAAGGCCCGCGCCGGCGGAGCACCATAATTAAGAAAATATGGTAAACCATCGAGCTGAGTTTTCATCGACCGACACAGGAAGCCCGCGCGTCCGTAATACGTACATACATACATACATACGTCCGGCGTCCGTGCCCATCATATTTTGGCGCGAAAAAGTTCGACGCGTGCGGACCAGTTTTAGTGAGCCGAAGTTTTCGACACAAAACTTTGACAAATTTTAGACTCGTGAGTTTGTAGGAAATTTGCTGTCCTCGACACACTACGCACACAAAAAAAGTCTTTAGCAAATTATTTTCAGTTTACTAAAACCTTAAAAAGACTGGTTTTCACTGTTTAAAACTAAAAAAAGAAATATTTCTACAATGGACAAGAAGAAAGAAACTGGTAAAGCTAAGCCGCTGGTTAAAAGTGTCTTGACCGTGTAAAAACAACAACAACAACAAAGACTAGGAAAAGAAACACGAAGGACTTTCAACGAAGAAAAGCAAAGCGAGCTGAGCGAGAAAGAAAGCGTCAACTGACAAGTGTAGAAGAAATTTTACCTAAGCAGATAGTAACTGGTCAACAAAGACAATCATAGAAAACTTTAGCGAATCACAAAAAGACAATTTTAGAGAAGAAGGAATCCTCAGAAAAAAAAAACAAAAGGAAAAGGAAAAGATACGAAAAGACTGAAGGCGCTCCAGGATTCATTCAACTGAGTCAAATGGCTTTGGAAGAAGAAAAAAGCAAGAGATCAGGAGTCATCTGTCTCTGGTAAGAAGCGAAAACGTAGTTTTATTTTTGCTTTAATTTAATTACTAAGAAAGAAAGAAAAATTTACAATAATGAATCGATTTTATTTCTCAAGCAAGGACAGTGGTCGATTCGTTGACATAACAACCGCAAATCTGTCGTAGAACAAAATGGCGGACTACTCGGTCGGCTGTCGTTAACGTTGGCTGTAAAAGCAATCCTTTATGGATTTGCACAATTATTTCAATGACCTTTTGTTCTTTGTAAATTAGCATTATCACTGGAGAAGTGCAGGTTAGTGGTTTCTCTCCAACAATACACTTTAGTTTTATTTCTGAAATTCTCTTCGTGAAGTCTTTCTTTAGCCAAGTTTTGTTTATAAACTTACCTTATCATATAAGCCTAAATACCTTGTAGTCAGAGTAAACTGTCTGTCTTTTAAATCATGTAAATTTATTTGCCGGCTGATTACGTACAAAATGTTCAATTTAAAATGCTCAAAATGTCCTCATTAGTTTTGAAAACAAAATTACTCAACACTCACGTTTCTAGTTTTTCTGTAGTTGAGAAATTATGTTTAAGAATTGCCTTGAAATATATATCGCCAAGAAAATTTTATGCAATTTGTTAAAAAAGCCACTACTTAAGTTTTGACATTTTTATTTGAGAAAATAACTTAAAGCAGCATTTAATTCATTTTGAGAAACTCAGATAAGAGATGAGTCATAATAGCTATATTTGGTTTGTGATTTTCCCATTGTATGAGCAGATATTTTACAAGTTACAAGTCTTACAAGTTAAGATTTTGCAATTTTTTGAGCTTTTAGATTTGCATATCAACAAAATAAAGATACAATATGGCAATATTAGCTTAAAACCAATGTTTTTAGACAGTGGAGGCTAATTTGGCTCAAATCCCACTTGACTACTGCATTGTTTTAAAATCATTTCTCTTTTTGACATTAGATTGAACATTGAATTGTTTTCTCTTTTTTTTTTATTTGCTCAGTTTTTTTATGTTAAATTAGATTTTTGTTTGTTTATTTGTTAGCTGTAATCTCTTTATCAGTGTTTTGCAGCTTATGTGTGTTTGTTTAGTATTTTTTTTATCAGAGACTGTAACAGTTATATTTGATATTGAAGAATAAATGAAAAAATGCTGCTTGTATTTGATAAGAGAGGCAGAGGAAATAACCCCAAATGGTCAAATATGTACATGGTAGTTTCATTAATTCTTCTTAAATGGTGGAATTTCATAAAAAAATTTTGCATTCTGACACAAAGTGAATTTAGAGGTCTTCCAATTTTCATTGCATTTCACAAAGTCAATAATGTGTGCTAAGTCATTTTGTTTGTTTGTTTGATTCTTCACAGGTAGAAATGGCAATTTTTACTTTACTGATTTGTTGTAGGTGTATTAAGACTGGGAATCACTTAATGTCACCCATGACTGGAAGAATAATTTTTTTGCAAAATTCTCATTATTTGCCTGAATAAAGGTCTTAGTATCACATTTATATTGGGAAAGTTTTAGATCGATTTGAATTTTAGTTTTCGAGTTATGGGCAAAAATGTGAAATTTGACCTCATCAACAGTTTTTCACGCGTGTTCGAGTGTTCTTCGATTGAAGCAAAAAATCACTTAAATTTCGCAAAGTTAAGCAAAATAAATATATCAGACCTAAAGAAAACATAATGGAGAGTATCTGAGGCCATTTTATTTTCAAAAAAAGCATATGTAAAATATTTTGCAGATTTTTCAATATTTTGTAATTTTCCAATAGTGTTTTTGTATGCCATGTTTAAGCGGCTATATCTCCACTGGTACATCGATTAGCACAGAAATATCAATGCAGCAATGAAAGCACACTCCATAGATGACTTTTATCGAAAAACATTTTGGGGCAATTTAAAAGTGAGCTCGAACGAGCGTTGTCAACATACCTGATTTTCGTGCATGTTTGACCTTGTGAGCCGTAACGGTCGCCGTGATGTCAACACAAACTACTAGTCATGTCGAGGTCTATTTCGACGAAAACCAAAAATCAACATCTCAAACTACAGTAGAATTAGTTCTTTGGCATCAGATAATCCAGAAGAACGACCATAAGGGGAAACATCGATCAAAGTGTAACTACAAAACTCCATTGCTGTTGTGTTTCGTAATCGAGTAAAATTTAGCATCAACAATTCGATGCTGAAAATTGACAAAATAATAGCTTATATAGAGTTGATGCAATAAAACGCTAGTTGTAGAGTTGAAGCTTTGTACGGATGGAATTCCTTGCCTTATTTTGATTGGTTTCAAAACAAAATTGTACTCTCGCGATCGTGAGAACAGAGATCAAAATTATCGATTAGTCGTTTTGTGACAATATACACAGGAAACCCAATAATCAAGGTATTTCGAGAAGATAAAAAATTTGTTTTCTTCTATCTCAAAAATAACATTTATCAAATATAAGGAAAAACTTCACATTATTTTTTTTCGAGATAACTATGTCAAAAGTATGTTGTACATTAAAATGTGGCAAAAGCTACCTGCTGTTCAAAAAGTGGCATAATAAATAGCTGCCCCCTGCGCCGGTCGCAAACTGCTTTCGCCTGTTCATGGAAAGTCATGAAACTAGAGAGTAAATTCACAGAATAACAAATAAATGAGGTACAAATATGAATGGACTAGGGTTGAAATATAATAAGGAGTTGTTTCCAATACGCGGTCACGGACCAACGGACTAAAACAAAACAAAAGCAAAAATAAATAAATAAATAAATAAATAAATAAATAAATGAATGAATGAATGAATGAATGAATGAATGAATGAATGAATGAATGAATGAATAAATAAATGAATGAATGAATGAATGAATGAATGAATGAATGAAAGAATGAATGAATGAATGAATGAAATTCTCTTAAAATGAAAGGAAATCATTATGCAGTGACAGAACAAGAATAAAATAAAACGAACCATATAAAACTAAAAGGGAAATTTTTATTTCACCATATATTATAATTTTAGCAGAATACAAATGAACGGGGCAGTCCATAGTAGGTTATACACCATGTTCTGAACTATTGCACAGTAGGGTACCTCATATTTTTATAATATTAAGTAAACATGGACCGCACATCATGTTACATATATTACAGAGCAACAATAAACATAAGTTGAGAATTGGTTCTAAAGAAACACCGCAGCTGAAGTTTCACAAATAGACAGAATATAAGGAGAATTAGTCAGTACCGAAACTCCATAATTTGAGGTAGTTTAATACACAAAATCTCCGTATGTTGCTCAAGAACCTATGTAACACGGTGTGCGGTCCATGTTTACTCACTAGTTGATAAGATACAATATTATATTGTGCTTTAGTGTGCAAAATATAGATTGGACTATGGACTGCCGATATCGATTTTTCTTTACACGTTCGCAAAGTGCGTAGTGGGACATTCTAGAACGCAATGTTATGAATGTGATTATTATAGTCAATTTTCATTTCATTTCTTTTTCGCTTTGTTTCGTTAAATTCCATAATTTCGTTTTATTATTTTCTTTTTTTTTTACGTTTCAATTTATTTCATTTCGTTTTATTAGAGTTCTTTTTTGTTCGATTTTCGATTTTCCTTTTAGTTTTATATAGTTCGTTTTATTTTATTATTCCATTATTCTTGTTCTGTTCACTGCATAATAATTTCCTCTCATTTTAAGAGAATTTCATGTTATTTTATTCATTCATTCATTCATTCATTCATTCATTCGTTCGTTCATTCATGCCTTCGTTCATTCATTCATTCATTCGTCCGTTCGTTCGTTAATCCTTCATTCGTTCATTCCAGGAGGGAGGGGGTGACTCTATTGTATGCAAATGAGCCGCTCTCCAGACTCATCGCTACCACCAACAAATCACGCTACGCTTGACTGGCTTCTAGTAAACAGTATCGTGTAGTCGCCATTGTCGCCTAGCTTCACCTTTGAAATTGGTTCAAAAGCAAGGTCAAGGAGGCTATCGTGGTTTAATTAATTGTGAGTGTGTCTTTCTTGGATAGTCTTGTGTTAGTAGAGTGCAATTAATTTCCTATTGAAACTGTTTATTGTGATTTTTAGTCTGTTTTACTTTCGCGGGACGTTCTCGGGATCAAACGTTTTTGTTCGGGACGCGCAAAATGTCTTCAGAAAAATTGTAATTTCTCTCTCAAAAACTAAACAGATTTACTTCCAAATAGGACGTTTTATAAGGCAGTCCCTAAGGATTAATTTAGAGTATTTTTCATCAAGGACTAGTCTCTGGTTCTTCTCATCAATCCTTTTTTGTGTCATTCATCCTTCACAGCACGTGAATCCCTACATACTTCTTCGGTTCGACAGTACCGGTTTCGCGCCATCTTTTCGCCTCACTGTCGTGAAGTGATTTTGGGACTTATTGTACGTTTTATTTTTTTGCAGTTGGTGAAAATTGCTTAAATATTATTAATTGCACTTGATCTATGTTTACTGCTTGTTCAATTGATTTAAAAGTTGCCATATAATTTGTAAAATTGCTGCCGATCGATTATAATTTTTGTAAATTACACTCATGTTTACTATGCAGAATAACCTTTCGTTTCCCAGAATAATACTGTGTTTTTATTTCTTTATATTATACGATTCTCATTTTGATCTCATTATTTTCTGTTTGCTATGATGATGTTGTACATCTATCTTTGTATTTGATACAATGTCATTTTTTAATTGCAATTATTTGCATGTTGCTAAGAAGCTACTGCCTTCTTCCCAAAAGATCGATTGTTCAGAAAAATGGATTTAATTTCAACAAGCATTTTGTCAAAATGAAAGGAAAATTTGCAGGTTTTCTCAATAGCATGAAATTAATGCTTTCTGTAGTTGCTGTGATCACTATTTAATTCAAAAAGAGCGCGTTTTCAAATATTTCAGAAAAAGCTTTGTC